>WNWK01001629.1:0-260000 GCA_009830355.1 Cherax destructor | reverse complement strand
ATCAGCCGGAAGGTCTGGTCTGGGACCGGATCGCTAAGGTGATGACTTCCGGAAGAAATAACATACATGACAAATAAAATTATGACTTCTGTCAAGATGTTATATGGGTCAACATATGGTAATTAAATGAATGAAAGACACCCTTAATATATGACACTTTATGAATTGTGAGAGATTTTGTTTGTAAAGAGAAATGTAACAATTAATCCATGGAGATGAACATGAAGACAAATATTTTATTAAAACACCAACAGTTTTAAAATATCGCTTCATTTTGAGTAATTCCAGGTAATATGCAAGTTTTCTACCCTGAAATTCCTATATAGTTATAACATTTTCACTGATATAGTTCTTGTATGAGGCACGGGTCCAGTGAGCAGTGAGCAAGAAGGCGGGGTCAGGAGCTACGACTCGACATCTACAACAACAAATCGGTGTAAGGACACACACACGGTCAGTGAAAAGGCGGGGCCAGGAGCTAAGTATCGACCCCTGCAACCACAATTAGGTGAGTACACACACACACACAGATGGCAATGAATCGATTCGGTAAAGTGCTTGGACCCCGTACTGTAAACCAGTGTTTGGATCTAGTATAGCAAACCAGTGTATGTATCTAGGGTCTTCATGTTATACACACCTTATATATGCAGAAGACAGAACCATGCATGGCAAAACAAACACCATAACTGTGGAATCCCAAATGATAACAACGAGATGGACCTGGGAACAGAGAGTGCACTGAGCTCAGATCTGAACCTAGACGTCACACAAAATTAGAATGAATATTCTACTGAAGTCGTGAATGCTTTCATCGGCGCGTAATGAACGTTTCATGGACGTGACGTATCTTACATAAAAAAACACGTTACGGATGGGGCTCGAATTCACAACAAGTGAGCCGTATAACTCCAGACCAGTGTCTTCGAAGAAGACATGTATGAAATGTCTGTGAACTCTGGATCCTCTCTCTTCCAAGGATGTTAGATTTAATTCTTCAAGCTTCTCTGCTTAATCCTCTCATCTCTGGGGTTGATGGTTAAAGTGTAGCGTAGCTGAAAAGTGGTAAAAAGAAGCACAGCTAAAGGACATCTTTAATATTACGATGTTTCGCCTACAAGAGGCTTTATCAAATACCATGAAGGTGAAACGTCCAACTAATAAAGGTCTCCTTTTACCCTGATTTTTTATAATAAAACTATCCTTGCAAAAAATAAAAAAAAGAGAACATACCCAATTTATTTTGACCAAAGAATTTCCTGTACTCACCACTTAATTTAACCCTTACTCATCTGATTAAAATTCTTTAAAATGGCACACCAATAGCCCCTCAACCCCTCCAAAACATTCTACGCGTGGCGTACCTGTGACTAGACTCGAGACTGCTTCTACGCTGGCGTCCAGACCTGAAGCCACTCTTCTATGGTGTTTACGTGTTCAACTGCACTGTTGTTATTAGCTGCGACTTCTACAGTTTCCCCTCTGTCATTCACCCTTTTCATTTCCCCCTTTTTCCTCTCCTCTTTTTTTCCTTATTCATCTCCATCGCTTCCAATCTCTCTCTCTCTCTCTCTCTCTCTCTCTCTCTCTCTCTCTCTCTCTCTTCTTCTGGAAGCCAAGTGTTGGCAAGCAGAGGCGATATTTGTAGGACATTTACTAGAGAAAACAGAATACTTGGAGCCAGAGTAAATGGCACCGTATTTCTCAAAGCTTCTTATGAATGGCTCTGGGGGCATTGTGTTGGCACTTGGGCAGCTTATGTCATGGAGAGAGGGAGAGAGAGAGAGAATCAGCGCCTTCGTCCTGGACCAGTCGGAGGTCCAAGAGCTATAAATTCACCCAATAACTTTGGACATTGCTATGGCCTGTGACGCACCTGTGGCCGGTTTCTGAGGTTATTTTACCCTAGCAGCGAAGCTTGGGGAAGCATTTCCTCTTGACTGCTTGATCATTCAGACTGTTGCTGCTAGCGAACCATATGCGGAAAGCAGCCACTTGATAAGAGAAAGAATTGAAGAGAAGTGGAAAATGGAGACAGATAAGAAGCTAATTTCAGTTACAAATGTTAAAAAATTTAAGTTTAGCTGACGTCAGACATTTTAATTTACGAAAAATGTCTCCAAAGAAAAACAGGGGTACAAAATTATCACTAAAAGATGACTTAAAATATGGAGAAGCAAAGGGTTTTCAACACCTCTCATATATGAGGGGAATTAATACTCACCACTATCGTAACTTTTATTATCAACAGTAAGTTGAAGCATATCACCATCGTCATCACTACAGCAGCAGCAGCAGCAGCAGCAGCAGCAGCAGCAGCAGCAGCAGCAGCTGCAGCAAATAGTACCAACAGAACCAACACTGAATACTCTACTTATATCCTCTTGGAATTTTTGTCTTCCACTGAGAAGACTTATATGATTATTTTCGTATCATCAGCAGGTGTTCTTATGATACGAACAGCCGCTAATGTTTTTACCTATGCCTGCTATGAGGATGATTCTTATAACACAGATTTCCCGTAATTGCAGAAATATCCATTTGGTTTTAATTTCCTTGATGTCATTTTGTTTCACTTCTGCTTCTTCCACTTGTTATAATTATGTAAATCTCTGCTCTAAATCGGTAATCTCTCTTACTTTTCTTCGTTTTGATATTTTCGTTTTTATACAATTCCACTTGTTTTTCTTCTCATTATTATATGTTCTCGTTCCCTATATAATCTGCTTACACGTTTTCTCAGTGGCATATATTTCATGCAGACAATGCATGCCGGTGTATTCAGCTTCTCCATGCACTGGTGTGGGTTTAGGATGCTCAGGACTCTTTCCCAGGCAATGTCCGATTCTTCTTTGTTATTTTGATCCAGTCACTTGTGTGTGTGTGTTGACGTTGAAGCTACTGAATATCAACTTCTTGACATTTTCTGGAGTTCTCCACACCTCAATTTATACTTGTTTGTACCTCGATGAGGATGTGATTTGAATATATCAAATTCGACATTATGTCGCCAATTATTTATTCAGTTTTCGCGAAGACCAAGTCTAGTGTATTTTTATTTCTAGCAGATTCTGTTATCTTTTATTTCAAAGCAAACTTTTCACAGAGCTCCACGAACTCTCTGGTAATATAAGTATGCTTGAGGCGCTACTTCTAATACGACTCTGTGATCTTCCATTTCACATGGGAAAGGTTGACATCTCCGGAGGGTAATATCTCGTGTAAGATTTTCGTGTATGATTTTCTAGGCATCTGTCTGCCTTCGGTATAAACTTAGTGATTCCCTCTGCCGTTGCTGACGATGAGTTATGTACAAGGATAATTACCACATTCTTGTCCTACACTTTAGTAACTAATTCTTTCGCTCAGTCACTGAATGAATTCAACTGGATTGTACAAAAATGTTCCCTTGTATGATGTCTTCCTCGCTTAGACTTGTCTACTCTTCCACATCAACGCTGTAATTTTTCGCTCATATCTTTCTATACAAAGTAGTAGTACTTGTAAAAGCCCTGCTACTACTGCTAGTAGTAGTAGTAGAATCAGTAGGGGTAGAAGTACAACATTAATAAGAGTGCCAGTTGTAGTACTAATAGCAGTACAGTAGTATACAACTAATAGCAGTACAGTAGTATACTACTAATAGCAGTACAGTAGTATACTACTAATAGCAGTACAGTAGTATACTACTAATAGTAACATAGTAGTAAAGTAATATTATTATTATTATTATTATTATTATTATTATTAGTCGTAGTAGTAGTAGTATAGCAGTAGTAGACGTATACTGTCAAATCATGGGCACATTTTTTCATCAACACGTTTCTCTCTCTCTCTCTCTCTCTCTCTCTCTCTCTCTGCCACATACAAAGAAATTTGTATATGATAGAGGGAAAAAATCAGATATCTCTCCCTTCCCCCGGTCACAGGACCAGTGATAAGCCTCACTCTGTGGGTAATGGCGCTTACATTCTCGTTCCACACAGCTCCTGTACATCACACGCTGGGTTTTACGAGGCGTGTGTAGATCCCTACACACAATTCTCCTCCGAAATGCATGAAACCTTGTATGGTCGCATCTGTCTCCCAACCTGAACCCTGTATACCTCAACTCTTCTGAATGGGATTGAATAGGAGTCACCGAGGTTTCCGGGAAGGGGTTGAGTTGTTACTAGCCTGACTTTCGCAGTTGTGGAGGGTTGAACGTTGTGGCTTGATCGACTGTTAACATGTCTTACTGTGGCGTACCTTCGTTAAGGTCAAGAAAGCACCAGCACTTCGCTGTAAGCCGAGCATTATCAAGTTACCAAAGAGGAGAAGCATGTCCAAGATATCGAGATCAAAAAGTCACAACACCGTGACTGGAACAATACATAAATAACCCGCACATAGGAGAGGAGAAACTTACGACGACGTTTCGGTCCGACTACGACCATTTACAAAGTCACACTAACTTTGTAAATGGTCCAAGGAATTAAAACACTACTAGAAACTAAAAAAACTACTTGAAACTAAAAAACTACTAGGAACCAAATAATTACTAGGAACTTAAAAACTGCTAGGAACTAAATAATTACTAGGAACTTAAAAACTACTAGGAATTAAAAAAACTAATACTAGAAACCAAATAATGACTAGGAACTAAAAAAAACTACTAAGAACTAAAAAACTAATACTACTAGAAACCAAATAATGACTAGGAACTAAAAAAACTACTAGGAACCAAATAATTACTAGAAACTATTAGGAACTAAATAATTACTAGAAACTAAAAAACTACTAGGAACCAATTACTAGAATCTACTAGGAACCAATTACTAGAAACTACTAGGAACTAAGTAATTACTAGGAACTAAAAAACTACTAGGAACCAAATAATTACTAGAAATTACTAGGAACTAAAAAAACTACTTGAAACCAAATAATTTCTAAAAGCTAAAAAACTACTAGGAGCCAAATAATTTCTAGAAGCTAAAAAACTACTAGGAGCCAAATTACTAGAGACTTAAAAGTACTTAAAACTAAACTACTTGGAGCCAAATAATTTCTAAGAAATAAAAAGTTCTAGGAACTAAACAAGAGTTTAACAAAAACTGCTGAGAACTAAGAAAAAGTCTAAGAACCTAAAACTGTTTAGAAGCAAAGAAAAACTAAGAGCTAAAGCTAAAATCCGAACAAAATCTGCTAGGAACTGAACAAAATCTGCTAGGAATTGAACAAAAGCTGCTAGGAATTGAATAAGAGTTGCTAGGAAATTAAACAAAATCTGTTAGGCTCCAAACAAAAAGCGTAGAATTATTTTTCAGAATTCATAATTATGCAGATTAGCCACCTCACCAAGTCTGATGTGGATATTAATGTCTTTTTTTTTCGTCTAGGGACTTAGAAAAAAAAGTTAAGTTTAATCTTTGCAAGGAGAATAAGTCTGCAGGAGCGGGATCTCCGTGCAACACACGGGGCAACACACGGGATAACACGGTGCAGCACACGGGGCAACACACGGGGCAACACGCGGGGCAACACACGGGGCAACACACGGGGCAATACACGGGGCAATACACGGGGCAACACACGGGGCAAAACGCGGTGCAACACACGGGGCAACACGGTGCAACATACGGGGCAACACGCGGGGCAACACGCGGGGCAACACACGGTGCAACACATGGCGCAATACACAATGTGTCACCTACTAACAGAGCACTTGAGACAACTTGATCCCCCATTTACACCTGTGATATGTCCGTGACCAATTTCTGCTAATTGGCTTTTCAACTAGGCTGTTGGTGTTGGTGGACTGCTTGCCCACATAGCCATCACAGCCTCGTTAACGTAGCACTTGACGGGAGTTGTTATCCAGTTTCCTCTTGAACACTTCCACACTTATTCAAGCAATATTTATGGTATCTGCTGGTAGCAGTTTTAATAGTCTTGGCCCACTGATGTTGACACTGTGTGCTCATATTATGCCCGTGGGTTTCCCGCTTTTCACTGGGTCTATTTTACTCTTCCATCTCTCTCTCCAGTATATGGTTATGGTAATGTGAAGATTTTGGAATAGGCCCTCACGTACCTTGTATATTATCAGGAATTTATCTCCACCTCTCTAGAGAGTACATTCAAAGAACAAAGTTCTTGGAATGTACTCTCGATAGTTTAAACGTTGTCTTGATCAGTCATCCTCAAATAATATTCTAAACGAGATGGCGCAAATGAATGGAGGTGTCACCTTTTGAGTGTTACCTGTTATGGGAAATACGAGCATAAATTATGCTAAAGAAAGGAACACCGTTAATAATTAGTTCATTTTAGGCATTATCTAAGCCTCCACCTGGGTTCTTCAGCACCTGAGTCAGAAGTGGTTTCTTGCTCTGAAATAGGTCAGGTAAAAACCATGCACCTCTAGACCAGGTTGGTGAACGAGCGTCCTCGTTCGTTTTCTCCACCACATAATTCCTCCAAATGTTGAGCATACTGTGTGTTTTTTAAGTTAAAATAATTTTAAGTTAAAATAATTTTCACTATCTAAAATATGCACTGTGTTTAGAGACCCCTAACCCCCCCACCCTCTTTCATTTTGAGTGGGTAGAGTTACCTGAAAATGTTTTCGAGGGTCACTGCCCCTCAAGGCCAGGTCCCAGAACAGACCTGCTGTAGGAGCCACCGATCGAACGTTCCACAACTGATTTAAGGGATTTATCAAGTTTCCTCTTGAAAACAGCTTGGGAATGGAGGTCTGTTGGTAGATTCTTCTTTTGTATGAAGGAAGGATGTTGAAGAGTCCTGGATCGTATATATTTATTAAGTTTTCTTTAAGAGTACACACTGCAACACAGTGTACTTGCTGAGTACACACTGCAACACAGTGTACTTGCTGAGTACACTCTGCAACACAGTGTACTTGCTGAGTACACTCTGTAACGTCCTTTGTCAGTCTGACTGATTGCATTTCACTGACGCTCTTTGATCCCTATTGATTTAGTACTATCCAAGGAATATAATAACAATAATAATAAAAATAATAATAATAATAATAAATACTGCTTTACAGTGTAATGCTGTTCAGCACAGTGTACAGCTCACTGTGCAGCACACACTGTGTAAAACTGATTAACACTTATATTGCCTTACTTCACAAAGGTTGCAAGAAAGTAATTGCAAAAAACTATAGACTAATAGTCCCAACTTCAAACATTATCAAAATCATTGAACTGGTCCTAAGCAGCAAGATTGCCACTCGCATGGAATCACAACAGTAGCACAATCCAGGGCAGCACGGGTTTAGAACACGTCGCTCATGCCTTTGAAAATTGCTAGATCATTACGATACAGACTGTATTCGTTGGAATGTAGGCGACAGAGCTACATAATTTACTCTCTGGAAAAATCTTGGAGGGACTCTCCCAAACCTGAACAAAATACCTCTACTGAAAAGCAGGGGTGCGATGAGTCCACTAAGAAGTCGATGAGTGTGAGGGGTCCCTGACTGTTCAACGCCCTCCCTACGTGCATATGGGAAATTACCAATAAACATCTGAAGTCTTCAAGAGGGAACTGTACAATTTCTTCAAATCAGTGCATGATCAGCCGGGTTCTGGTTCATGCACTGGACTGCGTGCGGCCAGCAATAACAGCCTGGTTTATCAGTCCTTGATTCTTGAGGAGACCAGGTCTAGGACCGGGTCACGGGGAAAATGACCCTGGAAAAGTCCTTAGGTATTCTTCACGTAATACACTGTTCAACGCAGTGTGTAACGCTCAACACTCTATACACTCTTCAATACACTATGTAACACTGTTCAACACACTATGGAACACTGTTCAACACACTATGTAAAACTGTTCAACACACTATGTAACACTGTTCAACACACTATGTAACACTGTTCAACACACTATGTAACACTGTTCAACACACTATGTAACACTGTTCAACACACTATGTAACACTGTTCAACACACTATGTAACACTGTTCAACACACTATGTAACACTGTTCAACACACTATGTAACACTGTTCAACACACTATGTAACACTGTTCAACACACTATGTAACACTGTTCAACACACTATGTAACACTTGTTCAACACACTATGTAACACTGTTCAACACACTATATAACACTGTTCAACACACTATGTAACACTGTTCAACACAATATGTAACACTGTTCAACACACTATGTAACACTGTTCAACACACTATGTAACACTGTTCAACACACTATGTAACACTGTTCAACACACTATGTAACACTGTTCAACACACTATGTAACACGCCCCCTGGCAAGGAGAGTCCTTCATATACGGCTTGACTTCTCAACTTTAAACGTGGAGGGAACAGTTGGATGGAGAGGAGGAGGAGGAGGAAGAGGAGTGGAGGGGAAAGGAGAATATGGAGAGTGATTGTCGGCAGGAGGGGAGGTGGAAGAGAGGAAAAGCGGGAGTGACAAGCCAGAGAAAGACTGGGTGGAAGTGACGGAGTGATGGGAGAAATGGGAAGACAGATATAAAATATGGAAGCCAATTTTCTCCTCAAACCTTTTTCCTCTTGAAAATCAGCCTGAGATAATTATGTGATTCATTATTATTATTATTATTATTATTATTATTATTCATACGTCAGCAATGGACTGTACCATAGATAATATTAGGTAGCACACCGCCAGAACTCATTTACCAGGAGACTACTGGAGCTCAAATACAAAATACTTTAAATAGCAGTTTTACTGAAGCACATGCAAACATAAATACATGCGTAGAGATCCTAAGAAATAGCCAACGTGAAGTTATTCAGTAAATTTAACTTCAACAATTCCGTAATTTCCTTGGAAATAATGAACTTACTGTTAGATAATGAGACACTTGTGAAACATCTCGTTTTCCAAGTTTTTTTTTTTTAAGCCATTTATATCATATACTGTTAGATGTTCCCTGGAAAGCGACCCTGAGCAGCCTTAATTAGCTAAAAGGCACAATACCGTGACTGGAACATTACACAACCTCCACAGAGTGGAGACCACGACGACGTTTCGGTCCGACTTGGATTATTTACAAAGTCAGTGTGACTTTGTAAATGGTCCAAGTCGGAAAGAAACGCCGTCGTGGGCTCCTCTCTCTCCTATCTGCAGGTTATTTGTGTACTGAGGAGCCTTAACCCACACCAGTGCAGGAAAAAACTGAAGGCTGAAGCACACGTGAGTAACGTGAGCTGTGGAAAATAGACGCAAATGCAGTCATGTGAAATCTTTATTTCATATTATTTGCATATGTGTCTAATTTACGAAATCTTTATTATCGACGTTTCGCCCATTTACTGGGCTTTATCAAGTAGCAGAGATTCAAGATCAAATACTGAGAGAATAGAGAGAAATGAATTGGAGCAAAATGGTTTATGAATTTCCTCAAAACAGGCTATTTTATAACAGAGATAATTAACAGATAATAAACACCGAGATATTGCCGATACTTTGAGCTAAAACTAAAGCAAACAGCAAAAAACAAAAAACAAAACAAAAAAAACAGGAAATTATAACAAATTATTTGTTCATCAATGGAAAATACAAGTCAAAAACCTTTTGTCTAATAATCCACTATTCACATGAGGTCCATAGACCGATGACGAGAAAGAATTGAGGGAAATCCTGAAAGACCATTACGAATCAATGTTCAACAATTCAGTAAATCACAGGGGAGATTAGAAATCGGATATTTTTTTATTACCGCTTAAACTCTGCTATATTTCAGCAGATCCAAAGAAAAACTTTCAATTCTGACTGGGAAAGAGGAGAAATAATTCATCACAGACCCACACTGGAGACAGCTATCTCTCCCAGGTTCTCCAACAGAGCCTCCAGCTCTATCTCCCAGCAAGAGCTGTCTCCTTATATATCTGACAGGAGCACGTATTCCTCAGAATAAGAAAATAAATAGGCAAAACACCAACTCACGCAGCAAATGGGCGTGATTCCTGGAACTTTCTAATAATATAGAAACGCAGAATGCCACTTGTACGATCATTAAGTATTTTTTGGAGAAAGGGTTTTGATCTGGGATAAATCTCTGACGCCTTAAAAAGTCCACACACATTCCTCCTCTTCAGAAACAAGGAACAGATCACTGGCAGGAAATAAGAGACCAGTGGCACTAACATCACCCAGCACAAACGTGTTTGAAAGGATGGCGAGACGCCCAATTATTTTTATGGAAAAGCATGACTTACACAAGCCAAATCAGCACACCTATGTTACCTCTGACTAGTTTCGAGGGTTTTCCCTTTCTCGTAGATTAACCTGTGGTCAGTCTTGTTGATTGCTAGTTCATCCCAGCTGTAGATGTTTGCGGCACGCCGGGTCACAGTGCCACCATTATGTAGATGATCTGTCATCTTGCAGAGGTAATGGCGAAGGATTTTCTTGTAGACTTCTACACTTGTTCAGGCAATATGTTTGATACCTGCTGTTGGTAGGTTGTAGTCTTCGGCCACGGCTATTTATTACTGATCCAAAGGCGCTTCTGCTTCTCATTGGCTTTATTTTACAGTTTTTCCTATATTTATTACTCCTGTAAGTTGGTATGGTAGTGTAGAGGTTTGGGATCAATCCCTCAAGTATCTTCCATTTATCAGTTACGTATCTCTTCTCAGCTCCCGAGAATACAATCCAAATACTTTGAGTTATTCCAAATAATTTAAATGCTGCAATAACTATGCAGCCAAGAAATCTGCAGCATTAAGACGTATTTCATTTTTGATCTGACACCAGTAGATGCAACACACGATGCAAGTTGTAAGTTCCTTCACACCCTGAGTGTGCCTCCCATCTCGTTGCTGACTTATGGGCAAAGTGCAGGAACGGAAAGATAAATCTTCTCAATCATGTTTGTGATCTGTTACTTCAGCGGAGGCTGAAGATGTTGGTGGCCTTACTGCCCTGTATAATACCAATTTTATGAATCTTTTCTGGCTAGTCCAAACATCGGGGATTGCTTGAAGACAGCTATTGCACTATCGAAAAATACTCTCACGACAAATATTCGAGAAAACAAGGAACAACATTAAAGTTCTGGCTCACATTTAACGCTGAAACTTCAATGTAGTGAACTTTATTGAACATTAATCCTATTACTAAAGTTAGATATTGAAACTATTCAAGGCAGCATAAAATCCACGATAAGAATTTTCTTCTCTAATTATGTGAAATCCTTTAATAGTAAGAACGATAAAATGCAAAAAAAGGATGAGGAGAAAGAGAGGGTCCAAGAGAGAGCAAAGAGAGAAGAGGGAGATGGAGAAGTGAGACAGGAAGTGTGTGCGGGAGAAGAGGGAAAATAAAAAAGGATAATGTCTGTGACGAGGGAGTTTCAGGTGAGAGGTGTTTTGTGAGAGATGAAGAACATGAATATTTATATTTAACAAACATAGAGACGTCAACTATGTATTGCTAACCTAATCTACATGATAGTTACTTACTGGGTACAAAAGCTAGTTATGTTTATATCTTATATTCTATCACGCAAGATAATTTTTAGTAAATATTATTGAAATCCGTCAGCCTGAGATGAGAGACTTCAGTAAGGCAATGAAGATATCGTCAAGTATTCCATTAAGAGTTTCTCAGTTACGACAGCTTCAAAAGTTTCGCTTCAGCAGAAAGAAAGAAAGGTGTGAAAGGATACAAAAATGTATATAATTACACAAGAGGGGAGAAAGAGCGGAGGTCAGCAGCAGTTACCATGTTAATGACTGCTGAAACTCTTCAGTGACTATGGCATTAACTTCAGGCGTGATAAAGGAGAGGGAATAAGCGGCCGAGAGTTACAAAAATGCGAGGGTCTGAGACAGAATGGGTGAAGCTGAAGGAACGAGGGTGTGTGATTAATGGAAGTGAGAGATGGTGAGGGTATTCCTGAGAGAGTGAGGGTTTATCTGAGTGGTGAGGTATTCCATAGGGAATGTGACAGATGAGGTATTCCTTAGGGAATATGACAGGCGAGGTATGCCTTGGGGAATATCACAGGAGAGGTTATACCTCAGGGGAGGAGAGGATATGTATATACCCTTGACCTGTTTCGAGTACTGTTTTACCCTAGCACCCCGGCCTTCGGCCAGATTTTTTTCCTGTTGATTATCTGCTCGACCAGACTGTTACTATCGGCGGCCCGAAAACCCTCATGTCTATCACAGCCTAGTTGATCCTGCACTTGGTACAGGTGGAGCTCCAAGTTCCTCTTCAAAACCTCTACACTATTTCTGGCAGTCTTTCTAATATCTTCCAGTAGCATCACTGACAACAACACAGCTCCTAATACATCTCAATACACGTTGTGTATTGTACATTTGTGTATTGTGTATGTTAACATTTCACTGCTTCTTTTATAACCATTAAATAATTCCGGAAATCACTGTCACTCAAGCTGCGTTTCCAGTCTATAAATTATTTGTAAAATGTTAAAAAAATAAATTGACAAAGTTAAAAAACCAGAAAACGAAGTTTTTTCTCTAAGAGAATGTAGTGGAGACAAAGAAAAAAAATATTAGAGTTTCTCCAGCGAATGTAACTCCCAATTACATATACAAGACCGACGTTTTAAAAGCTGGGTTCCATTAGCGGAATTATTTAAATTATCCGGATGTAATGCGGAGCTGGTGAGAGGTGGGTCTGATGTTGGTACTAGGTGATGCTTGGTGCTACTGTGGTGACACTGTTCTAGGGTGTTAATGATGGTGTTCAAGGGTGTTAATGATGGTGTTCAAGGGTGTTAATGATGGTGTTCAAGGGTGTTAATGATGGTGTTCAAGGGTGTTAATGATGGTGTTCAAGGGTGTTAATGATGCTGTTCAAGGGTGTTAATGATGGTGTTCAAGGGTGTTAATGATGCTGTTCAAGGGTGTTAATGAGGCTGTTCAAGGGTGTTAATGAGGCTGTTCAAGGGTGTTAATGATGTTGTTCAAGGGTGTTAATGATGCAGTTCAAGGGTGTTAATGATGCAGTTCAAGGGTGTTAATGATGCAGTTCAAGGGTGTTAATGATGCTGTACTAGGGTGTTATGGTGCTCTTCTAGGTGTTCAAGGGTGTTATGATGCTGTACTAGGGTGGTGTTATGCTGTACTAGGGTGTTATGATGCTGTACTAGGGTGTTATGATGCTGTACTAGGGTGTTATGATGTTGTACTAGAGTGTTATGCTGTACTAGGGTGTTATGATGCTGTAGTAGGGTGTTATGATGTTGTAGTAGGGTGTTATGCTGTACTAGAGTGTTATGATGCTGTACTAGGGTGTTATGATGCTGTACTAGAGTGTTATGATGCTGTACTAGGGTGTTATGATGCTGTACTAGGGTGTTATGATGCTGTACTAGGGTGTTATGATGCTGTACTAGGGTGTTATGATGCTGTACTAGGGTGTTATGATGCTGTACTAGGGTATTATGATGCTGTACTAGGGTGTTATGATGCTGTACTAGGGTGTTATGATGCTGTACTAGGGTGTTATGATGCTGTACTAGGGTGTTATGATGCTGTACTAAGGTGTTATGATGCTGTACTAGGGTGTTATGATGCTGTACTAGAGAGGGTTTATATAGGCAGCCGACAGGGGCGGGAACAAGAGAAAGTGGTGGAGGAGTAATAGTGGTAGTAATAGTTGCTAGTGTGACTTTGTAAATGGTCCAAGTAGGACCGAAACGTCGTCGTAAGCTCCTCTCTGCTATATGCGGGTTATTTGTGCATTGTTCCAGTCACGTTATTGTGCCTTTTTTTTGTTATAAGTCTTCAACTGTTGCTTCATCTTCACACTGTTCCAGACCATGGAGCAAAACTCTTCTCCAGGCTGAGGGACTGACCACCTCAAAACTACGTCTTAAAGGGTGATGGACTGATTGTATTGTCTTCACATCTCTACTGCTTCTGCTAACTCTTCTGTATTCGACTGAAGAAGCCTACTGTGTAGGCGAAACGTTTCTGAATAAAGATATCTAACTAGTGCATGTTTCACTTATCAACTTATCATGTACTTGATTAAGCCCCCTCGTGGGCGATACGTTGTATCATTAAACGAACGCGTTTTATATCTTTCAATGGCTGAAACAGTTGCATAATAATAATTATTGTTATACATAAAAATAATACAACTACAATCCACAAAACACCAAAACAACGTAAAATGTACTAATGGTTTTGGCACGAAATTGTATTATCATTGAAAAATCATTGAAAAAAAAAGTTAAACACCAAAATGTTCCTTGAATTATGCTCTATTTTCCTTTTTTGAAAGAAGGAATTAAGAAAGAGAAGCCCTTCTCCCATGTGGTGTGGAGAGCTATTTATCTTGTGCATGGGACAGACTATGCGACGGTCTGGAGTTTTGAGAAACTCTGATCGCGGGTTCTAACCCCACCCGTGGTATGGTTTTTTATGCTGAGAGATGGTAAATGATAGTGACTCCAGCTATGCTGGAAGGAAACCCTTGAAGCTCCCGTAGCTGATGAACCCTTGCTGTTCCACTGAAGTCTCCCAGCTCAGGCTGACACTACTGAAGTCTCCCAGCTCAGGCTGACACTACTGAAGTCTCCCAGCTCAGGCTGACACTACTGAAGTCTCCCAGCTCAGGCTGACACTACTGAAGTCTCCCAGCTCAGAATGACAATACTGAAGTCTCCCAACTCAGGCTCTCAGATTTCAACACCTTGTATGAGCACCATCCTGCGTGATGGGGATATGATAGGAGAAACATAGCTTAATTATTCTATATAATGGCTTATTATATATAATAGCTTAATTATCATATAGAATAAGAGAGCAGCATACTGTTGATGCATCCAAGTTCATTTAATATAAAAGTCTTAAATATTACATCTTGTGATGCATGAGCCAGTAAGTCTGCTCAGTGTTCCTCTGGTCGAGTGGTTAACGCACTGGCTTGTGAATTTTAAGACTTATTTGCCTAGGGTTCAAGCCCCACCCGTTCCGTGATTAGTTCTAATGCTTTTTGTGGGCTGTTTGCTTTTTTCAAGTTGTGGACCATAAGCCAACGAAGTTCGGTCACATGACCAGCAGCTCCATGAAGCAGGACATCATATGAATAAGTTACACACCAGGACGACTTTAACAGTTTATCCTGACTAACAAAACACCACTACAGTGAGATATTAAATAAACTAAGTACTAAAAAACCAAAATAAATTCCTTGCGCATCTTGATACGAAGCTCTGCGCTACCCGTGAGTACACTAAGAGAAACCCCAATAAGTGTCCGGGGCCCAATACTGTTCAACATCCTCCCACCATCCATCCCTCTGGCTGCCTTCAAGAGGGAACTGGACAGATACCTATAGGCAGTTCTCGATCAGCCGGGCTGTGGTTCGTACGTTGGATTGCGTGCGGCCAGCAGTAACAGCCTGGTTGATCAGGCTCTGATCCACCAGGAAGCCTGATGAATCAAAGCCTGACCTCCAGGTAGGTAGGTAGGTACCCTACAATGCCCCGCCCAACAATGCTCTGCCGCACCCCCATCTCCGCACAGCCTCGCCCAACACGAAAATGCGCCACCCAACCTCATCTTACTACCCCCATATCCCACCAAGACCCACCCAGTACCACATATTCCCTCCCACACCCACAATATCTTACCAAGACCCACCCCACCCAACACCGCCATGCACCGCCCCTCCCTACCCAGCATCACACCGCCATGCACCACTTCACTGGGCACTACCCACCTTACTCCTCCCCATCTCTCCACTGTTCTCCTCTCCACCTTATTTATCATTATGCCTTCCTTCCTTTTCCAGATTTCTCAATACTTATTTTGCTGCTTCTTCTTTCTTTCCTTCCTTCCTTCCTCTTTCTTCATATACATTTACTTATTTTTTTACGTCTTTTCTACCTAAGTACTATTTCTAACATATGACTACTTCTAACACAATACTGTTTCTAACTTATTATTGTTTCTAACACATTATTATTAATATTATCTTCCTACTCTCCTCTCATTTTATTTCCTCTGTTCCACTCTGTGCTCATCTTTCTCGTTTTCTCATTCACTTGTTCTTTTCAAATCTCCCCTCTTATCTCTCTTTTATTTCTTCCCTTCCTTGCCTCCTCTCTCTCTCTCTCCCCCACTCATGCTCCCTCCATCTCTCCCATCTCCCACCGTCTCCCTGCAGAATAGAGTACCAGCACAATGCTGATGTAGCCAATGCTAAATAAAAAAAAAACGCTCGCCCACCCCCACGCCCAAACCTCCTCACGCCTAGCCTCCCCACGCCCACAAGCAGCAGCGTGCGTCACCTCTGAACTTCAGGTTTCCTGAGTGGTGTGGCACTGTAATGCTTCCTTACTACCACCTTCCCCCTCTCCCCCCCACACACACAAAGTCCTTTTTCACATTCAATACTGAGCCAATCTCGCCTTTAGTGGAAAAAATTCTGCCAGAGCCATTTAGTTCCTCTCAGTGGGACAGCTGGCGAAGACAATGTTTATGTCTACAGTTTTTGTCTGTTATTTCTTGTTTATCAAGCTTGCTGCTTTTTTTTTTATTCGTGTCCTTAATTTTTGTTTTAGTGGTATCTGCGACGTACCTGGGATGGCTTTCTAGTGTTTTTACTGCCGCTGAAGCCTGGTTTGAGGTCAAATTTCCCTAGTGACTGCCTGATCAGTGAGGCTATTGCTGCTTGGGGGCTCCTTTTAGAGACTTGCATCTTTGGTAATGAAGGCTTGTTCAAGGTATTCACATTCTTCTAAATATTGCGAGCTGGAGATTCTAAAAGCTCGTGACAGGATTTTTTCTTGGAGTTCATAGAATCTCTGGCCTGCAGTACTTAAGATGAAGAATGTCAAAACATTAAACATGCCTTCCTACTGCATCAAAGTCTGCAGAGAGTGTCACGAGCATTCTCAACAGAAGCACAACAGAATCACCAGCCAAACACATCGTTTATCCAGTAGGTTACGTGGCTTCTGTGTCACTGCTAATAACGGACAGGCATGTGACAATAGCCACCAACGCCTCGACCTTCACAAAAGACTGAAAAATAAAAACACACACACAGACAATATCACCAACAAGGCTGGAGTATACACCATACCCTGCGGAGGTTGCGACAAAAAGTACGTGGGCAAAACATCAGGAACACTAACTCAGACTGCAGACGTAGATGCCAGGAAGTAGCAATGATTGAAATAACCAGCAGATTACCACATAAATCAGGCAAAAACTTGGTCAAACGACTGCTACAGAAAAGTAACACCGCCAAGATGCCAACGCTATGATACTCCACATTTAACCTATGCACACCTGATCTCTTGTTCGATATACTTATACTGCTCATTTTAGCTTCTCTGTATTAGGACCGAAGAAGCCACTCTTGGCGAAACTTTTCTTTGACAAATGTCCCGATCGGCACATACGCAACTTTCACCTACAACTTGTCAGTGCCACCAAAATAGTTCCACTTATATAAGTATGTGATTAAAAAAGCTTCCCCCAAGCTAAGCATCTCGGTAAACATCCTAGTACTACACTTGTCTTATTTACTCGTCAGTGTTTCATACCATCTCTTACTCAGTGACATCTATCGCGAACACAACATTCAAACCTTCCAGTGGGCAAAAAACAAAAGGAACAGTCAGAGAGAAAAATAACTCAGCTAAGCCCAGTGGAAAATACAAAGAAAAACAAACAGAACAAAGTAAATATGGTAATCAAACAACTCAGGGAGCATAAGAGCATTGTTTGGGACGTAGGGCACATTAAGCCATTGAAACATCTAAATTATTGGGAACGCCTTCAAGTCTTGAACATGTACTCATTGGAGCGGAGGAGAGAGAGATACATGATAATATATACATGGAAAGTACTTGAGGGCCTGGTCCCAAATTTGCACACTGCCATAACAACATACTGGAGTGAGAGATATGGGAGAAAGTGTAAAATAAACCCAGTGAGGAGCAGGGGTGCGGTGGGGACAATACGGGAGCACTGTATTAACATCCGGGGTCCCAGACTATTCAACATCTTACCAGAAGATATCCGAAACACGGCTGGAACCAGTGTAGAAGCCTTCAAGAGGAAACTGGACAAATATCTTCACCAGGTGCCAGATCAACCAGGCTGTGATGGATATGTGGGGCAGCGGGCCTCCAGCAGCAACAGCCTGGTTGACCAGGCAAGCACCAGACGAGCCTGGCCCATGGCCGGGCTCAGAGAGTAGATACTCTCGAAACTCTTCAAAGGTATATCAAAGGTAACCACGTCAGAATGCATTACTTTCAAGGAGCACAATAGTTTAAATATTGCATAAACACCGATAAGCTGGATAAGAAGAGCCTTCCCTAAGAGCTTCATTAAGGCAGGTGAAATTGCGGATCCGCAGAATGTACTGGGCAATTTCACTGCCAATATACATTCACGCATCTAAATTACTGGAAAAGCTTAAAATCCGTTAAATTATACCTGCTGGAGTGCTGGCAGGGAAGATGTATATATATAATTTGCACATTATAAGATGCTAGAGAGACTGGTTCTAGATATAGGCAATGGAATTACTTATTAAAAGCCTACGAGGTCTCGTAGCCTGCACAAAATACCTCCAATGAAAGTAAGGGATGCAGTAATTAAAAGAACTCAATAGGCACAAAAGATCCAAGAGTTTTTTAAGCTTCCATGACTTTTCCTTCAAATGTAAAGGGGAAATAAGACTCTCCAACTTTCTTTAACCCTTTACCAGGCCAGGTGTGCCTCATATTTGATTCTGCCATAGAGGGTATTTAAGAGGCGCCTAAAATAAATAAACTTGACAAATGAACAAAAATAAATATGTCTTAGAATTGCTTATATTATCAGAATATAGGTTGCAAATGTTGCAGTGTCTCAAATTTGATGCGTGGCCTGGTAAAGGGTTAAGAGGAATTTTAAAAAGCTCTTGAGGGGAAAAAACTTCCTAACCCTGGCTTTAGTGATCACCTCGCAAGAGGTTGGCACCCAAGCCAGATCCATGGAATGGGACCTATGCTCTCTTTCCCTGGATTGAATCTGATTGTCTCCCATTATCCTGTACACTATGACTCCTACGGGTTTAGCGGCCTTCTCTTAAATTTATTAATGTGGCGCTTACGTCGAACTGCGTACTAAAAATGCACAGCCTGACTGATTTATCCGTCAACACGGAGGTCTGATATGGGAGCGGGAAGCGAAGGCGATGATCTCCAAAGCTGTGTACAGGCACAAGCAGGGCAGCTCCTGCCATGACAATGACACGGTATGGGCAGCTCCTGCCATGACAATGACACGGTAGGGGCAGCTCCTGCCATGACAATGACACGGTAGGGGCAGCTCCTGCCATGACAATGACACGGTAGGGGCAGCTCCTGCCATGACAATGTGAACACCAACTCCAAGGCTGAGGGACTGATTACCTCATCTTTTGTATATAGTTCTACTGTCTTCAAGTTTTGTCCTAGAATCTGTATTGATAAAGACACTGGATGGCGAAACGTCTACAATAAAGATACCCAGATGTTACACATGTGTCTAATTTTTAGTCTAATATTGCAACACCTGTATATATCTTACTATCCACCCAATCACAGGCCTCTTCTAAACCCACAAAGTAAGGCTGGTCCTAAACTAGGCCTGCTTTGTGTAGTGTCTGGAAAGGCTGTTTTTATGATATACAGACGTCAGTTTTTCTGACTTAATATGCATGTTTTTCTTTCATTTAATATATCAGGGCAATAAGGGATTTTCACGGCTCTAATTTTTTTTAAACACAATACCCAGCATTCTCACAGCTTCTTTAAATAAATACATCAGTTCCTACACTTCACAGCTTATCCACATACTGGAGATAAATCACTGTGCGAGGCTTCGGTCCAGCCTGAAAAATGGTCCAAGAGAAACTCAAAGATTTATCTGTAGTCTGAGGGTGTGTCTGAATATTTCCACCCACAGTGTTTTGACTCATTCTTCATTAATAATTCGTAACTATTTACTTCTTGTTTTCATTAATCTGTCATGTCAGACTTACTTAAACCTTTGGTTTACAAAACCATACAAGAATCTTCTTAAAGAATAAAAAGGCACAATACCGTGACTGGAACAATACACAAATAACCAGCCCATAGGAGAGAGAAAAACTTATGACGAAGTTAGTCAGACTTGGACCATTAACTAGTTACACAGCGTGTGACTAATGTAAGAAAATTCCTACATATCTGCAATGATTTCAGTCATTCGCTAACCTTCGCCACAATAAAAGCTGGCTCTGGGTGTGTCTTGACTCCTCCAGCCAGGGGTGTGTTGGTGTCTGGCATTAAGATTGGGAAGTTCCCCCAGCTGGAGTGCGTGGTCTTACACCAGAGTGTTTACGAGCTGCCCAGAGTTCCTCGTCACGCTCGTAGAAAAGTTACACAAAGCTGACCTTTTATTGTCCACTCAAGCATAACCCAAGCACTGTAACGCCGGCACAAGATTACAATTATCACTGCTGACTAATGCAACCAGTTGTCTGCTCTTTTAACTACATTATTAAAGTTATCGGACAAAATCAGTCATATTTTCTCACTACATTACTATCAATATCTGTTTCATTATTACTACAACTACTATTATCATTTCCAGCTGAAAATGACTAAGAAAATCAATAACAGTAGCAGGAAGAAGAATACAAGGAATACTGAGAAGATGACTACGTCTCCACAAAGAATTGTTTCTTGACAGACAAGTTGGTATAGGGCTACGACAAAGGTAGTTTTGGTCCCTATATACGTCGCCTGCCAGACCGTCCACATCATTATTATTTTTAAGTGGAAGCATTAAACCGTAACGTTATACAGTAAATACCTGAGAAATGGGAAACATCAGATTCCATTTAAAGAAGGGGGTTACTGGTCCAATTTCTTGGGTCAACAGAACTCACCAGTATCAGTAAACTCCCTTAAGGGGAGTTTACTGATGCTGTGTAGCCCACTTCTTATCAAGTACAGGAAAAAAAATAGAAAGTAGTTCAGCAAATTGTTAAAAGAGCAGTTCTAAAACTGAGAGAACTGACCTTTGAGGAGAGACTGAGGGAAATGAACTTAACCTTGGAAGCCGCGAGAGTCAGATGTGTAAGATACTCAGTGGTACTATTCTAAAAAGGAGAATAAGGACAAAGTAGAGGACCAGGAACAAGAGACTCAGTTGGTCACTAAAGGCGAAAAAATACCAGAGCCTAAAGAAAAAGAAGCTCAGGAAACAAAAGAAAAATCTTAAGAATTAACTGCAGCACTCAAACATAGATGGTCTTTGAAGAGAAACTGACATATTTAATAGAAAGTGTAAGATCTAAACTCTCAGAAATTATAACTGATGTAGAGATCAACAGGAAATGAAGTAGTAAGGAAAGTAATGGGAGAGTCTCTCCACATTGAAAGAACAATGTGGTAGTGAAGACAACAAAATATTAATAAGGGTAATTTTGACCACATTTTCCTCTCGTAAGAGCATGTTTCAGCCTCAGCTATGAGACAGCTCTGTAATTCGCCTGGTGGTGTGCGGACATTGCTTTACCAATTTTCTTTTAGTTGTTGACCAGTCCTTACTTCAGCCTCCACTACATCTCTTGAAAACCACACAGGTTTACCGTGGGTCACCCAGCCCATGAGGGATAAAACAGTACTAATAGTAAGCTCAACTGCTCTTATCGAATCTCCACTCACTTGCTGGATTGTGCTACGTGAAGGCTGCGACTACCTTCCCTCTTTAAGTAAATCAGTCCACTCCTTCAGTTACAGTAACTGAGGCCACTGGTATCCATTACATCTTCGAGACACTTGACTTACTCTGGGCAGCATCAGTGGCCATCACCAGTTGCAAGTATTTATGAAGCTCAAACTGTCACATTATCTGCAGAGTTGGTGCCATCCATCACAGCTCCTGCAAGATCCTTGAAGCACTGATCATTAGCATTAGGCTCTCGAAATGGTAATAACACGGGGTGGGATTTGAACCCATGGCAAGTGAGTCCTAAAATTCACAGGTCATTGGGTTAACGCACTGGCCTGAGATGTTCAGAACTCACTTACCTTAGTATTAGTTAATTCCGCTACAGAGCGATTTTACTGGGCCTTGAGATATTGCTATTATCATTTTTTATATTTTCATATTGCTATTTTTTCTGTTTATTATTTATAAAAAAACTAGGACAGTCTTTTATTATTTTTACGTTACATATAGTTTACCATATTTCTCTTCATAAGTTAAAGGATAACTCTCTTAGATTTCTCTCCAAAGAAAACTTAATGCTCGTACTAGTGGTATTTTATACTATCACATAAAGAGTTCAGTGAATCGTGCCCACTGACCACTGGAAGATTGTTGCCGTGACCACTGGAAAATTATTGCTTTGACCACTGGAAGATTGTTGCCGTGATCACTGGAAAATTGTTGCTGTGATCACTGGAGAATTGGTACAATGGTTATGAGAAGATTGCTGCAGTGACTACTGGACGATTGTTGCCATGAGGACTGGAAGATTGTTGCCCTGACCACTCGAATATTGCTGCCCTGACCACTGGAAGATTGTTGCCTTGACCACTGGGAGAGTATTTCTGTGACCGCTGGAAGATTGCTGCACAAACCACTGGAAAATTGCTGCCGTGGCTCCCTCACTCCCCTCTCTTGCCGACTTTCTACCTCCCTGACTTCATCCTTCCCATCCTATCTCCTGTCATATCTTCCCTCCTCTTCCCTCCCCGTTTCCCTTCCATCCCTCCTGGTGTGGAAGGGAACCCTCTCATCACTTCACCACAACCATCGGAGTTATCGGAAAAGAACTGAAAGGTTCTGCAGCTTTCTATAATCCTCCCAGTCTGTGTTCCTGGTGGTGGCGGGTTCCTTGAAGCAGTGTCCGTGTTGGTGGAGCATTATTGGGGTGGGTGGAGCATTATAGGGGTGGCTGGAGCATTATAGGGATGGGTGGAACATTATAGGAGTCGGTGGAGAATTATCGGGATCAGTGAAACATTACTGGGGTCATTGGAGCATTATATAGGTCGGTGGAGCATTATAGGGGTCGGTGGAGCATTATAGGGGTCGGTGGAGCATTATAGGGGTCGGTGGAGCATTATAGGGGTCGGTGGAGCATTATAGGGATCGGTGGAGCATTATAGGGATCGGTGGAGCATTATTGGGATCGGTGGAGCATTATCGAGACTGTTGAACCAGTATCATAGTTGTTGGTGAGGTATGAAGACTGGTGGAGCAGTATCAGGATCAACAGAGTCAGTATCAGGATCAACAGAATCAATATCAGGAACAACAGAATCAGTATCAGGATCAACAGTCAGTATTAGGATCCACAGTCAGTATTAGGATCAACAGAGTCAGTATCAGGATCGGTGGAGTAATAACAAAATTCGTTGCCCAAAGATATTGAAGATAGTTAGGATATTTTGGGTTTGCTGAATTCGAAAATGGCAGAAGGGTTTTCAAATTGGCTCTAGTTTGTGATATACTGCATACCTACCCTACGACAATATTGTAACCTTTATTTTGTTAGTTATTTTTTTCCAGATAAACAAGAGTTCTTCACGAAGAGTCTGCTTAAACAATCTCACTGCATTTTGCTACATTTGTGGCGAATACTCTATGCAAAAACAAAGAAAAAGCGTCACAGATTTTGTAAAACAAGCTTATCTTGCTTATTTTGGAGTGGCGTTTGGAGAACAAGACAAGTCTCGGGCTTCTAATATGGTTTGCAAAACCTGTATAGAATGCTTACGACAGTGGAAAAAATAAGCAAAGGAAAAATTTAAACTTCGGTGTGCCTACGGTGTGGAGAGAGCCGAAAACCCACCAAGATAATTGTTATTTCTGTATGGTGAATGTGAAAGGTTTCAGTCGATACAAGAAAGTCAAGTGTGAATAAAATTATTTGGAGTCAGCAAGGAGACCTGTGCCACACAGTGAAGACGTTACCATACCAGTGTTTACAACACTGTCTGACCTTCCATTGTCAGATGTTGAAGAAACTCAGGGTTTAGGATGTAAAACAGATGATAGCAGTGGAAGTGAATATGAAGTAAACATTTCAACACCCCCAGCAGTTCTCCCAAGAAGAACTCAGTGATCTGATACGTGACCTCACTGTCAAAGTTAGCATCTGAACTTTCAGCATCCAGACTAAGAGAGAACTGTCTACAACATAACAGCTTATCGGACAAGAGGGGTTGAACTCCTTCCTTACTTCAGCCAAGAACAACAACTTGTATACTGCAATAACATCCCTGGACTTCTTCGAATGGCACTTGGATATCGACCAAGAGACTGGCGACTGTTTATAGTCAGCTCCATTAGAAGCTTGAAATGTGTCTTATTGCACAATGGTAACAATATGTATCTCTCCCAATTGGTCACCCAACAAAACTGTGCTAATGACTAATGTAGAAGAAAATCTTACAACGTTTTCAAATGCAGTAATTAGTGTTATCTGAATTATCTTACTATGTTAATCTTTTATTATATAGAATGAAGTTCTAGTATGTATTACATGATTTGACTTTTGTTATTATCTAAAAAATAATTTCAGTGAGATCTGTAAGTTAGCCCCGCCTGATCAATATATTTTTCCCATCTTTCATATTTTTCAATAGGATACCAAATTTTTCAAAAACTAGAGTTAATCAAGCAAAACCGATGATATCTGGAATCAGTACCACAAACTTACCCTAAGATCGGTGTAATATCATTGGCCAGAAAATTAAGTCGATTTAATATCGGGATCGAATAAAGACGAATGAAGATAGGTATGCAACAATTAAAACACATTTTATTGCAAAACATTTCGCCCTCTGGTAGCTTTAAATCCTTACAGTAATAATACCCACAGCGGGCGAAACATCTAAATAAATGTCCTAAGTGAGGCTATTTGTCATTTCATAGTGTGTCGGTATTGTTATACCTAGTATGTACTAGAATTGTCGGGATCAGCGGTCGGTATCAGGATCGGTTGAGAGATATCGGCAGTTGAGATGAGTAAGGGATCACTCTCCTCCACTAGACGCAAGCACATGTTAGGAGATATGTTAGCATGGGTATCCTGGACATCTAGATCGCTGATTCGTTGGTCCATCCTCCTCTAATCGTTCAGTTTGTTCTCGAGAATTGCGTCAATGGCATCAGTTCCAAGAGTTGCTAAAAGCAGAGCTCAATTCTTTGGGGCAATGACTGACACACCTAGTGGTATGAATCACACTGCATCGATAACTTGTTAATTGGCTAAGATGATTTCGTAGTTCGATGAATTAAGAATGAGTCTCATGTCCTGTCCTCGTATCGTTACCTGAGCAAGCTCTGCTAGGTCTAGTTTCTGCATGCCAGTGCTCCATCAAGGAACCAGAAGCTTAGTCTACTGGTCAATCTAATGATTTTCCTAACTGCTGTGCAGGAGAGAAATGGGGCGAGAGTGATCCTGTTTTCAACACCCTTTGATAAAGTTATTTCATGCTCCGAAAACAAGAATATGGATTCCTTACTATATCCGGCTGAAAAAAAAAACAGCCAGTGTAAAAATTCAGACCTATAAATTCACTCCCTGCATAGGCAGTGAACCACAAAACGTCTTGATCCACTCTGCTATGATCCGCGTGAACTAAGGTGCTGTCGATTCTACACACTGGCTGTGATGAATGTTTGTGCATAATATCCTTATTTTCGTGAGCTATATGCATTTATTTATATATATATATATATATATATATATACACGGGATGGTAGGGAAAGTGGAATATTCAAATGGCTTCAGAAAGAAATCTAAATATTCTTCCTTGAAGCCTTTTTATCCACTTCTCAGAGGCTATGGGTCCCACAATGTACACCAGAGGTGGACCCCATCCCATATATATATATATATATATATATATATATATATATATATATATATATATATATATATATATATATATATATATATATATATATATATATAATATACAGTGCCGAATAGGTAAAACTGGTCAATTAGCAAGAGCTCATCTAAAATTAAGTCCTTTCTAAAAATAATTCTTGTACTTTTAAAAATATTTTTTTTTCATTTATGTTAATGTAAAAATTAATAATTTTGTATCAAAAGAAAACTTACTTAACCTTATTATAACAAGCGCAATTTAATTTAGCCTAATCCAACTAAATATATTTTATATAAATTTACAATAATTTAATAATAAACACAATGAAATATATATTTTTTCGTTAGGTTCAGAATTATTTTTTGCGAAATTATTGCATACACAAATTTTTGCTTGCCTTATTCGGCAAGAAAAGCGTTGCTATTTAAGCCAAAATCACAAGTATTACTTATTCGGCACGACATATATATACAGTGGACCCTCGGTTTTCGTTCAAAATTCTTTCCAGAATGCTGTTCAAGTGCTATTACCGAACGAATTTGTTCCCATAAGGACAATGTAAATTAGATTAGTCGTTTCAGACCCCCAAAAATACACTTCCATAATTGTTCGAGTTTGGAGGTGAACGAAAACCGAGGGTCCACTGTATATGCATCAACAGAAGAAAGTGGTTTTAAGCAAATACAATACTGCGACTGACCTGGGATCGAGCCCGTGACATTCATCCAGCCTCCCGGGGCACTAGATCAATTTCTCGACGAGGGAATTCAAGTAAATTCCACTGGAGAATGAGTAAAGCAGAACTTGAAGCCTTTGATACTAAAATGGAATCCTGGTGTGTGGAGGAAGGGAAGGGAGAGTGAAGCCAATCCTTGACTGGTTACAAAAAACACACTAAAAACTTTATAGAAATTTTGAAGAAAAACTATTCGGGAAAAAAGATGAAAAATTGAGTTTTTCTTAGGGGAGGGGGGGGGAGTAGTATAGTATATATTGAAAAGAAACAAAATCCAGAGGATGTGCGTAATTGACAGGTGAGTGTGACCTTGACTGACGTCAAGGTCACATTCACCTGTCAATTAGGTACATAGTTTAGAACTTTTATACCAAAACCCTCCAGAAGATTTGGTCTAGATAAAATTACAATATGGTAGACATTTTCAATGTTTTCAGTCTTCCTATTTCTCAAAATTTTGTAGCCATTTCATGGCCCGACTTTCCAGTTTTCCTATTTTATGCTACGAACTTCGTGCTTCACCTACATACCATAATGTGTATTAAACATCCATTGTGATGATTTTTATGTTTTCGCATCACTAAAGTGCATTTCATAATTCCATTGAGGTTTTCCATTAGTTTTGTTTATTGCAATTGCCACTAAATGCTTTTATGTAGTTTATATTTTTAAAATTAATTGTCCAGAGGAAACTGAACAAGTGTCTTCACCAGGTGCCAGATTAACCAGGCTGTGATGGATATGAGGGGCAGCAGGCCTCCAGCAGTAACTGCCTGGTTGACCAGGCGAGCACCAGACGAGCCTGGCCGGGCTCACAGAGTAGAGAAACTCTCGAAACTCTTCAAAGGTACGTTGCACAACCACAATTCTTTAAAATTTGCTTTTAATGTCTTAAATCTCCATTAAACGTTTCTTATCAGTTTAACGTTTCGTCGTTTCATTCATTTCTTTCGAATTGAAAAAAAAAAAAAACTCAAGCTGTGTGAAACGATTTTTACACAACTAAAAATAATTGAATATATTTTTTTTCGTTGTTCAGTCCAGAGAAATAATATTCTACTCCTTAAAACCTTCGTTCATTCTATTTTTTTTTTTTTAAGATTGATCGTGCGGGAAATGTTGACCCAAAATTATGGATATGGAAAATATAATTAATTAATTTTGCAGTATTAAGAATATTTGCTTTCCAGTTACGTGGAGGTGGGCATGGAATCCAGGCACATGGAGGTGGGCATGTAACCCAGGCACATGGAGTTGGGCATGGAACCCAGGCACATGGAGGTGGGCATGGAACCCAGGCACATGGAGGTGGGCATGGAACCCAGGCACATGGAGGTGGGCATGGAACCCAGGCACATGAAGGTGGGCATAGAACCCAGGCACATGGAGGTGGGTATGGAACCCAGGCACATGGAGGTGGGCATGGAACTCAGGCACATGAAGGTGGGCATGGAACTCAGGCACATGAAGGTGGGCATGGAACCCAAGCACATGGAGAACACAGAACCCAGCCACATAGATCGGAATGGTCATTTTTCATCTCTGGTAGATGAAGGATGAATTATACACATGTACAACACTTGGGTATCTTTATTGAGGAAATGTTTCGCCCCACAGTGGCTTCATCAGTCCAATACAAAGGAGAATGAGGTGTGTCACACATGTGTCTAATTTATCAACTTGTCGGTTCTCTGAACCATTTATCTACAGAGATGAAGAATGCTTGCGGGGGTCACCTACCCTGCGACCCAGTGCCAGATCATCAGGCTTTCCAGTGGATCATGGCCTGATCAATCAGGCTGTTACTGCTGGCCTCACGCAGTCTACAGCCCAGTTGGTCACGAGCTGATTCGATTAACTTCTCCAGTTATATCTTGAAGTTTGTTGGTTTTAGGTGCTAGATCAACCAGGCTGTGATGGATGTGTGTGTCAGCGGGCCGCCAGCAGCAACAGCCTGGTTGACTAGGGAAGCACCAGACGACCCTGGCCCAGGGCCAGGCTCTGGGAGTAGAAAAACTCTCGGAACTCATCGAAGGTATATCAAAGTTATATAACTCCCCTTATCGCGGACAAGGAACAAGTAAAACAAAAAAAACTCACTGTAACACAAACAGTATTTTCTTCCGAAGGGAATTAAATAAAACAAGAAGACAATACTCACGAAGAAAATAAAGTTGAAGAAGCACAGCAGGTATTTGGCGAATGCTGTGCCACAGTCCAGCGCCATCTTGCTGTGAAGAATGAAAAGAAACGTATTAATATTTTGATCAGAATTGCTGGCGAGGTGGGGGGAGAAGTTTCCTCAGACAAAGTAGGGTAAATGGTTGAGAGTTCCCCCATCCCCCACCTGACGAGTTTTGATGGAGTGGGGGTGGGTGTGAATTTCCACACCCACCTCATGACAAGTTTTGGAGTGGGGGGATTGTGAGTTCCCACACTCGCCTCCTGACGAGTTTTGATGGAAGGGAAGGGGAGGACTTGAGAGTTCCAACACCCACCTTTTGACATTGTGGGTGGGGGGGGGGGGAAGAGTTCCCACACCCACCTCCCGACTTTTACTTTGTTTTTCTCTGTACTCTACACTACTGTGTCCAGTATGAGTACTGACACCAAGTTGTTCTCTTTATACTCGTGCCGAACTCGTGCCGAACTCTCCTGTTGTTCCCTGGAAGGATATAGATTACTGTCAGTATTGGAGAATGATACTTGTGCAACATTTGGGATTATTTTTTTTACTGATGGAACGTTTCGTCAGTCAGTGGCTTTTTCAGTCCAATAGAAAGAAGAACGATGAAAAAAAAGAGGAGTTTGAGGTAATCAGTCTCTCAGCCTGGAATCGATATGTCCAGTTCATCTATCTTCAAGACTGATGGATTGAACAAATCAATTTCAGCCTGAGGGACTGTTTACCTTAAATTCCTCCTCTTTTTCCACCGTTCTCCTTTGTATTGGACTGAAGAAGCCACAGGCTGGCGACACGTTTCCGCAGTAAACATTCCCAAATGTTGCACAAGTGTCTCATTCTTCAATTTGTTGGTTTTCTAAACCATTTATCACTGCCAACATTACCTTAGGTCTTCCAGACATTATTGATGCTACTGGATTTTTCCTGATGCAAAGGTTACAACTGAACCAAGTCTTTAAAACTTTATTGATAATTTAATAGCAATACCATCACCGAATCAATGACTCACGAAACCGTAGTAACACGAGACAAACCATCATCAACAAACCTCCTTCAAGGGGATTCTGACTTTTATTCTTCACTGTTATTTTCTTTTTTACTCTAGCACTGTCTAAATAATGACTGTAATGTTTACTATTTTCTCTAAGTTTTTCTTTGTTTTCTGTTTTGAAAGTTATTCATACGTGTACCAGGTTTAGAATCGTATATCCCCTACTGCCTGCCATGCTTTGTTTTCATCCTGACGTATATTGGGGGCACTAGGCGATGATCTGTTTTTTTCGGGGTAAGGGAGGAGAGTTGAGGTGATGGATTGAGGATGGTTGGAGGCAAGAGCGGTATAGTGGTGAGGGAGCTTCGAATGTGAAGGAAGATAGGGAAGTTTTTGTAAGGCGTGTGCAAGGAGCCTGAACGAAAGGTGACCATTAGTGGGTTGTAGTAAGGTAGTGGGGAGGATATACTATAGAGATGGTGAAGGGAGTATAGTGTAGATGAGTGGTTGTGGTAAAGATAAGGTGAAGTAGCAAGATTAGAAGAGGGTTGGTGTGGGAAGAGCCACTCTCGATGGAGCAGAGCAGTGGGGAGCTGTAGCGTAACTAGTATTTCAATATTGTGTCACCATTCTGATACTTGAGTAGTATACAATTGATAGATTCCGGTTAAATTAGCAACACCAATTATTTCATATTTGAGGTCATTCCCAGCATTCATCACTGTAATAATATACTTCAAGTTATTTAATAAATCGAGTTATTACTGAAAATGTCTCTTTGTATCGGCTTCTAACTTTAAGTAATTGCGTATCTAAATAATAGTAAGATTTATTCTTTTATTAGGCCTTGTAGGCTCAATGGCCAAGCATTAAGTCACGTGACCCCCATTTGAACCACGCACCTAGGCTGGAGCCCTCTCTCTCACTCTCGACCAGGCCTAGGGGACAGGCAGACGTGCATAGGCTGGTCTCGCCACAAATACAAATACAACGCCTCCAATAACAGTTCATCGGTTGTATTCTTCTGCAATCACTTCTCCAATTGTGAACCCCGACAATGGGAAAGGGGCAGCAAAGACAAGATTTCAATCTTCGGGGGAGAGGCTTAAAATCATATGAAGAAAATTCAAAAAAATATATTGGAGCATTAGCCACATTAGAGTCAGCTTTCCCCTTGGCTGCGCCACTGATGGAGAGGGAGAAGAGGTTGATAATGAAGTGTGAGTAATGATGGTGGTTGGTGCCTGGAGCTGGGAAGGGAAGAATGACGATGATGGTACTGGAAATAAAGGATTGCTGGAAGCGGGTGTGGACAGGCGAGGAGGGGCTGGTCGAGAGAGAGAGAAAGGTGACGGAGTGTGTCAAGGCAGCTTGCGGCATAGTTCCAGGGAGGGGGATGAATACATAGCAATTACATAGAATGAATGGGAAGAGGGGTAGGAGGTGGGAACTGGTACATAGGAAGGAGGTAGTGCAGTGTGTGTGTGCCTATTCATTGCTTTTATTTACTCTTTAGATGAACCTGGACAGTTAATGTAAGGTGACTTAACAAACCACGAAACGGGTGCTGTGTTAACCCAAGGCAAGTTAGTTCTAAAACTCCAGGCCAGTGTGCAAGATGACTTGGTCGTACATCTCACTCTGCTCACGGGATCGAACCCGGTACTTTAAAGAGTGTGACCCGAAAACTCTCAGATCCCGTCCGCCTCTTAAGCTAACGTGACCAACGAATACTGTGCCAGTCTTTGAAACAGTGCCTGGCACTGACCTCTGCAACTCGCAAATAAAGTTCATTCCACTCCACTACTACGCTGAGGACGAAACAAAGTGCTTACTAGTGTCTCTAACTCAGCTGTGATTTAAATTTCCTTTTCCCATTGTTCCCATTAATGGCATTTCAGGTAGTTTGTTCTTCTCTTATTTATTCCTTCGAGAAATTTATAATTTCATGTTCTCCTTTCCTTTAAAGTCTCCAAGTTTAGTGCTTTTAACATCTTCTTACAGTGCACACCCCTCAGCCCTAGACGCAACCAGGTTGAAAATCTTTAGAAATTTTAAGCGCCTGAGTAAATCTGAACCAGTAGCGGCGCCACGCTTATACTCAAGTATGGGACTGAGATACACTGTGTATAGAGTACTGAATAATTCTGTATTAACGTTTCTATGAAGTATTTTGAAAGAATTATTGTACGATCCTCTCCTAATGTTGTCAGATACAGTACCTTAAATGTCTCGTCTGTTCTCACCATTTCTGTCACTACTCTTGCTGTGAATCTTTGATTCTTCTCCAGTATTATATGCTTCATCAGGGGTACACTCCATGAATATTTGCTAATATGCCCGAAAGTAGTTCTTTAGTTAGCTAGTTTTGCACATGTCATTCAAAATAAGTAATAACATCAATATGTATTTATATTGATATACTTAATGCTATGATTACGTGTGTGTGTGTGTGTGTGTGTGTGTGTGTGTGTGTGTGTGTGTGTGTGTGTGTGTGTGTGTACTCACCTAATTGTGGTTGCAGGGGTCCAGACTCAACTCCTGGCCCCGCCTCTTCGCTGTCCGCTACTGGGTCTCTGCTCTCCCTGCTCCATGAGCTTTATCATACCTTGTCTTAAAACTATGTATGGTTCCTGCCTCCACTACATCACTTGCTAGACTATTCCACTTGCTGACAACTCTATGACTGAAGAAATACTACCTAACATCCCTTTGACTCCTTTGAATCTTCAACTTCCAATTGTGACCCCTTGTTTCTGTGTCCTCTCTCTGGAACATCCTGTCTCTGTCCACCTCATCTATTCCACGCAGTATTTTGTATGTCTTTATCATGTCTCCCCTAACCCTCCTGTCCTCCAGAGCGCGCGCGCTCGTGTGTGTACTCACCTATTTGTACTCACCTATTTGTGGTTGCAGGGGTCGAGTCATAGCTCCTGGCCCCGCCTCTTCACTGATTGCTACTAGGTCCTCTCTCTCCCTGCTCCATGAGCTTTATCAAACCTAGTCTTAAAACTATGTATGGTTCCTGCCTCCACTATGTCGCTTTCTAAGCTATTCCACTTTCTGACAACTCTATGACTGAAGAAATACTTCATAACATCCCTTTGACTCATAGGAGTCTTCAACTTCCAATTGTGACCCCTTGTTTCTGTGTCCCCTCTCTGGAACATCTTGTCTCTGTCCACCTTATCTATTCCTCGCAGTATTTTATATGTCGTTATCATGTCTCCCCTAACCCTCCTGTCCTCTAGTGTCGTCAGGCCGATTTCCCTTAACTTTTCTTCGTAGGACAATCCCCTTAGCTCTGGGACTAGTCTTGTTGCAAACCTTTGCACTTTCTCTAATTTCTTGACGTGCTTGACCAGGTGTGGGTTCCAAACTGGTGCTGCATACTCCAGTATGGGCCTGACGTATATGTTATACAGAGTCTTGAATGATTCCTTAGTGAGGTATTGGAACGCTTTTCTTAGGTTTGCCAGCCGCCCGTATGCTGCAGCAGTTATCTGATTGATGTGTGCCTCAGGAGATGTGCTCGGTATTATACTCACCCCAAGATCTTTTTCTTTGAGTGAGGTTTGCAGTCTTTGGCGATCGTGTGCGTGTAAGTTCTAGTATCACATTAAAGCACATAGCTTGATAACTCCACACCTCTGCAATCGTCATGCCAAAGCCGACAGCAACATCCTGGGAACGACGCGGCTCCTCCCCCACCTTCCCCAGAACTTCTAATCGTGTTAAAAGCGGAGTTCTCTCAGTCTACCCTCAAATATCACCTGAGGTTCACACAGAGATCAATTTATGCAGACATAAGCGAAAATGAAAACTATAAAAATTACGCACACACACATGGATGTTAGGAAGTATTTCTTCAGTCATAGAGTTCTCAGGAAGTGGAACATTCTGGAGAGCGATGTAGTGGAGGCAGGATCCATGCATAGCTTTAAGAAGAGGTATGATAAAGATCATGGAGCATAGAGTGGACCTAGTAGCGACCAGTGAAGAGGCAGGGCTAGGTGTTTACACTCACACACACACATTCCGACATCTTAATAAGGAATCGTTCTGGACCCTGTACACTGTGCACGTTAGGCCCATATTGTAGTATGCAGCACCAGTTTGGAACCCACACCTAGCCAAGCACGTAAAGAAACTAGAGAAAGTGCAAAGGTTTGCAACAAGACTAGTCCCGGAGCTAAGGGGTATATCCTACAAGGAGAGATTAAGGGAAATCGACCTGACGACACTGGAGGACAAGAGAGATAGGGAAGACATGATAACGACATTTAAAATACTGAGAGGAATTGACAAGGTGGACAGCGACAGAATGTTATAGAGATGGGACACAGCAACAAGGGGTCACAGTTGGAAATTGAAGACTCAGATGAATCACAGGGATGTTAGGAAGTATTTCTTCAGTCACAGAGTAGTCAGGAAGTGGAATAGTTTGGAAAGCGATGTAGTGGAGGCAGGATCCATTCATAGCTTTAAGAGGTATGATAAAGCTCATGGAGAGGGAAGTGACACCCAGTAGCGGCCAGTGAAGAGGCGGGGCCAGGAGCTGTGACTCGACCCCTGCAGCCCCTGAAGCTCTCGCTTCACACGGTGAGGGGTCCGGGTTGGATTCCCAGCTAAGTGGTGGAAACATCGGACGTGTTTTCTTACACCGGTTGCCTATGTTCACCTATCAGTAAAATGGGAACCTGGGTGTTAGTCAACTAGTGTGGGTCGCATCCTGGGACAAAACTAACCTAATTTGTCCGAAATGCTCTACATAACAAGTGGCTTTCTATATAGTAGTATGTCACTGATGTCAGCTAGGCCTGTATACCTTGTAGTAAATAAAGATATTATTATTATTATTATTTTTATTATTATTATAATATACTTATAGCCTTTTCTTGCCCTCATCGGATTTTGTCATACATGATACATCAGCAAACAGAGATACATCTCTCTTCTGGAATGTCATTCACGTATACTAGAAACACAACTGGGCATAGTACCGATCCTTGAGGAAGCCCACTCGTTACTCGACTACTTAATATAAGGTACTCTTTGATCAACTGCAGCATTCTCCAAGGACTCAGAGTTGTGTTTGAGGGGGTTAAGACGCAGCTCCTGGCCCCTCTTCCTAGACGGCTTTCATGGGCATTATCATATCCAAGTTACTCCACTTTCCAATCACCCTCAGCGAGAGAGAGAGGTGTGTGAGTGAGAGAGAGTGTGTGTGTGTGTGTGTGTGTGTGTGTGTTTTGGAGGGTAGGGGTCACGAGTGTATATTCACGTGTGATTGCGTGTATCAGGGGGAGGGTGGAAACTGTAATCTCGTGGACCGTAAAGTTTGCGTGCCAACATTCAGCATCCATTGGACGTGTCCCAAAAATAGCGAACTCACTCCCAATTTCCTCAGTTCGCCTTAAAATAAATTCTTCAGAATGTGCTAAAAAGTTCTCGCCTCGGACTCAACAATTTTCCCAGCCTCAGCTTAAGAACTTTCTCAGAATGCGCTCAGTTTTCTCACCCTGGGCTGAACTTTTTTCTCAGCCTAGCCTAACTCAACAATTTTCTTAGCCTCGGCTCAACAATGGGGTGGTCATTTATTTGAAGAGAAACACGAGAAAAAATTATCCTCACTATAAAATATACTTTCTCTTCCATATTTCCAAATAGAAAAAAATGATTGTTTTGTGTGTGAAAGCGTGTTATGTTGCCGTTAAGCCTCAGCTGGAGGTGACCTTAACACGCTGTCTGGGAGGGAGGGAAGCCAAGAAGGAATAAAGGAAAGACAGGGTAAGATTGATAGTGAATGGTGGGACAGAGGGAATGGGAAAGAAGCTACTGTGAAGAGGAAGGGAAAAGAGAGAGAGAGAAACTAACAATAAATGATACTGCATCATTAACTTTTACTAAGCAATAAAACAAAATGCTTAATTAGTGGACTCTTCACCACATTAAGAACCTAAACAACAGCTCATCATTAGTAAGGCTTCAGATTATGCAGCTCAGTTCTGATTTACATTCTACAGAATGGATATAAATTCGTTAGAGAACATTCACAGAAGAATGACAAAATTAATCCATTGCATAAGGAATCTTCCACACGAAGAGATTGAAATTCCTACATTCTCTTGTAAGACGTAGAATGAGTGAAGACATTATTTTGGTGTACAAGTGGAAAATGGGCATAAATAAGGGAGCTATAAATAAGGTTCTGATGATATCCATTCAGGAAAGAATTCGAGATAATACATTCAATGACCCTACCTAGTAGGGTCACTGAAGCTTCAAATATAGGTTAGAAAAATACATGAAGGGTCGCATCTGAGTGAGATTTACACAGAGTTACTTAACACTACAAATGATGTAGTCGATTTCTCTGTGAAAATTAAAAAAAGTCAATGTTTAGTTTTGTTCCTTGTGTATAAAATACCAAACTCAACTTTCGAGGAGTTTAAAAGTCAACAATTGGAAATTGAAAACTGCTTTGAAAAATCTATCAAACCCCGTCTCAGTTACCCTGTTGTTTGATGATTTAAATTTTTGATACCTAAAACGGAAGGTTCCAGGTGGCAGAGTGCATGAACAATTACATATGAATGAAATATTAAGACGTTGTGATAAAGTCACCTTAAGCCAACAGTCAATTGAACAGATCAGATAAGAAAAATACCTTTGAACTTATATCCACAAATAATGAGGATCTGGCGCAGAACATTGCGTCAAACACAGGAAACTTGGATTATATTCTAACTGAAGTTCTGATCTGAACACGCTGTGAATTTGAGCAGCCCAGCACAAATTAAATTGCAATAATACATAAAACGGGACTGAAATATGTTGGGAAGATAATAAGACATGAATTTAAGCTAATCCTGAGACGATGAACTCACTGGCACCAGAAGTGTGTCCAAGACACATCATTAATAAAGAGAGAGATGTTTAGGATAGTGATATAGGGGGTAGGGCTACTCTTGCGGGCGAAAATAAACGACAGAACTACTTAAAAGTTCCAGATTTTCTCAAGAACAAGAAGAACAACAATTAGAATAATGAAAAACGCTAAGCTCAAACTATGTTTACCATCCAGTGTCCTGGAGAGACACGGCAAGAAAAAAAAAACAATAATGAAATTAAAAAAAATAATACTTTTCCTTCTTTGCGAAATTTAGGGTAAAACCCACATTTATTATTAGGCCATTGCTCTAAGATGAACCTTGCACTGATACCAAAGAACTAAATGAAATGCTGAAGTCACAATATGACTCAGGATTCAGAGAATTGTTTAAGAGAAGGGTGGCAATTTGATGGAATTTTTCGTGAGACTAAACTTTGCCGACACTTTCAAAATTTCTGACTTAAATGTTACCCACACTCGGCATTGACGAAGCCATTTACAGCAAGCCCAAACTCGGGGACCTCCATACTCGTCAAGAATTAGGAAAAAGCTATCACGTACTTTAAAAAGTCTGGGACCGTGTTTGCTGATACAATACTCAGTTATTGTGCAAATAGCGCCCCTGCCTTTCACGGGGTTTGTTCTACACATTCTCCCATATCTCTCACTCCAGTATGTTGTTATGGCAGTGTGCAGACTTGGTGCCAGGCCCTTAAGTATTTTTCCATCTACATATTACCATGTATCCCCCTCTCTGCTCCAGCGAGTACATATTTAGGACTGTCCTGTAGCTCGATCGCTAGAGCACTCAGCTCACACACTGAGGTCCGGGGTTCGAATCACCTCCGGTACGGCTGGAAAACATTAGGGACGTGTTTCCATAAGACACCTGCTGTACCTGTCCACCCATCAGTTTTAAATGGGTACCTGGGTATTAGTCGACTGGTGTGGGTCGCATCCTGGGACAAAACTGACCTAATTTGCCAAAATGCTCAGCATAACAAGGGGCTTTCTATATAGTAGTATGTCATTGATGTCAGCTAGGCCTATATACCTTGTACATGTACTTGTAGTAAATAAAGATATTATAATATTATTCCCAGTAATTTATGCTTTATTGGCTCTATGCGGGCCATAAATGATCTATAAAACTGTTCCAGCTCTGATATCTCTTCTGCTCTGAATGGAGCCCATAACACCGAAGAATACTGCAAGCGAAATCATACCTGGAAATTTGTTATGGAGACTGGTCCCAAATTAGCATACAGAAATCACTTCCTACGTTAACAAGAAACTCGGCAAAAACTCTCACTGTAGACCAGAAGTGCAAGGAGGACACTAAGTGCTAGCTCAGTAAGTGAAAAGATTTTTAAATATTTTTCCCTTCATATATTAGGGGATTATACAAATAACCAGCACTTAGAAGAGAGGAGCTCCTCTTTCCTATGTGCGGGTTATTTGAGTATTGTTCCAGTCACGGTATTGTGACTTTTTGTTATTTATATTAGGGGAATTGCCAACAGAGCTCAAGTTGTCTTTAAGGGAGGACGTGATAAGATCTTCAGGTCAATTCTTGATCAGTTGTGCTGTGGTGCCTATGTTGGACTGCGAGATGCTAGCACCAACAATCAGATTTATGAGTCCTTCATTAGTAACGCCTGGTATGGGGCCGGGCTGCGGGGACAATGACGCTCTTAATAGTCTACAAGTAAATCCCCCTTCCATTAACACAAGTATAACAACCCCAACCCCTTACACTAACACCACCAACTCTTATATCAGCACCAACAACCTTACACCAGCACCCCACCTTACACCAGCACCCCACCTTACACCAGCACCCCACCTTACACCAGCACCCCACCTTACACCGGCATCCCCACCTTACACCAGCACCCCACCTTACACCAGCATCATGCAATTGGATCAATTATTGGTATGACAACATGGCCGCGGGTCACAGAGACGGTATGAGAACCCGGTGATACAGTGATAATGTTCTCATGGGAACGAAGAAGCAAGTAGAGGCTAGCCATAAACATACAGGGGATCATACATGTACCTTTGATGAGTTTACCTTTGATGAGTTTACCTTTGATGAGTTTCGAGTGTCTCACTACTCTCGGAGCCCGGCCATGGGCCAGGTTCGTCTGGTGCTTGCCTGGTCAATCAGGAAGATCGTCAAAAAACAAATTTACAACTAAACCACAAATTTAAAATGGAAACTAAACGATGCGTTTTGTGTGTGTGTGTGTGTGTGTGTTGGCCATTATCAAGTGTGATATACCTGTAACCAGTTTTCAGAGTTTTTCTACCCTCCCAGGCCAGCCTGAGGCCGGACTTCTCTATTGATTGCTTATTCAACCAAGCTTTTGTTGGCAGCCCGTTTGATCAAACAGCCATCACAGCCTGGTTGATTTGCCACTTGACGGACGTAGATATCCAGTTTCCTCTTGAATTCTTCCACACTTGTGCCAGCAAAATTTCTGATATCTTTTGGTAGCAGGTTAAATAGTGAATATTAAAATGGTATAAAATACCGACAGGTTGTTAGTTAAGACACACAGGCAACAGTTAGGTATCTTCATTTCGAAACGTTTCGCCTACACAGTAGACTTCTTCAGTCGAGTACAGAAAAGTTTGAAGAAGCAGAAGAGATGTGAAGACTGTTGCATGTGTCTTACCTAACAACAGGTTAAATAGTCATGAACCAGGAATATTGAAACAATGTTATCTTAGTGTAGCCATGTCAGCTCTGCTTCTCAATGGATCTATTTTACACTCCCTCATATCTCTCACGTCAGTACGTTATTATGATAGTGTGTAGACTTGAGATTAATCCCTTCAGTATCTTCCAAGTATATAATATCAGGAATCTCTCATCTTTGCTCCAAAAAGGGCATCCCAAGAATTTTAGGTATTCTCAGTAAATTTAATGCTTTATTGACATTATGCGGACACTAAGAGTCCTCTGTACCTTTTTAAGCTTTGATATCTTTCTTGCCTTGAACCAAGCCGCCAACACTGACAATATTCTTTATAAGAGAGCACAAGTGATTTTAGTAGTAGGTATAGTGAAACTCTCTGAACTCTTCAAAGGTATCACTTGTTTCGCCTTCTTGTATTCTGGAAATGACAGGTCACCTGTCAAAAATCCCAAATCGTTTACATGTTTCTTTCGTTCTATGAGATGGTTCTCCTGTGTTCTGTATGTTCATTCTTTCCATATCTAAGCAGCTAGAATTTTACTCCAATGGACATGTTATTGTCCTTTGCCCACTGGAGGACTTTGTTGATGTCTGTACGCAAAGTTTTTGTGGCTTCCTCCAATACGACTTTCCTGCTCATTTTAGTCTCGTCCGCAAAGAACGATACGAAGCGTTGGTAGTGCGTTTTCCATGTCTAATATAAGGATAAAAATTAAGGGGTTCGTGAGTTTCCCCGACTCCTAATAACATGGTCATTTTTCCATAATTACTATTGCGTTTGATTTGCCTGCTCTTTGAGGACAATTCGGTTCCACAGGTCTGATCTTTGTTCAGACCTGTGGAAGGTTCTTGTTATCTAATCATTTGGATAACAAGAACCTCGTTGACATCAGCAAGTTACCCACATTACTGCCGCAACACCAGCTCACCCACACCACTAAGATCGCGGTGGCCTGGCGGCTAAAGCTCTCGCTTCACACGGCGAGTGTCTGGGTTCGATTCCCAGCCAGGGTAGAAACATTTGGCGTGATTCTTTACACCTGTTGTCTATGTTCACCCATCAGTAAAATGGGTAACTGGGTGTTAGTCGGCTGGTGTGGGTCGCATCCTGGGACACTGACCTAATTTGCCCGAAATGCTCAGCATAACAAGGGGCTTTCTATATAGTAGTATGTCATTGATGTCAGCTAGGCCTGTATACCATGTACATGTACTTGTAGTAAATAAAGATATTATTATTATTATTAACACACCATTATCAGCACACAACCACAACCCCCTACCACCACCACCCCCTGCACTACCACCACCACCACCACCACCACCACCTGCACTACCACCACCACCACCACCTGCACTACCACCACCACCTGCACTACCACCACCACCTGCACTACCACCACCACCTGCACTACCACCACCACCACCACCTGCACTACCACCACCACCACCACCTGCACTACCACCACCACCACCACCTGCACTACCACCACCACCACCACCTGCACTACCACCACCACCTGCACTACCACCACCACCACCACCACCTGCACTACCACCACCACCACCTGCACTACCCCCCGCACCACCCCAGGAACGAAATCCGAGACTTGTGAATCGCTTTAAATAGGAAGTATACAATATTCTCGCATCCCAGGTCCACACATGCAGAGGCTCTCCCACACCACGACCCACCCACGCCCAAGCTACCCACGCCACATCCCACCCACGCCCAAGCTACCCACGCCACATCCCACCCACGCCCAAGCCACCCACGCCACGTCCAACCCACGCCATGTAAACTGTACACCAGGGAACCAAAAAAAGCGCAATCCATTACAATCGAAAATTACTAATGTATTCTTTAACTTCAGTGAATAAGACGGGGTGCCACGATCCTCTGGTGACAGGCCCCTGATCCAAGGAACTGGACCTACCATGACCTACCTCAGGTCAAACCAGGTAACCTTCAATATACCTAGGCACTGTATGACCCATACGAGTTTAGTAATTCTCATAGTACCCCAATCAAAAAAATCTTTAAAATTTTAATAAATTAAAGGGCTTAGTTAAGATAAACAATAATAATAATCATAATAATAATAATTACATTTTACTTAACTTATCTTAATATATTATAAACAAGACATTCTTGTATTAAATAAAAATTCCCCAAAATTAAAAGAGCGTAGAAAAATGCACGTAATTTTTTTTACCAACACTTAAATTTTTTTTCTCGTGAAGGAGAAAAAAATTATGAAACATGAGGTGCAAAAGTGGTCAAAATATATTAAAAAAAAGCTGTCTTGCAAAAATGATTTAATTAAAAAAAAAAAAAAACAGAATATACTGTGACCTATTTTCGATAGGTAAGTTTACACGACGTTTCGAAAGCTTGAACGACGTTTCAAAAGTTTGCACGAGGTTTCGAAAGATTATCAAATCACAACTGAACTAGAAAATGAGAATAAAACCACAAGACAGATAGTAAAGAGGAAGGGATAGGAAGTTAAATGACAAGTGACGATAATACCAGAAAACGGGACAAGTTAAAATAATACCAGAAAACGGGACAAGTCAGAAGAATACCAGAAAACAAGTCAGTTGACGATAAAAAAAAAAACAGACAATAGTCTAGGAGGAACTCAAATCTAATTTTCAGTTTCCTTTGAAAATTTAGAGGTAAAATTTTAACTGTTCTAGCCGGGGAACTGTGAAGCTTACTCGGCTTTGTTTACAGTACTGTACAAGGAATCTTATCGACAGAATCATCGGAAGGAGACAACACCAGGTCCCACCTCTCCAGTCTTCACCACACCAGGTCCCACCTCTCCAGTCTTCACCACACCAGGTCCCACCTCTCCAGTCTTCACCACACCAGGTCCCACCTCTCCAGTCTTCACCACACCAGGTCCCACCTCTCCAACCCTCACCACCCCAGATCCCACCTCTCCAGTCCTCACCACACCAGGACCCACTTCTTCTGCCCTCACCACTGCAGGACTCACCTCTCCAGCCTTCACTGCTCCAGGTTCCACCTCTTCAGCCCTTACCAAGGAGGACCCTGAATAATCTCAAACGAATTTAATTCAAGATATAAATTTCCCAAGCATAATAAAACGAGAGAAAAAAATTATATTGATATATAATCAGAGTAAAAGCAAACACGCCCATCAAGGAGCAGTCACGTCACACCTTCAGACGAAGAAATGTCCTTGGCCGAGTTATGACACGTAAATAAATGGAAATTAGCCCACATAAATATGCGATGATAATAACATGATGCATGAACGCAGTACCAGTATTTACCTAAGTCTCAGTGGACCTGTGGATCTGGTATTGTAATTGTAAATTTGCTGGTTGACCGGCTGGAATTATGAGAGGGGTTTCCATAATTCACTATAAGAGTGAAGGATGAAAATTTGCATATTGAACCCGGGAACAATGTTCTCTTATCACGAAAATTAAAGCTTAGTATGTGGCCTGATTATTGGACGAGGATTTTTATGAGATAGCCAAGTGAAGCTGCCCGCAGTGACGCTGCCCGCAGTGTGAGTGGACGCGGGGCTGCATGCGGGTATAAACGTTAACCAAAACAAATAGCTAACCATTGACTATTAGATGGGGTACCTTGTTTTTAATTGGTCGGTAAAGGGACGCATGAGTTCCCCCGTCTCCTCATATGTTCATTTTCCCCCTATAACGTATCTTGTCCATAATTATTATCGTATTGACTTTGCTTTCGTAAGGTGAAGTCTAGGATCTTTGAGGACAATTGTCCTCAGAGATTTGTTAAGTTATACCATGAATTAAGGAAAGATTTTAGACTTCACCTTACGAAACAGACAAAGCAAATGCGATAGTAATTATGGACAAGATACATTATAGGGAAAAAATGAACATATTAGGAGAGAGTGGAACTCACGCGTCCCTTAAATTGGTGAAATCATAAGCGTGAGTTGGAGTTCTTTCAATGGTTCCTGCTGACTGTGTGACATTTTGTTTTGGTATCCTTTCGCTTACTTCCCGCGGAGTACTCTGAGTGAGCATCGCTCATGAGGCCAGTACGTACAGAACCAGAATGAAATAACTAAGAGACTAGCTTGAGGCTCACTGGTGTACCTGAACAACGTTCAGGCTGGCTGCCCAGAGTTATGAGGTATCTGTGGCTGAGTATTTTAAAGTGACAGCTCGTCAGCAAACTGCGCTCGTGGAGAACTCGGGCTTAGGTTTGAGTCCTTCTGGTTTTAATATTTCTTTATATTATATATATATAATTTTATATATATATATATATATATATATATATATATATATATATATATATATATATATATATATATATATATATATATATATATATATATATAAGAACACAAAAAGTATTGAAAACATAAGTGTTGGCAAGAACTCCGACGTGTGCCAATACTTGACTAAGTAGAGAGATGTGTCAGCCTCAGCTCCACGCGTGATGGGTAAGTGACCAGGACCTGGAATGCATTATTGCTTATCGAGTGGTCTCGCGTCTGCACTTGCTCACGAAGGCCAGAAAACGATGATTTACCCAGCGAACACTCTGGAGGAACAATAATGATAGAATTACCGACAAAAATAATGATTAATAATAATGGTAGAATTACCGACAAAAATAATGATTAATAATAATGGTAGAATTACCGACAAAATAATGGGTAAATGGTCACATATGCAACTAATGTGACGTTTTATTGTGACAATGTTTCACTCTCCAGGAGCTCTGTCAAGCTCATGGAGAGCGAAACGTTGCCACAGTAAAATGTCTAATTATAGTTGCATTTGCGTCTATTTACCTAACACTTTAACTGGTTGCCTGAATTTTTGTTTTTTTAATCCTTCCTCCAACTTTTCCATTTTATTTCACTCATAAATCGAAAACCGCTCATCCGACAGGCTTCAAATTTTGAAAAATATTCACACATATACCCTTTCCACCGTAACAATAGCATGTTTAGATTTCGCTTAAACCTTTACCAAGTTGCATACCTGTATGAGAAACAGCGTAATTAGAATCCTTCTGTTTTAATACTGATCTTAGATACTGTAGGTCATGGGTTAAACTGGAATAATTCCAACATATCCGGTAAGTTCTATTTTCTTGGGGTTAAGAAAATACGCTGATAAAATAATGAATGGGTATAAATGAAAATGATTTCGTTATTAAGCAGGGAGAGAGAGGGAGCAGAGAGAGTGAGCAGAAAGAGAGAGGGAGCAGAGAGGGGGAGCAGAGAGTGGGAGCAGAGAGGGAGCAGAGAGGGGGAGCAGAGAGAGAGAGGGAGCAGAGAGAGAGAGGGAGCAGAGAGGGGAAGCAGAGAGAGGGAGCAAAGGAGAGAGAGAGAGAGAGAGAGAGAGAGAGAGAGAGAGAGAGAGAGAGAGAGAGAGAGAGAGAGAGAGAGAGCATAGACGTAGCAAAGAACAGAGAGGGGAAGAACTGAAAATATAAGTAAAAACTAGAACACAAAAAGCAAAGAATAAGAACAGAGAACAAAGAACACAGACTGAACTCACCTTTCCAGTCTCTGGAAGAAAAAAATAGTTTAAGGAAAACAAAAATCAGCTTCATTTACGACACAAGTACAAGTCAGTAGAGCAGTTTACACGGAGAGAAAAACCCTCTCCTGGCCCCCTCGCCTCGTACCATTAAACGCTGGGCTCAAGTTGGACCAGAACAATACACGCCAGATGCGTTTAGTCTCTCTCCTTACCCTCTCCTCCCTCTCACTTTCCATTTTCTCCTCCCTTCCCTCTAACTTCCATGCTCTCCTCAATTCCGTCTCTTACCTACTTTTTTTGTTACCCCTTCCTTCCTTTCCCTTCCTCTAATCCCTACTCATTTCACATTTAGTTTTCACTACTCTTATCTCGTTTACCTTACTCTCCTCCCTCTCATTCCCGTCCCTCTCACCTCCACCTCTTCATCCTTACTTTCTCTTCCCCTACTTCACTTTTGCCTTCCCACTCACCCTTTGATCTACCTTTGACGAGTTTCGAGAGTCTTACTACTCTCGGAGCCCGGCCATGGGCCAGGCTCGTCTGGTGCTAGCCTGATCAACTAGCCTGCTGCTGCTGTGGAGGCCCGCTGCCCAGAATAACCATCACAGCCTGGTTGATCCGGCACCTGGTGAAGATATTTGTCCAGTTTTCTCTGGAAGACTTCTGCACTTGTTCCAGCCGTGTTTCTGATATCTTCTGGTAAGATGTTGAATAGTCTGGGACCACGAATGTTGATACAGTGTTCCCTTATTGTGCCAGCCGCACCCCTGCTCCTCACTGGGTTAAACTCCCTTCTCTATTTTCTTCCATTTCGTCCCTCTTCCTCACCACACCCTTCCTCCTTCTCATTTTTGCCCCCCTTCCCCCGTCCCGCTTCCCTCCTCTCATCCTAGTCATCTTAGTCAAAGAATTCAGTTCAACCGAGCGGTCAAGGTACCCGTACAAAAGCCAATCAGATATACAAGAAATTTGTTGAGGTCACGTTTTAAAGAAGCTTTTATTGTGACAACGTTTCGCAACTCTGTTTCTTCGTCACCACTGTCTGCAGTATGTCATTCAGATCCAGTTAATTTATATCGGCATGGAAGCGTCAGTAGCTAAGTACTATATGTACTGTAGAACGATTCAGGGAGCCTACCTATCTACCTGCCTGTAGTCAACCTGCCTGTAGTCTACCTACCTGTAGTCTACCTACCTGTAGTCTACCTACCTGTAGTCTACCTCTGGTCGATTCAGGGGAGCAGGGGAAGTCATCAACCAGGCTGGACTGATCCCAGTCCATGCCTCCTGGTTGATGGCCTGATCAATCAGGCAACTGCTGCTAGCAGCACGCAGTCCAGTATATGCACCACAACCCGGTGGATCACGAACGAACTTAAGAAGCTAAGGAATGTTTGCCTAACGCTATTCAAAACAAACCAAGAAAGAAAAATACAATCTAACCAAAATAATTTAAAACCAGCCTAATCTAACCATTAACAAAAAAAAAATATAAAACCTAACCTAACCAAAATAAAACGAAAACCTAACCTAATGTAAACAAAATCTAACCAAACATACGCTAATCTAACCTAAACCAAGCCAAACCTAACCTGATCTAACCTGATCGTGTCGTGGGTGGTCACGCGGGGTGGAGCTCCGTCTTAAATTGCGTTACTGATAGTAGCTGAGGAGACACAGTGCGAGAATTAAGTGTGTGTAACCATAAAGTGCATATACGCATTTGAACCAACATAAGAGAAATCGCAGTGAACATTAAATAGGAAAAAAAAATATAGACTATAGTGTAAATTCTAGAGTGCCGGTGGAGCAACCGTTACCGTGGGAAATAGGCCTGGAGGCCAGCGAATTATTGCCAGATACATCCAAATTCGGAGGTGAAAATTAACAAACATATATTGAACTAACTAAGTAATATAGCGAGTGGCAAGGATATATATGTGCAGTGATACAGTGAACCAAATCTGTAGTAAGAGAAATAGTAATAAATCCCCAGTATAGCTTAAAAGATATGGTATAGCATATGGAAATATACTACAAGGATTGGCACTAGTGAAAATTACCAGAGGTCCTGAGAAGCAGAAATAACAGATAAGTAAATTCTATAGTTATAAGAAACAAAAACAAGTGATGGTGGCACTGAGGTGCAGGGAATCACAGTATACATAATTGGAGTATAAAACCATGTGAAGTGTCTTTCTCGCTGCCACTACTAAGTGTGGAAGTTTTTGCCATGGAAGTGTAAGGGAAACTACCGGAAGCATAGGTATCGTGTGGAAATAAAGCAATGACCACAGTATTAGTTCAGTGAAAAGAAAAGGTATCTGGAATAAATATAGTGTATATCCTTGTAATAACCAGTGTACAGCACAGTGATAAACTATTAGGTATAAAATAAAAGTAAATTAAATCCAATAGTAGTGTGGCAGTGCGGGTGACCACTTGCCCTGGAGTGGTCAATGTGCCAAGCGACTTTTATAGATCTGAGTTACCACTTATAACGAATAGACTAGGATACCAGGACAGAATAAAAAGACCTAGTGAACCCAATTGGCAGTAGAAAACACAAGGATAGTGATCTAAGAAAATGAAAGTGGTCTAAAACGGGGCATCGCATGGCAGTATAGGACTGAGTGGTGTGCTTTAGTCATACGCCTGGCAGTGCTGAAGTCAGCCACGGAGGCCTACCATACACACCCATAAAAACACCATATACACCATACCACAATATCCTGTCTAGACCAGTGTGGGGATCTCAGTGAGAATAATACATTAAAATGTATATAGGACTGATCAGAGAGGAATAAATATAGAGAGTTATACAGTGAGCAAACAGAAATAAATACATATTATAACAATAATATAATATAAGGTGTAGTAAGTCTCCATAATCAGTACATCCCACATATACTAATACAAATAGGATACAGGCAGAATGGCAGTACAGTATATCTGTGGGACTTGTGAAAAGGCTCTTGGGAAAAGATCTAGAATCACATGCAACCTTTGCTTTTCAAAACATCATGTCACATGTTCAAAAATTAACACAGTAACAAGAAGTGACATCCGTCTAGAAAGGTGTTTCTGGATCTGCAACAAGGATTTGGAACTATGGACAGATATCAGGAAAGCACTCAGGAGGCTAATAAACAATAAGCATGAAGAAAAAGAGGAACTATTGAATAGTCTCCCGGTATATATAGAACTTGGGAAGATAAGAAAGGGTAAAGTATAACACACAGAATGACCAGTCTACAACAATTGACCCAAAATAAACAGTCATCCACGGGAAAAACACAGGAGACAAAAACATTAGCTAACTCAGCCCCCAGCCCCAGGACAGACCCAGACCCAGCCCCCAGCCATAGTGAACATCCGGTTTTGGTTAAGGACGCCACCACAGCCATAGCCTCTAATACAGATATAGTAGGGAGTCCTCTTCCAGGGAAAATGTTGGCCCCATGTCATCAAAGGAGAAAAGCGCAGATAACGAGGAAAACCAAGGAGTGGAAAGAGAGGAAAAAACGCAGATAATTCTGCAGATCTTTGGGAAAATACAAAGTCAGTAAATATAGGCAGCCAAAACATATGCAGATTCTATGCTAAAGGTATGTGCCTTTATGGCAGAGATTGTTGGAATAAACACACCAGAAAATGTGCCAACATGTTAAGGAAAGGAAAGTGTCGGTTTAACAAAGAGTGCAGATACTTCCATCCAGTGATGTGTCAAGCTTCAACACAGTCCAGAGAATGTTATGACATGAGCTGCCCAGACCACCATATAAAGGGAACAGTACGATACAGAGAAAGCAGGAAAGGGAAAATGAAAAGAACAGCAATCTTTTTAGATATAAGGAGAAACAACCAGATAAAAGAAAGAGACAAAAGGTGGAAATGGTACAGAGGGGACAGATGGGCAGAACAGTGGGACAAGACAACACAGGCACCAGCTCATCAGGGCTGTATAAACAATCAAAGTCAGTACTGGAGAAACCAGGGTATGGGCACCAGGGGCCATACCAGGTAGGACATCACCAGTGGTACTAACCAAACACAAAGAAAGACCAAACATCCCAAATGGTAACTCCTGCTTCATATTTGCAAATATTCAGGGTCTGAAATCAAATAAAAATGACAAAGTTAGTTATGTTAGTGGACTCCTATCAGAAGCAAATGCCATGTTTGGAGCATTTACAGAAACACATACAAGGGATGTTTTGGACGGAGAGATTAAGATAGAAAACTATAACATGTATAGATGTGATAGAATTAATAGGTCACAGGGAGGAGTAGGACTCTATATAAAAGATACTCTCTGTTGCACAGAAGTTTTGAACGCTACGAATGATATAGTAGAAATCCTCGGCATTAAAGTGGAAAATAAGAATCTAGTAATTATCCTAGTATACAAACCACCATCAGCAACTGCGGAGGAATTCACAGAGCAGTTAAAGAAGATAGATAGCTATCTGGATAGGCTAGAGAATCCCACCCCAAACATTTTAATCCTTGGAGATTTTAATCTCCCTCATGTAAAATGGAAGATGAGGCACCATAATGTTATACCAGAAATAACTCCTGGAAGCACCCTGGCTCAACAGGCACATACCAGGGAACTAATGAGGCTTTGTGAAAAGTACTCACTAAACCAACAGATAATTGATCCCACTAGAAATGAAAATACCCTGGATTTGATATTCACAAACAACGAGGAATTAATCAGAGACATAACAGTTACAAAAACAATATACTCTGATCATAACATCATAGAAGTTCAAACTAGTATTAACTCAGGGTTAGGGAACTGCGACACTAATGTTAGAGACGGAATGTTCAGTAAGTTTAATTTTAATAACCATAGAATTGACTGGGAAAAAATAAACCAAGAGCTATCAGACATATCATGGGAATCAGACATGAGCACCCTAAATCCCCACCAGTGCCTAGAGAAGCTGAATACAGAAGCATACAAGGTATGTATGAAACACGTACCATTGAGGAAACCCCGAAGAAGATCAGATATAGAGAGAGAGCGTAGGAGATGGTACAGGAGAAGAAAACGGGTTACTGAATTGCTGAAAAACACAGTTATGTTGGAACAGAAGAGAGATAGCCTTAACCGAGAGATCACGGAATTAGAGCAAAACTTAAGATGTCATACCTGACAGAAGAAGTACAAAGGGAACAAAGAGCCATACAGGATATTGCAAGAAACCCAAAATATTTCTACTCCTATGCAAAATCCAAGCTAAGAACTACCTGTAGAATTGGACCATTATTGAGAGGAGATTCGTATACGGACGATGAACAGGAAATGAGTGAAATTCTAAAAGAACAGTATGAGTCAGTGTTCAGCAACCCACTAAATGACAGCAAGGTAGAAAATGCAGAAATATTTTTCACTCCAGCAGAAGGCTGCGCAGACCACCTAACCGACGTTAGTACAAATCCCATAGATTTCGAAAAGAAATGGCCAACATGCCCACTCACTCAGCACCTGGACCAGATTCATGGAATGCTTTATTTATAAAGCAGTGCAAAGTACCATTAGCAAGAGCCCTTAGTATTCTGTGGAGAAAGAGCTTAGATCTAGGTGAAATTCCAGAGGCCTTAAAGAGTGCAGACATAGCTCCTTTGCATAAGGGAGGTAGTAGAGCACTAGCTAAAAATTACAGACCAGTAGCCCTCACTTCTCACATCATAAAAATCTTTGAAAGAGTGATGAGACGGCAGATTACAAAGTTCATGGACCAGCACAACCAACATAACCCGAACCAGCATGGCTTTAGAGCGGTCGATCATGCCTGTCACAGCTGCTGAACCATTATGACAGAATTACAGAGGCATTGGAGGACGACCAAAACGCAGATGTGATTTACACAGATTTTGCAAAGGCGTTTGACAAATGCGATCATGGAGTGATAGCGCACAAAATGAGGGCCATAGGCATTACGGGAAGGTAGGCAGATGGATTTTGAGTTCCTAACACAAAGAACACAAAAAGTAGTAGTGAACAGGGCAAGATCCAGCATCAGCGAGGTCAAAAGCTCAGTGCCCCAAGGCACTGTTCTGGCACCTCTGCTGTTTCTAATCCTCATAGCAGACATAGATAAAAACACCCAGCACACTTTTGTATCATCATTTGCAGATGACACTAAAATAAGCATGAAAGTCACTACGGTAGAGGACACTGAAAAATTACAGGAGGACATAAGCAGGGTCTTCCAATGGGCAGTGGAGAACAACATGACGTTCAATGGTGATAAGTTTCAGCTGCTTAGGTATGGAAAAATGAAGAACTCAAAAGGAACACTATATACAAAACGCAAGAGGGTCACCACATAGAACGAAAGGAACACGTAAAGGACTTGGGAATAATTATGTCTGCTGATCTGTCGTTTAAAGACCATAACAAGACAAAGATCACAACAGCCAGGAAGATGACGGGGTGGGTATTGAGAACTTTCAAAACAAGGGAAATAATGCCGATGGTGACACTATTCAAATCGCTAGTGCTCCCTCACTTAGAATACTGCTCAGTGCTGACGGCCCCGTTCAGGGCAGGAGAAATAGCAGAGCTGGAACAAATCCAGAGATCGTTTACGGCTCACATTGAGCCATTGAAACATCTAAATTATTGGGAACGCCTTCAAGTCTTGAACATGTACTCATTGGAGCGGAGGAGAGAGAGATACATGATAATATATACATGGAAAGTACTTGAGGGCCTGGTCCCAAATCTGCACACTGCCATAACAACATACTGGAGTGAGAGATATGGGAGAAAGTGTAAAATAAATCCAGTGAGGAGCAGGGGTGCGGTGGGGACAATACGGGAGCACTGTATTAACATCCGGGGTCCCAGACTATTCAACATCTTACCAGAAGATATCCGAAACACGGCTGGAACCAGTGTAGAAGCCTTCAAGAGGAAACTGGACAAATATCTTCACCAGGTGCCAGATCAACCAGGCTGTGATGGATATGTGGGGCAGCGGGCCTCCAGCAGCAACAGCCTGGTTGACCAGGCAAGCACCAGACGAGCCTGGCCCATGGCCGGGCTCAGAGAGTAGATACTCTCGAAACTCTTCAAAGGTATATCAAAGAACCAAATCAAACAGAACGTAACCTAAACCAAAACTAACGTGAACGAAACATAACGGAAACGGAACCTAACGTGAGCGAAACCTAACGTGAGCGAAACCTAACGTGAGCGAAACCTAACGTAAACCAAAAAACCTAACCTAACCAGATATAGCGTAAAGGAAAGAGAAATCGACCCAAAATCCATATATCGGCAAGTGAACGTTGTAGCTAAAGTGCAACCGATGCATCATCAGGGTTCTTAAAATCGTTTATAAACGCACGCTCTGTTTGAAGTTGTGCTTATGCTATACTGTACTCTTCACCTATTTGTGGTTGCAAGGGTTGAGTCACAGCTCCTGCCCCGCCCCATCTTCGCTGGTCGCTACAAGGTCCACTCCCTGCCCCAAGAGCTTTGTCGTACCTCCTCTTTATCGTACCTCTTCGTGTGGATCCTGCTCCCACTACATCACCCTCCAGATTGTTCCACTTCCTGACAACTCTATGACTGAAGAAATACTTCCTAACATCCCTGTGACTCATCTGAGCTTTTAACTCTCAGGTGTGACCCCTTGGTGCTGTGTCCCATCTCTGGAATATTCTGTCCTTGTCCACCTTGTCATTTCCTCTCAGTATTTTATTCGACGTGTTCCACTTATTTTTTTATCCACATTAATAGCTCTTTCCAGTGATAATAATAATAATAATAGTCTATTTGATTTAATATTCTTCCCTTTTATTCTTTCTTGCTCTTCCTACTCCTCTTCATTTTTGAATTCGTCTTAAAATATTCACAGTCGGCCGAGACGGCATCTAAAAATGCTGCATTGGATTTTTTTTATTTGTTCGTCCTCTGTAAAGACGAGGTTCTTCAAGGAGATGATTTCCGCGGACTCTGGGACGCCTCCTCTCACCGTCCTGTGAAACACTTCCTGCGGGATATCGTAAAAGTCACTTATCGCTGAATATCGTAAAGGTCATTCCTCACTGGATATAGTAAGTCATTTTTAGCTGGATATAGTAAAAGTTATTTTTAGCTGGATATCAGGAAGCTCACTCCTTGTTGGATATCATAAAAGTCATTTCTCGCTGGATATCGTAGTCATTTCTCGCTGGATATCGTAGTCATTTCTCGCTGGATATCGTAGTCATTCCTCGCTGAACATCGTTTTAAAAACTCTCTTTCACTCCGACTTACAGCATTTACTCGCTTCCAAAGTTCCTATAATGTCTAAATATACAATTTCTGTTGCATTCACGATGTAATCAAGCACCAACAGCTTGATCGATCAGGCCAGCAAACCAGAAGTGGTGTGGGACCAGGCCGCGGTGGGGGGGGGCGGTAACCCCCCAGAATTGACTCCAGGTTACCAGGTACCAAATATTTCACAGTATCCATCCGCAAGCGTTTTTCTCACCTCCCAAACTTTTATATCCCGCTCCAAAACGTTTTATTCGTTCAACAGAACAGTTTTTCATTCGATAAACCATTTTATCCATTTAATAAAACACTTTTTTCCAATATTGATTTTTTTTCCATATTTAATAAAACGCTTTTTTTCTAATTCTTTTTCTTCTAAACTTTTTTCCGTGTTCCCCGACACGTTTTCTTCACACTTTAAAAAGTTTAATGTGAGTGATAAACAGGTTCAATTATAAAGTATTATCAGAGATTAAATCCTAATAAAATGCCTCTCACGTCCTGAAACGTCTTCAAGAACTGGAAAAGTGTTCTTCCCAAGAGCTGGAAAAGCATTCTTCCCATGAGCTGGAAAAGAGTTCTTCCCAAGAGCTGGAAAAGAGTTCTTCCCAAGAGCTGGAAAAGCGTTTCCATGCAAAATACACATGAATGTTCCATTGACAACATTCTCATAATGTTTCCTTATTACTCTGAAATAATTTGTCATAACCTGAAAAAAAAAACTTAAATGAGACAGAAACATCTCTCATCTCTTAGTTACCTGTAGTCGATTCCTGGGGGGTCACCGCTCCCCACGGCGGAGTGGCAACTATCTCGAGGACATTGTTGAGTTCCCTCCGTAGGACAAAGATTTTCCTATTTAAACAACTAGGAGAAATGTTGCCAAGATTCTAACACATTGTTTTCTAGAACTAAATTCTATTTCTTCTTTAATAATAATAATAATAATAATAATAATAATAATAATAATAATAATAATAATAATAATAATCTCCCCAAAAAAGGTACAATTATCAAGCATAATCTTTTCTGGTCTTGTTTCCTTCCCCATCATATCCCATCACCACAACACTACCACCATGAACCCCCCACCACCATCACATACAACCACCACCAATACGCACAACCACCATTACCACCACACACGTGACCACATCCACCACCACCATCACTACCACTGGCGGTGTTTACGAAACGTATCACACGAATATATAATCTAACACCCAACTACACAAATAGACAGACATGTAAGTAAGCAAAATGTCAGATCTCACTTCAAGGATCAAGAGTGTAATTATCTTAACCGCAAGGAAAATGAGAGGCTGGAAAACCTGGACCTTCAGGAGAAGAGATGCCATGCTGGTGGAAATAAATAGTATAAAATACCGACACAATGGAAATATAAACACTTAAGCAGTATAATGTTTGTGACTTGATAAAGCCCACTGCGTGGGCGACACGTTGTCAATAAAGGATCACATTATACTGCTTATGTGTTTATATTTCCATGCCATGCTAGTGTTGACACTCATTAATTTACTTGTTCTCTCTAGACTGTAATATTGCTGAACTTCTACAGACCTTTTTAGACAGGCGAAACTGAAGATTTGGAGAATGTGTAGAGAAACTTCACTGCTGTATAAATTCAGTCAAGCACCTAAATTATTGGAATGCAGAAAGTAACATCATAATTGACACATGAAAAACTCTAGAGGAACTAGTTCCAAATTTGCACACATAAATCACTTCCAACGAAAACAAGAAGCTTGGCAGATAGTGCAAAATACCTCACATTCCAATACATTCCCAGCTCTCTTCCAGAGGGAACTGGATAAGTGACTCAAGTCAGTTCCTGATTAGCCAGGCTGTGGTGCATATGCTGGAATGCGTGCAACTAGCACCAACAACTCGGAGCTGCTCCAGACCAGGTCATCCACGGGTGGCATGGTCTGGGACGGAACTGAGAGGGCGTTCACCCCTGAAATCGACTCCATAGATTCAAAAAAGACACTAACCTGACAAACGGGCACATAAAAACAGATACAGGTGATTATTATATTTACAGAAAACCGCTAAACCCATTGGGGTCATACAATAGGACAAGGTGTTAAGGGAGTATTGTGTTTAAGTCTTTTGTAGTTTCACCTCATCACTTGCGACTCGACAATGGTCCAAGACCGAAGCATTGTCAAAAGGTTCTTCTAAGTACGGATATTTGGTCAAAAGGTTAATCTTGATATTGCTGAGTCGCTGGAAGGTTTGGTTAACTTGACCAAAAATGTGGTAGTCAAGGTCTTCTTGGTGGCTTGGACAGGTTGTGGCTTAGAGGGTAGAGGTGATGCTTGCAATATGATCTCCATGAGACCCATTTGAAGCTCTCGCCTGCGCAGCACGCTTCCTCAGTCTAATACAGGCGAATATAACACTGGAGACAGTAAAAGTAACTGAGGTGATCAGTCCCTCAGTCCGGAGTCGATATTATTAAGCCATTGATTGATGGACTAATTATATCGGTTCCAGGCTGAGGAACTGATTACCTCAATCTCATTCTGAGCTTCAGTATTCTTCTATTTATTGGACTGATGAAGACACAGTTTGGCGGAACGTTTCCTCTATACAGATACCCAAAGTGTAGCACATGTGTCTAATTTATCAACTTGTCGGTTCTCCGAACCATTTATCCACATTGATATCAGGTTGGGGGACTTATCAACTCTAAATTACTTCTTCCACTGTCTCAAGTGTTATATATACCTATATTCGACTGAAGAAGTCTGGCACGCAGGCGAAACACTTAGGCAATAATGATACCCAAGTGCTACACATGGGTCTTACTCGTCAGTGCTGTATATAATCTCTAAAACGAAACGTGATCTCACTAAGGCGTGTGTCAGAGGTGACAGAGTCGACAGGAAAGAAACACGTATGCATAGATTAACATATTTAATAAGATTGAGACGTTTCGTGACGAGTGGTTTCTTCAGTCCTGGTGAAGAAGACACTCGTAGCGAAACGTTTCCTTATTCAATGTCCTGTTTTTTTTTCCACAACTTGTTCGTACTTTCATGGTAGTTTAGCAGTGTATAACACGAACGTGGAAGAAACGTTATCGGTAATAAAGCTATCCGTCATGCACTTCAGAATGTTCCTTTTGTTTTTATTAGGACCTTTTCGCCCACTCATTATTTACGAGGCTGTATCAGCTAATTTTTAAGTCTTTTTTATTATGAGACATACAAACAGGAAATAGGATGAAGATGTAGGCCAGCGATTTCATTTGGCCGCGGGGGAGTTGACCCCCGGAACACCCTCCGGGTATACTCCAGGTATCCCCTGCATGTACGTGTTCTTTGTTCCACCCAGTGGGCACTTACATACTCTCTCAGTTCCAGGGTCTGGGTCTGAATTCCACTGGAGGTAAAGGGGGAGTTTCATATGTTATTTTTAGGCTCTAAACCAGAAGAAATACTTCTCAGTCTTAGTCTGTAGTGCGCTGACCCTCATGGTATTGTATTCTACTTGATGTCCTGCTTGGAGGGTCAAATTCCGGATGCCATTACGTTACGGAGTGTTAGTGTTACTAGATTATCACTGAGGTTAAACCAGCATTTACAGTTGCATAGCATTGATTGACAACTGTGTTGATGAAATAAATCAACTTTCGAATAAAACCTATCAATTTATGTAAAGATGATTGAGTTTGAAGACATGAAATTCATTGCAGGTGGGAAAGGTTTTGCAACCTCAAGAGACAACGTCTTTACAGTCAACGTTTCGGTGGTAAATCAATCACCTTCTTCATCCTTATGAGGGTGATTTGTCACAGGAATGATGACTGCACATCAGTGCCTTAATAAGTTGGAAGACTTTCCTATCTTCAATGATCCAATCAGTTATTTATGCAGAGTGGGTATAAGACTCACAGTACCGACAAAACTGATAAAACTGAAACACACACACATACATAGCTTTAAGAAAAGGTACGATGAAGCTCTTGGAGCAGGGAGAGAGTGGACCTAGTAATGACCAGCGAAGAGGCAGGGCTAGAAGCTATGACTCGATACCTGCAACTACAAATAGGTGAGTACAAATAGGGAAGTACACACACACAGGCAGGAACCGTACAAAGTTTTAATATGAGGTTTGATAAAGCTCATGGAGCAGAGAGAGGACCTAGTAGCGACCAATGAAGAGGCGGGGCCAGGAACTATGAATTGACTCCTGCAATCACAAATAGGTGAGTACAAACACACAAAATGTCCAACGATTGCAATAGGCTGAAGAAAATCCTAACACTGGGCAAACATAATTAAAAATCCCAACAGAAATAAGTCAAGACAAGGTTATTCTACCAACTGTACCAACACGAACTGAAAGAGATCCACAGATTCTGAAAAAAAAAAATATCACAGAACGTAAACACTGCGCCTGGAGAATGTGTAAATATGTAAACAGAGTAACAACAGCAGGAAAGAAATATAACACCGTTACCGCAGGAAATGCATGAATATGCTAAGAATGGGAAACTGTCCATTGGAATTTAAGAGAAAAAGGTTCTTTCTTTACACATATCAATTTTACAGTCTAAGGGCTGTTGTCCTGCCTTAGCTCACTTCGAAGTCCAGCTTTATCTAGGGTATACTACCCCCCTCCCCCAGGAAGCGACCCAGAACAGTCAACTAACATCAAGGTACTTACTGCTAGGTGAGCAGGGGCAACACGCAGGTACCTACTTACTGCTAGGTGAGCAGGGGCAACACGCAGGTACCTACTTACTGCTAGGTGAGCAGGGGCAACACGCATGTACCTACTTACTGCTAGGTGAGCAGGGGCAACACGCAGGTGACTACTTACTGCTAGGTGAGCAGGGGTAACACGCAGGTACCTACTTACTGCTAGGTGAGCAGGGACAACACGCAGGTACCTACTTACTGCTAGGTGAGCAGGAGCAACACGCAGGTACCTACTTACTGCTAGGTGAGCAGGGACAGCGGGTGTAAGGAAACATGCCCAACGTTACCACTTGTGCAGGGATCGACCACGAGGCAAAACAGTGCCACAACCTAATATTTTTAGTTTAAAAAAATGTTTTATGTAATAAACATCAATTTCAAGGTATAAACAATCAAATTTTTAACAAGAATGTGGTCCATACTTTTTGGTCGTTAAAATTATGTTGCCTGTTCCTATACCAGCATTACCACGATTTCTGAAAATTAAATTAGTCGATTTTATTCTTCATTGCTCGTGCTTCAAATAAACCCCGAAGAACAGTTTTACTAGTAAAGAACAAAAATACGAAGATAGTAGTAGTGTGGGAAGTCTAAGGACAAGAACAAGAAGCACTGCAGGAGAGGTAATGTAATATATTGTACAGTCTATAACGAATCCTTCCTGCTGGAGGCGAAGCACAGACTCCAGGCCGCCACAACGTGGTTCATCAAGCTGACTTTATCCCCACCGATGCAGAGAATAATCAGTTAACGCTACTAAGATTTATCCAAGCAAAAGACGAAATACAGAATTTGGTTCTACTGATGGTCGCCCCTGCGGCACGGTCTCTGACTAGACCTCCTAAACTGGAAAGAAAACACTACGAGATTAAGATCCATTCAGAAAAAAAAGCACGGGTAAAAAAGCTAAGTAGTATATAGTGTAAGTAAAAGTTTGAAAGATTAACCCGTTAAACACTATGTTAATGAGAGATTGAAAAAGAATCTGATCTGCAAGAACAGGCTTCCGTTTCATGAGAGTTCATCCCTGGATAACTGCTGAAGAACCGACATACCTACTGTGGTAAGAGTAGTGGTGAGCAGTGGTGGTGGTGATAGCATAGGTGGTGGTGATAGCATAGGTGGTGGCTATAGCGGTGGTCGCACTGGCGTGGTGGCGTCAGTAATGACTGTTGCACTAGTGGTGGAGGCAGTAGTGGTGGTGGGTGTAATAAGCATGGTGGTGGTGGTGATAAGCAGTGATGTAGGTGGTGTTCATTATAACAGTCTCCGACATTAAGCTCTCCAACACTCGTAGACTTCCTACAATCTTCGCTCCATCTTAAAACAAACTCCAAGATTTTCCTCTGGTTTAGTGTCAGGTCTGCATGGTTCTTCACCAGGAAGATAACAATATAACCAGTACACTAATAATCATTACAATATAACCATATATGTGATTTACTTGTAACTTGTTTTCAGTTTTTCTACCATCGCAGCCCGGCTCAGGGCCAGGCTTTTCGGTTGATTGTCTTTTCAAACAGGCTGTTGTGGTTGTCGGCCAACTGGTCTACATATCACAATCTGCTTGATCTGGCACTTGGTGGAGGTAATGATCCACTTTCCTCTTGAAAACATTTACACTAATATATATATATATATATATATATAGGATGGGGTCCACCTCTGGTGTCAATTGTGGGACCCATTGCCTCGGAGAAGTGGATAAAAAGACTTCAAGGAAGAATATTTAGATTTCTTTCTGAAGCCATTTGAATATTCCACTTCCCCTACCACCCCATCTTTTTTTTTTTTTTTACAAACTTTATTTCAAGACAAAATACAATGGGGAGTAAAACAACATAGATAACTCAGAGCTACATGTCAAATACTTCGTCCAACTCCCCGGCAGTGGGCCGCGTGCCCAGAATACTGCAGGCATTTCCCCTCTGGATCGCAACACTGAGTCTCTGAAAGAGAAACTGGTCGCCCTGTGGTCCTTGGTTTCTATGATGAGTTTTCCACCCAGCTCCTTGAGAAACTTTAGAGCACACTTGCCCCATGCTCCATGGGTCTCCGACCCTATTGGGATGAAGTTATAGCAAGAGGGAAGGTCTTCATATTTGCGGGTCTTCTGGGTCTCCCTGTGGCTGGCAGCTCCACCCCTTCGGCTAAGGAGTGTGGCAGGTAGGTGTCTGCCAATGTGGCAGCACAGGTGTAGTCCCAAGCAATCTGCTTACCATCCTTCCAGGGTAGCATGGTGGCTCCATCAGGACGCTTTTGACTTCCATCAAACCTCTGCACTTGGGGTTCCCGTTGAGCTGGGCAACGGGCTGTGGCGAGGCTTCTCTTTATGATGTCATTGACCTCCTCATGTCTAGCATACTTCCCTTCTGATGTGTGACACACTAGACCATGAAGTCCGAATTGGTCAGCCGTCGCCCTGCCGCAAATACACCTATGTTCGGTGAGTATGGGGGCGGCTAGGCGAAGAGCAACACCAATCCGAATGGCCTGTGGGTCGAGTCGAGTCCCCAGAGAGGAATTGGGAACAGCAAGAAGGAAATCTCCTGAGTGTGGTGCCTTCACCGCTAGGAGACGAGCTTTGTCCTTTCCTGAAGCGTTGGTGAGCATTGTGTTTGCAATTTTTCCATGATCGGTTTGTCCCAGTGGGACTGTTTGTGCTCTTTGGGAGGAGCTGGTCTACTGGAGGAGTCTGCCAGGATGTCCCACTGCACTGCTGCTTCAATGAACTTGGGGTCTTGAGCTCCCACCACACCTCTCAAACGTTCAGGGACAATCCTCTTGACTAATCCACTAGAAGCCAAACACGATGACAGAAATGCAGGTAACGCTACCTGCCTTGCTTTGCACCCCTATACCTCCCAGTCGCACTGGGAGGGTTGCCTCTCCCATTGCTGATCCTCTAGTGACAGATTCAGTGCCTTCTTGAAGGTTTATATATATATATATATATATATATATATATATATATATATATATATATATATATATATATATATATATATATATATAAACATATCTCTCTTTTTCGCTTCAGAGACTACATTCTAAGAACTCTGAATTGTTCCCCTTTACTGGCTCTAAGCACAAGCGATTTAAACTCTTATCATTAGTGTTATTCCTCTTATTTTGATAGTTCTCATTATTCACCCAATTATTTCTCTGTCCTTCGCAACATTTGGTCTATTGTGTTCTCTAAATGATAAGTAATCTGATATTATTACAATATAACCATGACATACAACTATTCCGATTGATTCAAATTTTTGAGGCTGTCCTGAATCATAAATAAGAAATTTATGAAGACAAAAAATTTGCTGGAAGAAAAATTAACAAAGAGCTATCAAATATTACCTGGAAAACAGTCATATGTCTCAGATTTCGAAAAAGAAATAGAAAACCTGCCCGCTCATTCAGAACCTGGACCGGATTCGTGGAATTCTTTATCTATAAAAAGTAAAAAGTACTACTAACATGAGCACTCAGTATCCTTTGAAATACCAGAGACCTTAAAGAGTACAGGCAAAGCTCCTTTATATAATGGGAACAGTGAAGCACTAGCTAAATATTACAGACCAGTAGCCCAAACACCCCACATCATGAGAGTCTTCGAAAGAATGAGACGCCAAAATTACCAGTTTTTTGGAACAATAGAATCCGCCCAACCCAAACTAGCATGGTTTTAGAGATAGGAGATCAAGCTTGTCACATCTGCTGAACAACTGACAAAATTACAGAGGAAGAAAATCAAGACCAAAATTTGCTAAATGCGATTTACAGTACTAGTTAAACTCCAGTACCTCATCTTTCACCCCGCACTCTCTCAATCCCATTCTTATCTACGCTCCTTTCACTCCTTTTACCGTTTCCTTCCCTTTCCCTTTCCCCACTGCTCTCTCCCATCCTCCTCTATTCCGTTCATTACCGTCACCTTCAGATATCCGGTGAAATACACCCACAGTCTCTGAGGATCTGTTCAGTTTGTTTAAGAAACTCAGAGCTTATATACTAAACATCTGCACTCTGCCACACACGCACGCACGCACGCACGCACGCACGCACGCACGCACGCACGCACGCACGCACGCACACAGAGTAAGTTAAGAAGCATTTCTTCAGTCACAGAGTTGTCAGGAAGTGGAATAGTCTGGAAGGTGAGGTAGTGGAGGCAGGAACCATGCATAGCTTTAAGACGAGGTATGATAAAGCTCATAGAGCGGGGAGAGAGAGGACCTAGTAGCGGTCAGTGTAGAGGCAGGCCCAGGAGCTGAGTCTCGACCCCTGCAACCACAAAAAGGTGAGTACACACACACACTTCACCAAGACAAAGTTCAGGAAGATGAGGGAAATAAATTAGAGGTACAAGAAGAGGGAAAGAATGTGTAAGAGAAAGGGGGGGGGAGGGGGGTTGAATACGGAAGTAGTAGAGAGAGAGAGGACAAGGAGGTAATTACATACTACTAGTGAGTGTTTGGCAGTGGTTTAGACTAGGCCTGATCATCCAGGTCCTATATTTGGAATATGCGGCCAGCAGTAACAGCCTGGTTGATCAGGCTCAGATCCAACATGAAGCCTGGTCACAGACCGGGCCGCAGGTGCGTTGACCCCTGGAACTCTCTCCAGGTATGAAGTGCAAGCCTTAGAAGATGAGCAACGGGTCCTAGATTTGAAGGATGAGGCTCTGGTTATGAAGGATGAGGCTCTGGGTGTGAAGGATGAGGCTCTGGGTGTGAAGGATGAGGCTCTGGGTGTGAAGGATGAGGCTCTGGGTGTGAAGGATGAGGCTCTGGGTGTGAAGGATGAGGCTCTGGGTGTGAAGGATGAGGCTCTGGTTATGAAGGATGAGGCTCTGGGTGTGAAGGATGAAGCTCTGGGTGTGAAGGATGAGGCTCTGGGTATGGAGGATGAGGCTCTGGGTGTAAGGATGAGGCTCTGGGTATGGAGGATGAGGCTCTGGGTGTGGAGGATGAGGCTCTGGGTGTGAAAGGATGAGGCTCTGGGTATGTAGGATGAGGCTCTGGGTGTGGAGGATGAGGCTCTGGGTGTGGAGGATGAGGCTCTGGGTGTGGAGGATGAGGCTCTGGGTGTGGAGGATGAGGCTCTGGGTGTGGAGGATGAGGCTCTGGGTGTGGAGGATGAGGCTCTGGGTGTGGAGGATGAGGCTCTGGGTGTGGAGGATGAGGCTCTGGGTGTGGAGGATGAGGCTCTGGGTGTGGAGGATGAAGCTCTGGGTGTGGAGGATGAGGCTCTGGGTGTGGAGGATGAGGCTCTGAGTGTGAAGGATGAGGCTCTGGGTGTGAAGGATGAGGCTCTGGGTGTGGAGGATGAGGCCCTGGGTGTGGAGGATGAGGCTCTGGGTGTGGAGGATGAGGCTCTAGGTGTGGAGGATGAGGCTCTGGGTTTGGAGGATGAGGCTCTGGGTGTGGAGGATGAGGCTCTGGGTGTGGAGGATGAGGCTCTGGGTGTGGAGGATGAGGCTCTGGGTGTGGAGGATGAGGCTCTGGGTGTGGAGGATGAGGCTCTGGGTGTGGAGGATGAGGCTCTGGGTGTGGAGGATGAGGCTCTGGGTGTGGAGGATGAGGCTCTGGGTGTGGAGGATGAGGCTCTGGGTGTGGAGGATGAGGCTCTGGGTGTGGAGGATGAGGCTCTGGGTGTGGAGGATGAGGCTCTGGGTGTGGAGGATGAGGCTCTGGGTGTGGAGGATGAGGCTCTGGGTGTGGAGGATGAGGCTCTGGGTGTGGAGGATGAGGCTCTGGGTGTGGAGGATGAGGTAGAAGAGAGTATGAAGAGCAGAGGTGGAGAATCATGTACACCCACACGTGTAAACAGGTTACTTTGTTTACGCTCCATGGTAAACAGTGAGCAGTAGGAGCTTAAGTTGTAAGGATCAACTTCCTAGGATCCTGATCTTTCCTAGAATTCTGATCTATCCTAGGTGTCTGAGTCTTCCTATGCCTATAATCTTTCCTAAGATCCTTATCCTTCCTAAAAACAAATCCTTCATTGATTAATGATCCTTCCTAGGATCCGAATCCATCCTAGGATCCGAATCCATCCTAGGATCCGAATCCATCCTAGGATCCGAATCCTTCCTAGGATCATTATTTTCCCTAGGTGTGATTTTCTCAAAGGGGAAAAAAATAAGCAAGTTAAAAATAAACATAACTAAAGGAGAATTCTGAAGGCCTAGTTAAGATCGGAGGCCTATTAACTCACATAGAAAAATTATTAACCAATTAAACCACACAAAATGCCTACTAACTCACTCAGAAAGTATTACCTCACTCTGAAAACCTATTAAATCGCTCAGAAAACCTATTAACTCATTCAAAAGGTCTATTAGCCCACCCAGAAAGCCTTTTTGACACTAGGGTACATTAACTAACAAAGTGGGCCAATTAACCCACTTACAAGCCCATTAATGAACTCAGAAAGCCTAATGACCACTCAAAAGGCCCATTAACTAACAAAGTGGGCCAATTAACCCACTTACAAGCCCATTAATGAACTCAGAAAGCCTAATGACCACTCAAAAGGCCCATTAACTAACTCAAAGGCCAGTAACCCACTCAGAACACCCGTTAAAACGTGTTACTTCCTATATAATTTTTAATTATTTTTTTTGTCACTGATGCGGATAGTTTATTGTGCACCCAATATTTAATTGTGTGGATAGTGCAAAAATAAATGGACACGCCTAGGCCCACGAAGTAGTCTCTTAATAGTACACTAAAGTATGAAATTTTGCAAGATAATCTTTTATATAAATTTTATATTCTAAGCAAAAATAGGATATTTGCTTTTAGTATCAAGTATCGAATTTTCATGAATGTCACTGACGTATTTATCCAACCATTCAAGGCAGGTGAAATTGCAGATCTAGAGAATGTACAGAGAACCTTTACTGCACGTATAAGTTCCATCAAACACCTTAACTACTGGGAACGCCTGGAAGCACTAGACTTATATTCACTTGAGCGCAGGCGAGAGAGATATATCATAATCTACACCTGGAAGATTCTGGAGGGACTGGTCCCTAATATGCACCCAGAAATCACGTCATACGAATGCAAAAGACTTGGCAGGCGGTACAACGTACCCCCAGTGAAGAGTAGGGGCGCCACTGGCACACTAAGAGAAAAAAACACAATAAGTGTCCGGGGCCCAAGACTGTTCAACAGCCTCCCACCAGACATAAGGGGCATTACCAGTAGGCCTCTGGTTGTCTTCAAGAGGGAGCTGGACAGATACCTAAAGTCAGTGCCAGATCAGCCGGGCTGTGGGTCGTACGTTGGACTACGTGCAGCCAGCAATAACAGCCTCGTTAATCAGGCCCTGATCCACCGGGAGGCCTGGTCATAGACCGGGCCGCGGGGACGTCGATCCCCGGAATGCCCTCCAGGTAGACTCCAGGTAGGTAGACCACTGACGGAATCTTAGTCTACACCGTTAAGCCAGCGGAAGGCCTCGGTCATGTGAACGAAAGCCCCATGGAGCGGATCATAGGACTAAGACTCGCGTCAGGAAACACCTTGTGTCCTGAGACATCAGCCATGAGAACCATGGACACTTCTTTGTGTATCTACATGTGTTGTGCTACCTGGTGATGGTTCCTGGAATCAGTACCTCCGTCCCCTGGTCGTCACTGATCAGGTTGTTGGTGCTGGCGGCACGCACACTGACAGTGACACATCAGCCCAGTTGATTAGAAACAGTAAGCTTAGGATCACAAGTTTCCTCTCGGAAAGTCTTGGTTCATAATGCTTACTGAGTTATGTCTTGATGTAAGTATTGCAACCACTGTGTGACTTTCATCCATCTTATGTTTACAAACTTTACCACCAGTGAATGCGTATAAAAATCTCTCGTATGATTCTATAAATAAATAACACTCTGTAAACCATACGTAGAGAGCATGAATAAACTAATAAAAATATATTAATATAACAATTATATTAATTTTATCACCATAGCACCAAGGCACTGTCCTGGCACCTCTGCTGTTTCTCATCCTCATAGCAGACATAGATAAAAACACCCAGCACACTTTTGTATCATCATTTGCAGATGACACTAAAATAAGCATGAAAGTCACTACGGTAGAGGACACTGAAAAATTACAGGAGGACATAAGCAGGGTCTTCCAATGGGCAGTGGAGAACAACATGACGTTCAATGGTGATAAGTTTCAGCTGCTTAGGTATGGAAAAAATGAAGAACTCAAAAGGAACACTATATACAAAACGCAAGAGGGTCACCACATAGAACGAAAGGAACACGTAAAGGACTTGGGAATAATTATGTCTGCTGATCTGTCGTTTAAAGACCATAACAAGACAAAGATCACAACAGCCAGGAAGATGACGGGTGGGTATTGAGAACTTTCAAAACAAGGAAATAATGCCGATGGTGACACTATTCAAATCGCTAGTGCTCCCTCACTTAGAATACTGCTCAGTGCTGACGGCCCCGTTCAGGGCAGGAGAAATAGCAGAGCTGGAACAAATCCAGAGAACGTTTACGGCTCACATTGAGCCATTGAAACATCTAAATTATTGGGAACGCCTTCAAGTCTTGAACATGTACTCATTGGAGCGGAGGAGAGAGATACATGATAATATATACATGGAAAGTACTTGAGGGCCTGGTCCCAAATCTGCACACTGCCATAACAACATACTGGAGTGAGAGATATGGGAGAAAGTGTAAAATAAACCCAGTGAGGAGCAGGGGTGCGGTGGGGACAATACGGGAGCACTGTATTAACATCCGGGGTCCCAGACTATTCAACATCTTACCAGAAGATATCCGAAACACGGCTGGAACCAGTGTAGAAGCCTTCAAGAGGAAACTGGACAAATATCTTCACCAGGTGCCAGATCAACCAGGCTGTGATGGATATGTGGGGCAGCGGGCCTCCAGCAGCAACAGCCTGGTTGACCAGGCAAGCACCAGACGAGCCTGGCCCATGGCCGGGCTCAGAGAGTAGATACTCTCGAAACTCTTCAAAGGTATATCAAAGGTATATTAATTTTTTTTTTTATTTATTTACCGAAGGTATTTTTCCAGCGCTTCTCTCGTACAAGGTCGTCACTGTTCAAATTTCGAACCAGTCATATTAGTATTTTCAGTCCGCTCCAAATGAGCAATGTTTATAATGCTGTACATGTGCTGCATTATTTACTTGCTTCCCTGACAATTTACGGCCATGCAATGGAACAGTGACGAAAACTGGTGCATAGAACTCAAGTGAGAGATGGTGGTTGTGTTTTGCTCGCCAGGAAACAGGGCAAGTGTTTCCTGACAATAATTCAGGTACAGGCGGCCTGTCTCGCTGACAAGGTTTGGTGTATAAGCCTGCCTCGCTGACAAGGTTTGGTGTATAAGCCTGCCTCGCTGACAAGGTTTGGTGTATAAGCCTGCCTCGCTGACGAGGTCTGATGTACACCCGTCTATATCAAATGAAAACCCGTTACTGGCAAAGCATTTCCCTGATTTCCGAAGCTAGACCAGCCAGTTATGAAAAAAATAGTCACTAATAAACAACGTCGTTATATATTTGTCAGTGAGACAACAACAGGCTCCTGGTTGTCTTCCAGGGAAAGTTAGGTTCATCAAGTGTGTCCCTGATCAGCCCAGCTTAAAATACTATGACGCTTTATCAAGTACCTTGATATTTTATGAAATAACTTGGAGCTTTATCAAGTACCTTATTGCTTTATCAAGTACCATGGAGCTTTATAAAGCACTATGGTCATATACCGTGGGTTTTCAACTTACTGTACAATATTTATGCTTAATCTCCATGGCGAAGTGGAGAATCCTTCCTCCATAAGCCATGTGTGTTGTAAGAGGCGACTAACATGCCGGGAGCAAGGCGTTAGTAACCTCTTCTCTTGTATTACTAAATGTAATAAGTAAAACTTTATGAATCCTTTCTTTTTTTTCGGGTCACCCTGCCTCGGTGGGAGACTGTCGGTGTGTTAAAAACATTATGCCTAGTGAATCGATATTATTATTATTATTATTATTATTGCTTTATCACGTGCCAATGGCGGCCTGGACCTGGGCAGGGTCGAGGGAATAGAAAAACTCTCAAAAGAGATCACAGGTAAACAGTGCCTTTGAGAGTGCCACTGTCGGTACATACCACTGTCTCCCTACAGGATGTAGTGCCAGCGCTGGATTGCGTGATGCTAATACCAACAGCCTGATGGACCAGGCCTTCAGCCAGATGGCCCCGGTCTAGGACCTTGGCGCGAACGCGGGGAAGGGGGGTCACTGAGCCCCAGAGATAACAGGCAGAGATAACAGCAAAATTACAACACATACGACAAACTTGCTTATATAAAAGAAATTTGGCAGACCTTAGTATGGCATTACAATTGTAAATAGATTATTCTATTATTATATTATCATTGCAATCAAAATTAAGCGCTAAACGCACACCCACAAGGGTCATACAGCTGTAAACAGAACAGAATATGGCAAGTTTCATGCATGAAAAAATAATTGTGTGAAGACCTTTGATATACCTTTGAAAAGTTTTGAGAGTTTCTCTACTCTCTGAGCCCGGCCATAGGCCAGGCTCGTCTGGTGCTTGCCTGGTTCTGCAACATTAATGAAGACTGAATGAGAACAGTTTGTTGCAAACAACAGTAGTCTGGAATAGTTTAAAGGAATGTACTTGAAAGTTGAGGTAAAGAAAAAGACTTTGTATCAACACAGGAAGCGTGTCGACCCAGAGATGTTCCCGGGAAGCCACACAAGCTAAAAAATAAACATAGATATGTAAGGAGAGAGAAAGAAACTTTGAGATTGAGAGTAGACAGGAGAAACCAACACTCATACTCAGACCCACGAAATCGTAATGACATGATTGCAAATACCATATCGCGGGTTCTAACCCCACCCGTAGTATGGTCTACTCTTACTCAGGTTTATTAAACAATTTGAATGTGGAAAAAAAATAGAATCAAGAACAATAATAAAATAATCGAATACGAGCAGGAAATATGACCGGTTCAGAAGAGGAAAATTTCAGCGCATTAACATAATTAACATTTACATAATGGGGAGCGCTAAACCCACGGAAGTCACACAACGCTTGGAAACGGGAGATAAATAGGATTGATCCAAGGAACGAGACTATCTTCAACTCCTTGGATGAAGAGCCTTTCATAACATCATCAGCACTCCTTGAAGGGAGCGTATTCACAGACAACAACCTAACCTAACGCAACCTAGCATAACCTAACACAACCTAGCATAACCTAACACATCCTAGCATAACCTAACACAACCTAGCATAACCTAACACAACCTAGCATAACCTAACACAACCTAGCATAACCTAATCTAACACAACCTAGCCTAACATAACACAACCTAGCATAACCTAACACAACATAACATTGCATGAATTAGATCTGAAGCTCTGAACCCGTAAGAGATCGTGGAACTAAACTTGTTATGAATGGAGGAAAAAAATATCCAGACTAGACAAAATGTCACGGTGGTATTTAAGAGCAATTAAAAAAAAAGCCAGCCATTCAGGAAATTGTTGGAATATCCCAAGAAGGTCAACTAGTAGACATGTAAACAACGGCAAACATTGTAGCCATGTTTAAAAAAATATGACACTTGAACTATAGGCCTGTCTGATAATGATTGATGTATAGGCCTGTCTCAGTGAATGGTTGATGCTATAGGCCTGTCTCGCTGACAAGGGTTGATGTTTAGGCATTTTCATTAACAAGGGTTGATGTGTAGGCCTGTCTCACAAGGGTTAATGCATAGGCCTAGGGTTAATGCATAGGCCTAGGGTTAATGCATAGGCCTAGGGTAATACATAGGCCTAGGGTTAATGCATAGGCCTAGGGTTAATGCATAGACCTAGGGTTAATGCATATGCCTAGGGTTAATGCATAGGCCTAGGGTTAATGCATAGGCCTAGGGTTAATGCATAGGCCTATCTAACAAGGGTTAATGTATAGACCTCACTAACAATGATATATAGGCTTATCTCACTAATAAGGGTTTATGTATAGGCCCGTCTCACTAACAATGGCTCACATAAAACCTCGCTACAAAGGTTAGTAAAGTTGAATTTCAAATCCCTGATATTAGACTGTTCGGGTTCAAATGATCAAATCCACTATTTGACCGTTTATTAAATATGGGATGGAAGGAAAAGTGGAATATTCAAACGGCCTCAGAGATAAATCCAAATGTTTATCCCTCCGAATGCCTTTTATCTGTTTTTTTCAGAGGCTGTGGGTCCTACAGTTTCCACTAGAGGTCGACCCCATCTTTGGGAGATTCTGAAGAGAAGTTGCAGAGGTTGGTGGATGAATTTGGTAGGGTGTGTAAAAGAAGAAAATTGAAAGTGAATATAGGAAAGAGTAAGGTGATGAGGATAACAAAAAGAATAGGTGACGAAAGATTGGATATCAGATTGGAGGGAGAGTATGGAGGAGGTGAATGTATTCAGATATTTGGGAGTGGACATGTCGGCGGATGGGTCTATGAAGGATGAGGTGAATCATAGAATTGATGAGGGGAAAAGGGTGAGTGGAGCACTTCGGAGTCTGTGGAGACAAAGAACCTTGTCCATGGAAGTAAAGAGGGGAATGTATGAGAGTATAGTTATACCAACGCTCTTATATGGGTGTGAAGCATGGGTGATGAATGTTGCAACGAGGAGAAGGCTGGAGGCAGTGGAGATGTCATGTCTGAGGTCAATGTGTGGTGTGAATATAATGCAGAGAATTCGGAGTTTGGAATTTAGGAGGAGGTGCGGATTACCAAAACGATTGTCCAGAGAGCTGAGGAGGGGTTGTTGAGGTGGTTTGGACATGTAGAGAGAATGGAACGAGACAGAGTGACTTCGGAGTGTATAAATCTGTAGTGGAGGGAAGGCGGGGTAGGGGTCGGCCTAGGAAAGGTTGGAGGGAGGGGTAAAGGAAGTTTTGTGTGCGAGGGGCTTGGACTTCCAGCAAGCATGTGTGAGCGTATTTGATAGGAGTGAATGGAGGCATATGGTTTTAATACTTGACGTGCTGTTGGAGTGTGAGCAAAGTAACATTTATGAAGGGATTCAGGAAACCGGCAGGCCGGACTTGAGTTCTGGAGATGGGAAGTACAGTGCCGGCACTCTGAAGGAGGGGTGTTAATGTTGCAGTTTTATAACTGTAATGTAAAGCACCCTTCTGGCAAGACAGTGATGGAGTGAATGATGCTGAAAGTTTTTCTTTTTCGGGCCACCCTGCCTTGGTGGGAATCGGCCGATGTGTTAATAAAAAAAAAAAAAAAAAAAAAAAATATATATATATATATATATATATATATATATATATATATATATATATATATATATATATATATATATATAAATGCAAAAGATCACAGTAAATAGGTGATATCAAAATATGCAAGATAACCACTATGAAAAAATAAAGGAATTCCAAGCGCTTTCGTGACTACTCACATTATCAAGGAACTATAAAAGAAAACATGACAAGAAGGCTTATAAAGGGGCAAGACTACACCTCACAGTCACATCACACTAACAAAGTATATATATATATATATATATATATATATATATATATATATATATATATATATATATATATATATATATATATATAGTGTGTGTGTGTGTGTGTGTGTGTGTGTGTGTACTCACCTATTTGTGGTTGAAGGAGTCGATTCATAGCTCCTGGCCCCGCCTCTTCACTGATTGCTACTAGGTCCTCTCTCTTCCTGCTCCATGAGCTTTATCAAACCTCGTCTTAAAACTATGTATGGTTCCTGCCTCCACTACGTCACATTCTAGGCTATTCCACTTCCTGACAACTCTATGACAGAAGAAATACTTCCTAACATCCCTTTGACTCATCTGAGTCTTCAACTTCCAATTGTGACCCCTTGTTTCTGTGTCCACTCTCTGGAACATCCTGTCTCTGTCCACCTTATCTATTCCTCTCAGAATTTTATATGTCGTTATCATGTCTCCCCTAACCCTCCTGTCCTCTAGTGTCGTCAGGCCGATTTACCTTAACCTATCTTCGTAGGACAATCCCCTTTGCTCTGGGACTAGTCTTGTTGCAAACCTTTGCACTTTCTCTAATTTCTTGACGTGCTTGACCAGGTGTGGGTTCCAAACTGGTGCTGCATACTCCAGTATGGGCCTGACGTATATGGTGTACAGAGTCTTGAACGATTCCTTAGTGAGGTATTGGAACGCTGTTCTTAGGTTTGACAGCCGCCCGTATGCTGTAGCAGTTATCTGATTGATGTGTGCCTCAAGAGATGTGCTCGGTATTATACTCACCCCAAGATCTTCCTTCAGTGAGGTTTGCAGTCTTTGGCCACCTAGACTATACTCTGTATGCGGTCTTCTTTGCCCTTCCCCGATCTTCATGACTTTGCATTTGGCAGGGTTAAATTCAAGGAGCCAGTGTGTGTGTGTGTGTATTTTCTATTCCTATTCTTCTGATCATGTAGGATTTACCTGTTACAGTGTTTGATGTATGCAGAATCCTGTCTCCTCCAGCTGTATACTGAGTTTAAAGGTCACACGTCACTTGCATGTTATCACCGCAGTCTCCATCCCCAGCCCAGCCCAGCCCAGCCCAGCTCAGCCCAGCCCAGCCCAGCCCAGCCCAGCCCAGCCCGTCAACAGTTTGAATCAACACAAACTACACACTCATAATATGCCCTGGCATTTACTGATTATATATCTCAACGACGATGGTTATATAATTACCTAAGATTATAAGAGGAAATCAATATATTCATCCCAACACATGAGGTACTAACACACATGGTTACTACTATCTTTGAACATATATAGAGCAATGCTCTTATCAGCTTAAGTCGCACTCAACACTCCTTATTAGTAAGTAAGGCTTCAATATCGTGGATTCAATACCGAAAAAGCGTATTTATTAAACGATTTTTTAAATAAGTATAAGAGGAAATCACTGCAACACTGAAATAACTTGCAAAATTCTTAAGAAAGAATGAGCACTGAAGAAAGTCTACTGGCCCAGGTGCAAGTCACACCCGCTTAAGAAGGAAGGAGCACTGGCCCAAGCTAGTCAGGTCCAACTTACACCCACTCATGTATTTATCTAACCTATTTTTAAAACTACACAACGTTTAAGCTTCAGTGACGTTGTTCCACTCATTAATTTTTTTAAGGGTGGAGATGAAAATTTTTGGAAGCTATTTAAGTAATTTGAAAAAGACATGGTCACTTATAAAGTCTTATAATCTCATTTTCAAGACCTCTTCTGACACCTATCGTCCCTGATGATACGAGGTCCATTATTCCATTTTACGAGTGCCAAGACAGTTTGCATTTATCTTACGTTTGTACATGTCAGCAAGTATGTATTGGGCTGTGTGCCCGTGCATATGATTACTGGTAATTGTGCCACCACAACATCATTTCACATGTTTGTCTTGAGGATCATGTGCTGGGAGGCTGGTAGTTCTTGTGTACACTAGTGTTTGCAAACTCTGTTATTGTGCCAGTGTGTGTGTGTGTGTGTGTGTGTGTGTGTGGCTCCTCTTGCTTGGCTGGGTTTGTTAAGCATGTTTGCAGCGGCCCTTTAAGACTGCATACTTCCTTATTTTGTAGTTTAGGAAAGACGCAAGTTAAAGATTTTTTTTTTTTTGAGGCAACAGTCCCCTCTGTTAAGAGTTTTTATCAAGTCAAAAATAGTGAAACGTTGTTCCAATAAAAGCTTGTTCTGCTACGTGTGTCTTTTTTTTTTAATATTGTCTACATCCCTTGTGTACTCCACTCAGGCAGCTGAAGTCAACAGTCAATGTATATTTTCTTCGTACTCTCTTCTATATATATTCATTATTATTGTCTGTCTGTCTGTCTGTCTGTCTGTCTGTCTGTCTGTCTGTCTGTCTGTCTGTCTGTCTGTCTGTCTGTCTGTCTGTCTGTCTGTCTGTCTGTCTCTCTCTCTCTCTCTCTCTCTCTCTCTCTCTCTCTCTTTAAATAAAGAATGATGGACGCTGTTGAATCATTAAAACAAAACCTTCCCCCTTCACTTGTTCTCAAGTTGCAGTTTTCCATGTTAGGCTTCGTCGAGTTATCCTAGTTAGAAATTTTTTTTGAATACTGTTTTTTACCCCTTTGGAGAAATCCTATACTAAGTCTTAACCCCGACCTGACCCCCTTCCACCCCCCCTCTACCATGCATCCTCACCCTTTAATCTATTCGACTTTTCCCTCAAATCTGTCCCATAAGTGCAACATCCCACTTTTCCAGGTCTTTCTTCCTCTCCACCCGGCTCTGCCTCGTCTCCCAATATACGTTATACATACGGACAGGAGGTGGGCAAAGCGGCGTGGCAGGTCTTAAAGTCGACCATCTGCCGACAAACACCTGCCAGCCACCAACCATCTGCCACCTGTGGAATAAACCCAGTGAGTGAGACAACTGACTTCAAGAGGGAACTTGATAAGTTCCTCAAGTGAGTTCCTGATCAGCCAGGCTGTGGCTCTTACGCTGAACTGATGAAAATGGTTTAAAATACCAGACCATGGAGCTGAACTCTTCTCCAGGCTGAGAGACTGACCACCTCAAATCCTTTTCTCAAAGGTTGATGGACTGATTACATCATCTTTATTTCACTACTACACCTGCTTCCTCTACATTTGACTGAAGAAGCCTACTGTGTAGGCGAAACGTTTCATCAATAACGATACCCAACTGTTGCACACGTTGAACTGAACGCGCCCAGCAATAACAACCTTGTTAACCATGCATTTATCCACCATGAGGCTTGACCTGGGACCGGGCCGCAGGGGCATTAACTCCGGAAAATATCCTGCAGGTGTCCTTCGTGTAAGAGCAGTGAAGGGGCCCTGGGTATAATTAGAGAACACAGTGTCAACATCCGCGGTCCAAGACTCTTCAACATATTACCGGCAAAGAGAAACATTGCCGTAACGAAGATAGAAACGTTTAAGAATAAACTGGACCTCTTTCTGGTTGGCAGATGCGTCCAGTGTGTGGGTACTGCTGGACACCCTCGTGGTCGTCCTCATCACAGTATCTTGGTGAGACAGTGACGACTTCCTTGTGGATGGCAGTTTTTTACACGACGATGACTTCTTGGACGACGCCTTGTCAGAGGAAATCTTGCCAGATGATCTCCTGTGACAAAGGTCACGGAACTGAACTTAACAGCTCTTAGACTGTAGTTGTAAAACTATTGTGTAATAATAATAATAATAATAATATTATTATTATTAATACTACTACAGGCACCCAGATGTCTTCAAAACAGAACCTAATAAATTCCTTGTTAGTTCATGATCATCTTGGTTGTGGTGCCTACATTGGAATGCGTGCAGCCAGCACCAACAGCCTGATGGATTAAACTTTCATTCAGGAGACCTGGTCGAGGGCCAGGCAGCAGGGGCAGTGATTCCCCGGAACTGTCTGCATGAATCGTCTAAAGGTCATATTCTATCCCTCAGGATAGTTTGTATACAGGAGCTAATGAACTGTAACAGCCTTAGCTGGAGACTTGAATAGGAAGTTATCAAGTATTTCACTGTGGGATCAGTAACAGAGATAGGGGAGGAGGAAAAGGAAGGTCATAAAAGAGGTATATCTTTGATATACCTTTGGAGAGTTTCGAGTTTCTCTACTCTCTGAGCCCGGCCATGGGCCAGGCTCGTCTGGTGCTTGCCTGGTCAACCAGGCTGTTGCTGCTGGAGGCCCGCTGCCCCACATATCCTTCACAGCCTGGTTGATCTGGCACCTGGTGAAGATACTTGTCCAGTTTCCTCTTGAAGGTAAAGAAGAGACGAAGTTAAGCATTGACGGAATGCCATAAATGGGTTGTAATACAGTCATTTACAAGCACTAGAACACACGTCAAGAATTTGTCCGAGAGAGCAGCGCCTACACCAGCGCCTACACCAGCGCTCAGCACTGGACCACCAAAGGTCATGGATTATTGCTCAAGGTCTCTGAGATGGGGAGGTGGGAGAAGGAAAAGAGGAGAGAATTTACTGTAAACCTCTCCTTAGATGGAGTATGGCACAAGTGACTCTTGGCAAAACTGTAAGCACTTTGAGTCTCTGGTTCTGCACTACACTTCCTTAGTGACTACATTTGTTGTAGAGTAGCTACAGTAGTTGGACTTGTTCAGCTTACATACTGAGGGTCCTTCGATCCCAGGCATGCATGGGTGGAAACATTGGGCAAGTTTCCAAACACCTGTAGCCCCTGTTCAGATAGTATTAAGTAGGTACCTGGGTGTAAGTCGACTGTTGTGGTTCACATCCCAGGGATGGTAGTATACCTTAGATAGGGCTGGGCTTTCAGATCTGCTGAGGTAGGATAACAGATCTATCCTGCAAAATTGATTTGTCAAAAAAACAAAATGGTTCCACTGTTCCATATGGAAGTGTGCTTGGTCCACTATCAAATATTATTTCAATAGCCTACTTAATTTCATTGCAGAATCCCATGGCTATGCTGATAACTGTACTCTGATATTTACTTATGCAAAAGAACAAATAACAACCGCTCCCAGGCACATCAATCACCAGATTACAACATAATAAACCTGGGAAAAACGATGGCAGATAACACTGAGTCCGAAACAATTGTTATAATGGAATTAGATGGTATAGTGAAACATACAAGACGTGGAATTACACACTCACACCACTTTCTTGGATTGCCTGCCTCCCACCTCGTCGACGCCTTATGGACAGAATAACGTACTTGTTCCCCGCCTGGACCTGGCCTGGTTATATCTGTCATTCAGCCGAATCTTCAACACTGAAGGTCTGTGGGTGGCCTTACTGTTATGTACTAGCCCAGTACTGTTAAAGCTCCACTTGGCTCCACTTCGCGAAAAGCTAGAAGACAGCTCCTATGCCACAAGACGGGCAGCAAGCATCAACTACACTCTGGCTGTAACTTTCTCAAGACCATCACTTCATCTGAGATCAGTCATTCCTCCAGTGATCCAGTGACTCGAGTCCAAAACATTTTAGCACACCATATAAACATTAATAAAGAAAAGTTAGCTAACAAAATGAAATCTATGACCAAAACTGGCTTGTTTCATCCTGTTCCCTATTTGTACGTTTCATAATAATAATAATAATAATAATAATTTAATCAAGATACTGCAAGAGAAAGGCTTAAAATGAACTGATGTAGGTAATAGATATTAGCACATAATAATAGGAGGTAGGTTACTGAAAGCAGCGAATAGTTTTTATAAGGATGGTGAGGCTCTGGTTATAGTATGTAGGAGAGAAGGAAATTATTTCCCAGTAAAAGTAGGCCTTAGATAAGGATGTGTGATGTCACCATGGTTGTTCAATATATTTATAGATGGGGTTGTAAGAGAAGTGAATGCGCGGGTGCTGGCAAGAGGTGTGGTGTTAAAAGATAAAGAAAATTAGGAGGAGGTGCGGGATTACCAAAACTATCATCCAGAGGGCTAAGGAGGGGTTATTGATATAGTTTGGACATGTAGAGAGGATGGAACAAAATAGAATGACTTCGAGTGTGAATAAATCTATAGTGGAGGGAAGGCGGGGTAGGGGTCGGCCTAGCAAAAGTTGGAGGGAAGGGGTAAAAGAGGTTTTGTGTACTTCCAGCAAGCATGCGTGAGCGTATTTGATAGGAGTGAATGGAGACAAATGGTTTTTAGGATTTGACGTGCTGTTGGAGTGTGAGCAGGGTAACATTTATGAAGGGATTCAGGGAGACCACCGGCATGCCGGACTTGAGTCCTGGAGATGGGAAGTACAGTGTCTGCACTCTGAAGGAGGGGTGTTAATGTTGCAGTTTCATAACTGTAGAGTAAGCACGCCTCTGGCAAGACAGTGATGGAGTGAAGGATGAAAGTTTTTCTTTTTCGGGTCACCCTGCCTTGGTGGGAGACGGCCGATGTGTTAATTAAAAAAATTAATGATAATTATAATAATATATTAAATAAAGGTAGGAACTCATATACTAACCCTAACCAAATCCAGGAGAGGAGATGAGAGATAATGAATATGATATAAAGTGTGAGTCCTCACCAATGATGTTTGCAGTTTAACCGGTGACTGCTACAGGTGTTGTCAAGTGGAAAAAAATGGGAATAGAGTTTCAAAGTGTGTTAAAAGGAGGAAATTGAAAGCGAATGCAGGAACGAACAAGGAGGGTGAGAATAAGTAGACGTAGGCATGAATGATTGGAAACCAGACTGGAAGTGCCGTGATGTAAATGCATTTAGATAACTGCAAGTGGTTGTGTCTGCAGGTTGGTCCATGAAACAGTATCAAATAATATTGCATAGATAAGGAAGTGCCAATCCAGTGAGGAGCCATCCAACGCTAGGAAAATGCGAGACAGTCCAGTTTGATCCGAGGAAAGGGAGAGAAGCTGCAGTATCCCGGATACTGAAGCTATCACCAGCACCAAGCCTTCCCTCCATGGAAGGTTTGAATGACGTGATAAATTACAGAATACATTAGGGAACGAAAGTTGTAGTAATGGTGAGGAATTTGTGGCAAGAAGTTAGTCCATAGACGAAAAAGTGTTATGTATAAGAGGAGACTTGTACTGACTTTTCTGTATGGTTGTGAAGCATAGTCTGTTGTATGGTTGTGAAGCATAGTCTGTTGTATGGTTGTGAAGCATAGTCTGTTGTATGGTTGTGAAGCATAGTCTGTTGTATGGTTGTGAAGCATGGTCTGTTGTATGGTTGTGAAGCATGGTCTGTTGTATGGTTGTGAAGCATAGTCTGTTGGATGGTTGTGAAGCATAGTCTGTTGTATGGTTGTGAAGCATAGTCTGTTGTATGGTTGTGAAACATGGTCTCTTGTATGGGTGTGAAGCATAGTCTGTTGTATGGTTGTGAAGCATAGTCTGTGGTATGGTTGTGAAGTATAGTCGGTTGTATGGTTGTGAAGCATAGTCTGTTGTATGGTTGTGAAGCATAGTCTGTTGTATGGTTGTGAAGCATAGTCTGTGGTATGGTTGTGAAGTATAGTCGGTTGTATGGTTGTGAAGCATAGTCTGTTGTATGGTTGTGAAGCGTAGTCTGTTGTATGGTTGTGAAGCATAGTCTGTTGTATGGTTGTGAAGTATAGTCTGTTGTATGGTTGTGAAGCATAGTCTGTTGTATGGTTGTGAAGCAGAGTCTGTTGTATGGTTGTGAAGCATAGTATGTTGTATGGTTGTGAAGCATAGTCTGTTGTATGGTTGTGAAGCATAGTCTGTTGTATGGGTGTGAAGCATAGTCTGTTGTATGGTTGTGAAGCATAGTCTGTTGTATGGGTGTGAAGCATAGTCTGTTGTATGGTTGTGAAGCATAGTCTGTTGTATGATTGTGAAGCATAGTCTGTTGTATGGTTGTATGCGATGGCCCTAGGAACCGACAACAGGTAGTTCTTTCTTGGAAGGCAGAGGACAAAAATAATTAAATTACTTCTGGGAAAATATTTAGCTTTCTCACTGAGGTCGTTGTCGTATTTTATTTTGCTAAATAATAGAAAAACTCGCAACGAGTTTTAATTCTTCAATGCTGAATTTAAAATACTTGTAGGAAAGTAATGGTTTGGTAATCAAAATGAAGAGGAACAAACTGAATAATAACATAAAAAAATACATTGGAAAAATAAAATAAAATAGGTTAGATACACGGATGGTCACGAATGCTATTATATTGTTCGTCTGTAGTGCCCAACAGGCTATAGGGATAACTGGCAAAGTAGGTAGATTGATCTTCAACTTTCTAACAAATCAAACACAAAGAGTAGTGGTAAACAGTTATATCGGAAGCTGCCATAGTGAAGAGCTGTGTTCCACAAGGCACAGTACTCGCCCCTATCCTGTTCCTCATTCTCATATCAGACAGAGATGTAAACCATAGCACCGTATCATCCTTTGCAGACGATACTAGGATCTGCACGAGTGTGACATCTATTGAAGACATGGCAAATCTCCAAGAAGATATAAACCAAGTTTTCCAATGGGCAACGGAGAATAATATGATGTTCAATGAAGACAAATTCCACCTACTCCGTTATGGAAAACTGGAGGAAATAATAACTAGAACTGAGTATACTACAAACTCTAATCACACAATAGAGCGTAAAAGTAATGTGAAGGACTTGGGAGTGGTAATGTCTGAGGATCTCAACTTCAAGGATCACAACAATGCCATTATCACATTTGCGAGGAAACTGATAGGATGGATAATGAGAACATTCAAGACAAGAGATGCCAAGCTGTACATTAACATCCCCATTCAAGGCAGGTGAAATTGCTGATCTAGAGAATGTACAGAGAACCTTTACTGCACGTATAAGTTCCATCAAACACATTAACTACTGGAAACGCTTGGAAGCACTTTACTTGTACTTACTGGAGCGCAGTCGAGAGAGATACATCATAATCTACACCTGGAAGATCCTGGAGGGACTGGTCCCTAATCTGCACACAGAAATCACTCCCTACGAAAGGAAAAGACTTGGCAGGCGATACAACATACCCCCAGTGAAAAGTAGGGGGCGCCATTAGTACTCTAAGAGAAAACACAATAAGTGTCCGGGGCCCAAGACTGTTGAACACCCTCCCACCAGCAATAAGGAAAATTACCAATAGACCCCTGGTTGTCTTCAAGAGGGACCTGGAGAGATACCAAAAGTCTGTGCTGGATCAACCGGGCTGTGGTTCGTACGTTGGACTATGTGCGGCCAGCAGTAAAAGCCTCGTTGATCATGCCCTGATCCACCAGGAGGCCTGGTCATGGACCGGGCCGCGGGGGAGTTGATCCCTGGAATACCCTCCAGGTAGACTGTAGGTAGGCCTAATACTTCCCAAAGACAGACGTAGAGGAGAGACGGATGATGGGAGAAAGTGGGGGCTGTGGTAGACAAGGAAGGGCTGGAAAGGAGGGAGGGGGAGGGGGGAGAAGGAAGGGGAGAAAGAAAGTAGGGAATGGAAGAAGGAAGGGTGAGGCTAGAAGGGTAAAAATGAGAAAGGGGAGGAGGGAGGGTGCAGAAGTGGAAGAGAAGTAGGGGAAAAAAGGGAGGCGTGGTGGCCAGGCTGTGGAAGGACCAACAAGGACACCTGGTTGTCGAAATATATATATATATACCTTGAACACCCCAAGGTCTACTGGACACACACACACACACACACACACACACACACACATTAGATACAGCAATGCTTCTGCTTTATATCATGGCTGACAAAAACTGCCACGTATTATTATTATTATAAATAGAATAATAATGCTGAAACAGCGTTTTAAGAATTTTCCATTAAACGAACGTATTATTTATTTCTCCAAGGTATGAGTCTTCGTGACTGACACCATAGATTCATATATATATATATATATATATATATATATATATATATATATATATATATATATATATATATATATATATATATATATATATATATATATATATATATATACATTTGCGTTTAATGTTTGTAATTATTTCATAAATTAAGCAGACTTGAAAACTCCAGTGGACTAAACACTTTATAAAAGTTTGGTGGAAATGAAGCCACCATGATAACATTTTTTTATTCAAATGTTCGTAATAAAATAAACAATTCATTGTTTGTGTCCAGTGACACAATGACATTTAAAAGGTTAAATTTTAATATATATTTAGATTATCATATTGATGGGGAAGCGCTAACCCTGTGAGGGCATTACAGCCCCTGAGGAACGAGAGGTAAAAAGGTTTGATCCAAGGGAGAGGAGGGTAGTTCCAATGCCTGGGATGAGTTCCTCGTCAGCATCAAGGCATCTACTTAAAGGATTCACAACATATTATTCCACTATTTTCTTTATTATATTTAGGTGGGTGTGCTGATGCTGGTGAAGGGTTCTTGATACCAGGCACTGGAGCTGCCTTCCCTCTTCCTTGGATCAAACTTAATTTGTCTCATTCTTCCAGGCTCTGTATGACCTCCATTAGGCAGGAAACCATTTTACGCATATCAGGCAGGATAACATCCTAATTATACCAGGCAGGATATTCTGATTATACCAGGCAGGATAATATACTAGGAAGGATAACATCTAAATATAACAGGCAGGATACCATCCTGCCTATACTAGGCAGGATTCTATTTTACCTATACGAGGTAAAGTAACATCCTAACTGTACCATGCAGATAACATCTTACGTATACCATTGTGATCATGACGTAACAGCAAACTACGTGCAAAGGAATACCTATGAAGAGTAGGAAGATGGGCACTTAAGTCTAGGTAATCAAACCCACGGAGTAACAGCCAGCAAAGTAAACTCATGATGTTGCCACAGTGAAAAACTCTGTTCCCAAAGACAACACTTGACCCAGTTTTTTCTGATTGTTATATCTGACATCGACATGAAAAGTAGCACTGTATCATCCTTTGCAAATGAACAGAATTGGTGTAAGAGTGGCATTCACTGAAGACATAACGGGTAGGGGTTTGAACCTATGGCAAGAGTCATATAAGCCAAGATTTACAGTGGGCTACAGAAAACAATATAATATTCAATTAGGATAAATTTCAGTTGCTCTGTCATGGAAGAACTGAGGATATAAAAATAATAGCCAAACGCAACGGTGTATTCAATTTTTATTCTTTGTATAGTTTCTTTTTTTTTTTTATTCGGAGTGGTCCTGGCCCTAATATTTTTGTAGACTTCTTTAGTGTAGGAGCTTAGATTTAGAAGAAATCCCAGAGGTCTTAAAAATGCTAAATTAACCCTTTCCAGCAGACACCATCATCTTTTACCATCGATACCATACCTCCAGTATCTTCCACCCCAGGAAGTTCTTATAGCAAGTTAGGGCCGTGGCCCTCAGGTATTTACCATGTATTTATTACCAGGTGACTCTTCTCTTTTCCGGGTATTTACAATAGCATAGATGTTTTATTGATTTTATGCTTTATATGATTCTTTGCTATTTCCTCTGCCTGCAAAGACCCTGCAAGCACAGAACAACACTCAAGACGCCAGAATACAAGTGATTTAAAGAATCCTATTATTGGTTTTCCTTCTCTTGTTTTAAAAGTTTATATTATCCATCTCATCATTTTCCTGGCCTTTGTTACTGTGTTTTCCAAATGACAGGTTATTTGACAATTATTCCTATGTCTGCCTGCACTCTGTATACTGTGCACTCTATACTGATGTCTGCACTCTGTATACTGTGCACTCTATACTGATGTCTGTCTGCACTCTATACTGATGTCTGTCTGCACTCTATACTGATGTCTGTCTGCACTCTATACTGATGTCTGTCTGCACTCTATACTGATGTCTGTCTGCACTCTATACTGATGTCTGTCTGCACTCTATACTGATGTCTGTCTGCACTCTATACTGATGTCTGTCTGCACTCTATACTGATGTCTGTATGCACTCTATACAGATGTCTGTATGCACTCTATACTGATGTCTGTCTGCACTCTGCTGTGCACTCTATACTGATGTCTGTCTGCACTCTGCTGTGCACTCTATACTGATGTCTGTCTGCACTCTGCTGTGCACTCTATACTGATGTCTGTCTGCACTCTGCTGTGCACTCTATACTGATGTCTGTCTGCACTCTGCTGTGCACTCTATACTGATGTCTGTCTGCACTCTGCTGTGCACTCTATACTGATGTCTGTCTGCCCTCTGTTGTGCACTCTATACTGATGTCTGTCTGCACTCTGTTGTGCACTCTATACTGATGTCTGTCTGCACTCTGCTGTGCACTCTATACTGATGTCTGACTGCACTCTGTATACTGTGCACTCTATACTGATGTCTGACTGCACTCTGTATACTGTGCACTCTATACTGATGTCTGCCTGCACTCTGTATACTGTGCACTCTATACTGATGTCTGACTGCACTCTGTATACTGTGCACTCTATACTGATGTCTTTATTCTTTCCATACGTAAGTATAGGAAGAATGAAACTTGTCACAACCGAATATGACGGTATTTTCATCTGTCCAGTGGAAGACTTTGTTGACACGTGTGTACAAACAGCATGTGTGTACAGCCCGTGTGTACAAACAGCATATGTGTACAAACAACCAAAATTTTAAGAATCAAAATTAAAAGAATCAAAATTAAAAGAATCAAAATTAAAAGAATCAAAATTAAAAGAATCAAAATTAAAAGAATCAAAATTAAAAGAATCAAAATTAAAAGAATCAAAATTAAAGAATCAAAATTAAAAGAATCAAAATTAAAAGAATCAAAATTAAAAGAATCAAAATTAAAAGAATCAAAATTAAAAGAATCAAAATTAAAAGAATCAAAATTAAAAGAATCAAAATTAAAAGAATCAAAATTAAAAGAATCAAAATTAAAAGAATCAAAATTAAAAGAATCAAAATTAAAAGAATCAAAATTAAAAGAATCAAAATTAAAAGAATCAAAATTAAAAGAATCAAAATTAAAAGAATCAAAATTAAAAGAATCAAAATTAAAAGAATCAAAATTAAAAGAATCAAAATTAAAAGAATCAAAATTAAAAGAATCAAAATTAAAAGAATCAAAATTAAAAGAATCAAAATTAAAAGAATCAAAATTAAAAGAATCAAAATTAAAAGAATCAAAATTAAAAGAATCAAAATTAAAAGAATCAAAATTAAAAGAATCAAAATTAAAAGAATCAAAATTAAAAGAATCAAAATTAAAAGAATCAAAATTAAAAGAATCAAAATTAAAAGAATCAAAATTAAAAGAATCAAAATTAAAAGAATCAAAATTAAAAGAATCAAAATTAAAAGAATCAAAATTAAAAGAATCAAAATTAAAAGAATCAAAATTAAAAGAATCAAAATTAAAAGAATCAAAATTAAAAGAATCAAAATTAAAAGAATCAAAATTAAAAGAATCAAAATTAAAAGAATCAAAATTAAAAGAATCAAAATTAAAAGAATCAAAATTAAAAGAATCAAAATTAAAAGAATCAAAATTAAAAGAATCAAAATTAAAAGAATCAAAATTAAAAGAATCAAAATTAAAAGAATCAAAATTAAAAGAATCAAAATTAAAAGAATCAAAATTAAAAGAATCAAAATTAAAAGAATCAAAATTAAAAGAATCAAAATTAAAAGAATCAAAATTAAAAGAATCAAAATTAAAAGAATCAAAATTAAAAGAATCAAAATTAAAAGAATCAAAATTAAAAGAATCAAAATTAAAAGAATCAAAATTAAAAGAATCAAAATTAAAAGAATCAAAATTAAAAGAATCAAAATTAAAAGAATCAAAATTAAAAGAATCAAAATTAAAAGAATCAAAATTAAAAGAATCAAAATTAAAAGAATCAAAATTAAAAGAATCAAAATTAAAAGAATCAAAATTAAAATAATCAGAGTAAAATAATCAGAGTTAAAAGAATCAGAGTTAAAAGAATCAGAGTTAAAAGAATCAGAGTTAAAATAATCGGAGTTAAAAGAATCGGAGTTAAAAGAATCGGAGTTAAAAGAATCGGAGTTAAAAGAATCGGAGTTAAAAGAATCGGAGTTAAAAGAATCAGAGTTAAAAGAATCAGAGTTAAAAGAATCAGAGTTAAAAGAATCAGAGTTAAAAGAATCAGAGTTAAAAGAATCAGAGTTAAAAGAATCAGAGGTAAAAGAATCAGAGGTAAAAGAATCAGAGTTAAAAGAATCAGAGTTAAAAGAATCAGAGTTAAAAGAATCAGTTAAAAGAATCAGCTAAAAGAATCAGTTAAAAGAATCAGAGTTAAAAGAATCAGAAATAAAAGAATCAGAATTAAAAGAATCTGAATTAAAAGAATCTGAATTAAAAGAATCAAAATTAAAAGAATCAAAATTAAGAGAATACAAAAATAAAATAACTAAAAAAAGTCACAATTAAAAGAATCAAAACTAAAAGAATCAAAATTAAAAGAATCAAAATTAAAAGAATCAAAATTAAAAGAATCAAAATTAAAAGAATCAAAATTAAGAGAATACAAAAATAACTAAAAAAAGTCACAATTAAAAGAATCAAAACTAAAAAAAGGCAAAAATTAAAAGAATCAAAACCCAAAGGAATTAAACTCCAAAAAGTATTAAACTCAAAATCAGTGGTAGCCACACAGCCTCCACCTTGCAAACTCTTAATCAACTTTACGAGATGACGAACGTGATGGAGGAAGCACGATGGAGGGGCGGGTAGAGGGAGTGTAATGACAGGTGTAGACGGTGTAGAGACGGAAGAAAGGAAACTCATGGGCAGAGGTGAAAAACATAGCGGATAAAAGAAGGAAAAAAAAAACTAGTAATTCCTGCGTACAAAGTGACCCTGCGTACCAAGTGGGCCTGCGTACCAAGTGACCCTGCGTACCAAGTGGGCCTGCGTACCAAGTGGGCCTGCGTACCAAGTGGGCCTGCGTACCAAGTGGGCCTGCGTACCAAGTGGGCCAGACTGACCGTCATCCATGCCCCTCTTGACCAACACATTCAATTTTTTTTGTATTTATTATACTTCCTGCCATCTCTTTGGCGTTAATGTATATTACAGCTGGTTAAAAATGGATAATTGGTTGATAAAGACGTACAGTAAATGCAGTATAATGCGATCCTTTACTGACAACGGTTAACTGGCGTCAACTTAACCTAAACAATGAATGTCGAGAACAAAATATCGCAATACCGTCGCTGGAACTATTTACAAAAAAAAACTCTTTCTTTAGAGAAGAAACGTTCCAAGGCGTTTCGCTCTGTCCTGGACTATAATGGAGTTGTAACTTGATAATGGTCCAGGATGAACCGAAACATCGAAAAAAGAACTCACTGCAAAGTGGGAAAGTGGAACGCCAGTGTCGGACTTGACCACTCGACATGGCATGGCAAAATTCACCATATCGTCCATATTGAAAAATGAAGAGGCAATAAAAGAGGCTGATGTGGCGAAAGGGGAGAAGTTTTCTCTCTAAAGAGAGATTTTTTTTTTTGTAAACAATTCGAGCCACGGTATTGCGATATTTGTTTTCGTTGTGTCTTGACATTCGCTGTTTAGGTTAAGTTAACGTCAGTTAACCGTTGTCAATAAAAGATCGTATTATCCTGCATTTACTGTATGTCTATCCGTCAATTAACAATTTTTAACCAATTATATTATGCATTAACGCCAATAAATGTTGATGCGTAAACACCAGACTATTTGTTGTAAATGTACTCGTATATCTCCCAGATATACGAGTACATTTACTCGTATATCTGGGAGAAATCTGTGACTGGCTTCGAGAGTTCTACTTTCTAAGCTTGACATCATTAGGACTGATGAAGGTACCAGGTAGGTGTGCCAGGACGGGTCTTGACCCGGGGCTATGGACTGATGAAGGTACCAGGTAGGTGTGCCAGGACGGGTCTTGACCCGGAGCTATGGACTGATGAAGGTACCAGGTAGGTGTGCCAGGACGGGTCTTGACCCGGGGCTATGGACTGATGAAGGTACCAGGTAGGTGTGCCAGGACGGGTCTTGACCCGGGGCTATGGACTGATGAAGGTACCAGGTAGGTGTGCCAGGACGGGTCTTGACCCGGAGCTATGGACTGATGAAGGTACCAGGTAGGTGTGCCAGGACGGGTCTTGACCCGGGGCTATGGACTGATGAAGGTACCAGGTAGGTGTGCCAGGACGGGTCTTGACCCGGGGCTATGGACTGATGAAACTGTTCCTGAGGAAATATTTCCTCTGTCTTAAATTGTACACAAATGTCATTTTTCACAGCTTGTCCATATCTCCATGCCATTTACAACTATGTTGAATGCCCGGTCAACTAGGCTATTGTTGCCAGCGGGCCGAAGGCCAAAAGGGCTGGCTGATCTGATACTCGTATCAGATAGAGGTCTAGACTTCTCTTGCTATCAACATGAAATTGCGTTGCTAGGTTAATTAATTCTCTGCTGCCAGAATACACAGTTGTGACCTGAGGTCTCACAGTCCGGTCGAAGGTAAGGGTTTCCTGTTAACGGAATGGTTAATCAGGTTGTTGCTGTTAGCGGCCAGCTGGCTCACACAGCCATCACAACTAGATTAATTTTGCTATAAACAAAGGCTCCTTATACGTGCAGAAAGGTTATTAAGAACACAAATTTAAACTGCCACTTATTACGAACATTTCATCCCAGTCTCTTTATAACTCGTCTGATCACTTTCTCTTAAGTATTATTTACGTGTTTACTTTTTTTATTGCCACTACCACGACTAGTTTGTTGTACACCTGCAACTCATCCTGTGAGAAGTAGTTTGTTGTACATCTGCAACTCATCCTGTGAGAAGTAGTTTGTTGTACACCTGCAACTCATCCTGTGAGAAGTAGTTTGTTGTACACCTGCAACTCATCCTGTCAGCTGCTGGGTTTTCGACAAGGTCGTGATTCACAGAGTTTTTAGCCAATTTATCAACTTTACTGTATGTACCTGGATTATTATTATTATTACTATTATTATTGCTCTAATTCCTCAGCTCAAGAGCCATTCACTAGCATCCAGGGATCAAGCATCAGGAGAGCAACGAGTGAGGGATTCCATGAGAGATCTTCTTGAATCTGTCAATGATGCATTACCCTTGTGTTCTCCCTCGCTGTAACAACTACCACCGTCACCACTTCCCACATCAACAACCACTACCACCATCACCACTTCCTCAACCACTATCCACCACCATCATTACCACTTCTTCCAACAGACTATCCACCATACAATTATTCCAGACTTACTACTCCTACTACAGCTTCCCTCACTACTATCACATCTACCACTATCACATCTACCAGCATCTCAAAACACTCAACTTACGAGTCTGGCGAAATAAATTGTTGCTGTTAAAGTTAATGTTGAAGAAGCTTCCAAGTTTATTTGAGAGACGCAAGTAAAATCCCGATTATGACGATAATTATACTTTTTTTCTTTTTTTATATTAACACATCGGCCGATTCCCACCAAGGCAGGGAGGCCCGAAAAAGAAAAACTTTCATCATCATTCACTTCATCATTGTCTTGCCAGAGGGGTGCTTTACACTACAGTTATAAAACTGTAACATTAACACCCCTCCTTCAGAGTGCAGACACTGTACTTCCCATCTCCAGGACTCAAGTCCGGCCTTCCGGTTTCCCTGAATCCCTTCATAAATGTTACCTTGCTCACACTCCAACAGCACGTCAAGTATTAAAAACCATTTGTCTCCATTCACTCCTATCTAACACGCTCATGCATGCTTGCTGGAAATCCAATCCCCAGCACACAAAACCTCCTTTACCCCCTCCCTCCAACCTTTCCTAGGCCGACCCCTACCCCGCCTTCCCTCCACTACAGATTTATACACTCTCGAAGTCATTCTGTTTCGTTCCATTCTCTCTACATGTCCGAACCACCTCAACAACCCCTCCTCAGCTCTCTGGATAATAGTTTTGGTAATCCCGCACCTCCTCCTAATTTCCAAACTCCGAATTCTCTGCATTATATTCACACTACACATTGACCTCAGACATGACATCTCCACTGCCTCCAGCCTTCTCCTCGTTGCAACATTCATCACCCATGCTTCACCCCCATATAAGAGTGTTGGTATAACTATACTCTCATAATTATACTTATTATTATTAATTACTACTATACTGCGCGGCAAATGGACGTTACATGGGTGTAACTGCGCGCTGCCAGCAGTAGCAGCATGGTCGATTAGGCCATGATTCTCTAGGAGGCTTGATCTGGTACCAGGCCGCAGGGAGCACTGACCACTAGGAACGTCCTTCAGGTATCCGTCAGGTACCATAAACCCGTTCAGGAGAAACAAGTTAATAGACTGAATATCCGGGGTAGTTTACCATTCTGGAGACTACCTGGAGACTGTTCCGAGGGTCGACACCCCCTGGTTCCTGACCAGTCATCCTGGTGGACGACCTGATCAACTAAACTGTTGGACCTAGCCGTACAAAGTCCACCGTATGTACCATAACCCGGATGATTTAAGAAACCTGTCCATTTCCTTCTTGAAGACAGCCAGGGGTTTGTTGGTAATTCCCCTTATGTATGGAGGGAGGGTACTGAAAGTCTTCATACCTTCACACTTACTGAGTTTCCCTTTGTGTATTCACTGTACTCCTGTTTTTCATTGGGGTGTTTTGCACCGTCTACCAAGTCTCATACTTTCGAGGGAAATAATTTGTGTTTACAGATTTGGGACCAATCCCTGTAGAATTTTTCAGGTGATTATGATGTATCTTTCTCGCCTACGTTCTAGGGAGATCAGATTGTGGTAATTAAAACGTTCCCAGTAATTTAGGTGTTGACTGAATTTATGCGAGATGTGAAAGTTCTCTGCATATTCTCCAGGTCTGCAGGTTCACTTCCCTTGAACGGAGCTGTTAGAGCACAATAAGCACAAGTGACTTGAAGATTATCATCACTGGCTTCTTTTGAAGATTCTAATTATTGAGGCTATTAATTCTCTGTTGTGGTCCTTGAAGACGAGATCTTCCGACATGATCACTCCTAAATTTCTCACATCCTGTCATATGACTGTGGCCGGTGGCAGGTTAGTAAACAGCAACCACCCACGGAGGTACTGTCATAATGACTTACGAGTGTAGGTTGGTAGAAAGCAGAATTGTCTGTTTGTCTTAAACATACAAAATGGCAGGTATATCTTGTAAAATTTCATTTATATTCAGTAACCACTTACATCCACTTTCCTATGTTTTTCTTAATAGTTCTTATTTCAGTCGAGTCTTCTTTCCAATTTAAGAGGCTTAGAGACTGGGCCGTGGAAGCCATTATCCCACGAACCATTTACAGCTGAAGCCAGCTCAGGATAACTATGTTTTGTATTTTAAATAACGCTACTGTAATCAATACGACTCTCGTTTCCAACCCTCTCGATCGCATCAAGAGAACTTTCAACAAGAAACTGAGGACTCTCTCCGACCTCTGTCCTCCTGACTTTGACTTTGTTCAATGTTTTCGTGTCATCTGTCCCTCTCTGCCCTATTTCTATGGCCTTCCTAAAACTCATAAACCTGATATTCCTCTGCGTCCCATCATATCCTCTAGAGGTTTTGTCTCTTATTCTCTTGCTTCTTAACTAGCCAAAACCTTCACTCCCGTTCTTGGTACTTTTTCTCCTGCCCACCTTCGTCACTCTCAAGACTTCATCGAACGGGTTCGCTCTCTCCCAACCTGTGAGATGCTTAGTCTTGACGTTGAGTCCCTCTTCACTAATGTCCCTCTTGATGATGTCCTTAATTTTCTCAGAGAAAAGGTCAATGAAGGGTTACTTCATCTCCCTATACCTACTGATGTCTTTCTTGATCTTATCCACCTTTGTGTGGACTCAAATATTATTCTCAAACCATCGGTGTCGCTATGGGCTCTCCTCGATCTCATGTTCTTGTTAATCTTTACATGGAATACTTCGAGAATGTTCTTCCTACTAATGATGTGCGCCCTTCACTCTGGCTCCTTTATGTAGATGACATCTTTGCTCTTTGGCTTCATGACTCTAGTATCTTCCAACCATTTCTTGATGCTCTTAATAATCTTTCTCCTTCCATTAAGTTTAAAGCTGAATGGGAATTTAATTCCTTGCTTACTTTCCTTTATGTTCATGTCCACCGCTCAGTTACAGGTTTTGCCTTTTCCGTGTACCGCAAGCCTATGCACAATGTCATGTACATTCACTACTTTTCTTATCATGCTTCCTCTGTCAAGAAAAGTGTTCTTATCTCCCTCTTTCTCCGTGCTCTCCGTATTTGTGATCCTCAGTTCCTTGAATCAGAAATTTCCACTCTTCATAAATCATTTTCCCGTCTTGGCTACCCTTCCCATTTCATAGACTCTGCTTTCTCACGTGCTAAACGGACTTTCTTTTCTCCCAAACTCTCTACTCCTGGGAACTCTCCTGTCCTCTGCCTTCCCTACATTTCCGGTCTTTCTAATCTCAACAACTCTCTCCGTTCCTTAGACATCAAACTTACTTTTCGCCAGACTAACACTCTTCGCACTAATCTAGTTCATACTTCTCCCTTTATAGATGCTCCTGGTGTCTGCTCTATTTCTTGTTCTTCATGTTCTCTTCAGTACTTTGGAGAAATTGACCGATCTCTTTCTGACAGACTTAGGGAGAACAAAAGTAGTGTTAGGTTTGCCGACACCAACAATGCTCTTTTCAGTCATGTCAGAGATCACAGTCATCCTATTGACTGGTCTTCTGCTAAAACTGTCTACCCTACTTCTAACTTTCACAGTCGCCGTCTGGTTTAATCCTCCCTTATACACAACTTTCCTTGTATGAATCTGAGTCGTGGCTTTGTCTCTGTAGATGCTTTCCTCTCCCATTACATTGTTAAATGCTCCAAACTTCAGAACACCCGTGACTTAACCTGATTCTTTTTTTTTCTTCGCCCTCTTCCCTTTTCCTCTTTCTCCTTTGGGTTTTCTTTCTTCTGCCTTGGGTATTTGTCCTTTATTATTCCCCCCTCCCCTCTGTGTTCTTGTTCCTACTCTCTGTGGGCCCCTAGCTCCTTTGCAGTACTCCTCTTTCTTAGTATTTGACTGACTCCACTACTACTACTACTAGTACCTCCACCACTACCTCTCTTGTCCCGTCCCTGTCTGCTGGCCTATATATACTCCCTCCTTCTCTTCTTTTTGTTTGTGTGAATTTGTAAATGGTCTAAGTCGGACCGAAACGTCGTGGTAAGCTCCTCTCTTCTATGTGAGGGTTTTTTGTGTATTGTTCCAGTCACGGTATTGTGCCTTTTTTTTTGTTATTTATGGACCCCGCAGGTAAGCGTCTTATTCTTTCCAACTTTTTTAATGTTCTTCCTTCTTTTAAACCCCTCTTTCGTTCTTATGAGGCTGCTCTTATTGCTACTAGGCGTCGTAAGAATCAGCTTCGCTTTCTACGTGACTGTCTTGCTGAACAAATTTTGCCCTCTACCTTCTCCCATTTCCTGAAACCCAACTCACTGGGCACTACCTTTACAGATCATGCCAGTCTCCTACTTCAACAGCTCATTCTCTCAGGTTGAAGATGTCTTCTTTACTCTCCGTCAGCGTCAACATGCTCTCTCTTCTTCTCTTCCACAATATCTATGTAACCTTCTCACTACCATTGCTTTTGACACTGCTCGCCTGAATTCACAAATTCGTTCTTCTAAACTACAGAATAAACTTCAACGTCTCATCTCAGATAGCCCTTGGTCTAAATTCTCCCTCACCGACCGTGTTACTAAAATGTTTTCCTAAGTAATACACATAGGCAGTATTTAGGCATCTTTATTCCGAAACGTTTCGCCTACAGAGTAGGCTTCTTCAGTCGAGTACAGAAAGTAGGCAAGAGCAGTACAGATGTGAAGACGATGTAATCAGTCCATCACCCTTGAAGATGTAGATTTGAGGTTGTCAGTCCCTCAACCTGGAGAAGAATTCTGTGTCATAGTCTGATATTCATTTTTATTTTCGTGTACTGATGATTATTTTTTTATCTTTAATCTTAATTATTATACAAATAAAGGTTATATATTTTTTTTCCCCTCAGCTCGGCCGGATCAGTGGTTCTCTGAACTACCATAATCTCTCACTCCAGTGCGAGGATGTGACGGCTATGTAGTCTAAGTTGTACATGAATGACATGTGCAATACTTGGGTATCTTTATTGTGGGGATGTTTAGCGAGGTAAGTTCCCTCTTGAAGGTGCCTTGATGCCGGTGAGGAATTGAGGGGATCTTGATCCATAGAACTGGACTTGTTCCCCACTCCCCAGGCTCTTTATGACCTCCCTGAGGATTTAGCATTTTCCCTAGAATCTACCTCGAGACGGTCCCGGTGATCAATGACCTGGTGGATGGCCTGATAAACCAGGCTATTAATGCTGTTGACATACTTTAAAAGTGATGCCCAACTTATCCGCTAAATCACATTTGGAATTGTATAATTCCCCGAGAATCTTCCAATCATTTTTTCCTTAAAAAGAGTATATAATCTTTCGTATGCCGCGTGCAATGTATTTCTTATACAAGTTCAGCCAGGGAAAGTAATATTGGTCGCGGCTCAGTGCAAACAGTCAAGTATTTCCAGATATTTACGTGTCAGTGTGACGAAAATATGACAGTGAAATCACGAAGTGTAACGCACCACCTGACCAACACACAAGATACACGCAGACTGAAGCTATCAACACGGGATCATTATCTTCATTGTCCTCATAATTATCATAATTACTATAATTCACCCTTGTGTGTGTGTGTGTGTGTGTGAGAGAGAGAGAGAGAGAGAGAGAGAGAGAGAGAGAGAGAGAGAGAGAGGAAATAACATTCCACCAAAACAAGATGCAATATCTGCAACACTAAAAGTGGTGAAATAGTGAACTGGGAATCGCAAAGCGAGCAGCAAGGTGTCAGAGTTATGAGTAAAGTTAGAGGTTGAACAGCAAGTTTAGCATTTGATATAACACCACAATTATGCAGATTTTAGTGAGTCAGTGCCAAATACACATTGTAAACACGAGAAACAAAGCTATCACCTCAGATTTTTTTTATTGCTCTGGGAGTGAGACGACTGTTATTCTCTTACATTATTTCGAGTTATGTATCTCTTCATCAGGACCAAGAAGTTTAACAATAAATTAATCAAAAGAGCAAAAAGGCACAATACCTTCTCGGCTTTTTAGCTAAGATCAAAGTGTAACAGTCCCAACCGTGACTGGAACAATACACAAATAACCCAAGTCGGACCGAAACGTTGTCGTAAGCTCTTCACTCCTATGTTCGAGAAATATAAAGTAGGGTGATGGTACAGAGAAAATCCCTTGTTGCACAGGCGAGGCTTCTCAGTGAAGTTCCTCTCTGTAAACTGCGTCTTTATTTTCTCCCTAAATTAAGGTGACTATATAATACGTTTCCACATCCCCCCACCCCCCCAGCTCGCCAACCCTGTCAGTCACGTTGGCAAATATATTTCTGAAATATAAATCACCACCTCGTAAAATAAATAGAAGTCTTCTGCAATGCTTTAAAAAATTATGTATTATTTACATGAGGTTTCGAAACCTCTAAAAAAAAAAAAAGTCAATATCTAGAGCTATTGCCAAAAAAACTTCATCCAATATCTTGAAGGACTGATATTTTTTATGATTTTTTTTTTTTTTTTTGGGGGGGGGCGAGGTATCAAACAATTTCACCAAGGTCTGTCCTTGAGGTTTTACGAATCCCTGAGAATCCGACTGGCGTAACGTTCTGAAGAAAAAAAAAACTTTCCGAATATGATGTTGCAGCAATATCTCGAATGAAAAACTTTGTGAATTAAAGGAGGTGCAGAGATGGTGGCAGGAGAGGAAGTGTGGGAGGGGGGGGTGAGGCTTTCAGAGGGAGGGGTTGTCTCTTGTGAGGGGAGGGGGGTGGAAGGCGGCGCGACCGGGACTCAGGTGTTGGGAACGAAGGAGATAAATGTTGGGAACAACAAGGGAGAATGGCGAGGAAGTGTGGGATAAGCAAGATGGAAAGGCCGCCTAGATGATGATGAACAGAAGCGGAAGAGAGACAGATACATTAGCAGATATCCAGAGACAGAGAGTGATGTAGCCGGATAAATTCACAGCTAAATACATTTAACGTAAATACATTTAACCAGAGGGACAATACCAGAAATATACAGAACCAAAAATGTAGTCAGGAAAATACACGGCCTGAAAATATATATAGCCAAAAAATAATCAGAATAATACTTGGACTGGAAACGTACATAGCCAAATATATTTATATAGTCAGAAATATACATAAATTTAAATATGCATAGCCAGGGAAAATACATAACCAGTAAGACACAGTCAGAGACAGGACGAGTACGTAAGATAAATCTAAGGGCATTAAATTCAACAACTCAGTTGCAATTAACCATGAATTCAATTTGTTGCATTTCCACCAGGAAGACAGACTACAATCTTTCTCTCAAAGCCAGTATACTACCTGGAAATCACTAGTAAACGATACTTTAATCCTCAACACAAACAAGGTTATATAAACAGAGAAGCATATACTCGGAGACACATGTCTCGTATCTTTAAACCTATAGCCAATAAGCATTTTTCATTTAAGAAGCAAACAACTTTACAAAAATTGTTGACCAGTGATATTGAAGAAGTGATCTGAACAGAACCATCACTAACATTGCTTCTCCATTTCTGAAAGTTCTCACGGTTCACCCTGTTACTTCCCTGGCCTTACCTAAAGAATACCTAAAGACGATTTCGGGGATCACCATTCCCACTGCCCAATTCCAGACCAAGCCTCCTGACTGATGGCCTAATCAGCCATGTTGTTTGTGTTAGACGAACGAACACAGTCCACAGGCAGCACACACTGACTGATTAGAAACTTGAGGAACTTATCCAGTTCCTTCGTAAAGACAACTAGTGGTCTGCTGGCACTTCCCTTGTGTGTGATGAGAGGGTTTTGTAAAATCTTTGTTCCTATACATTTATTGAGTTATCTGTATCTCATTGCATCCCTGCGTTTCATCAGATGCATTCTACTCTATATGCAGAGCCTCCTCTCATAGGGAATAATTTCGGTATGCAGATTTAGGACCACTCCCGCCAAAGGTTTAAATTATGATGCATCTTTCTCGTCTGTGTTCCTGGAAATATACTTTTAGGAACTTCAAGCATTCCCAAAAATTTAGGTGTTGGACTGAATTTTTAATGTCAGTTAAGGTTCACGGACATTTCCAGATCTGAAATTTTGCCTACTTTAAAAGGAGCTGTTAATGTACGGCAATATCTCAGTCTAGAAAGAGATTTAATGAATATCATCATTACCATGAAATCTCTTGTATCGAAGGTTCTACTTATCCAGTATATCAATTTCCTTGCGTTTGTGACCCCAGACTTTTAAAAATTTTACGAGAAATCAGGAACACTGCTGGGACAAGTGAAGAAGCCTTCAAGAGGAAATTGGACAAGTATCTTCACCAGGTGCCAGATCAACCAGGCTGTGATTGATATATGGGACAGCGGACCACCAGCAGCAGGGCTCAGGGAGTAGAAAACCTCTCGGAAATCATCAAAGGTATATTAAAGGTAAAACTGAACTTCGAACACAGGATCTTCTTACATTATCACTCCTAAGTCCCTTACATTTCTCTTTCACTCTTATGAGTTTAGTCTAGTCTGTTTTATAGTCTGTCCTAGTTTTTAATTAATTAAATTTGCCATAGCACTGTGACTGATATTTGTCCTCGTTAAACATCATATTGTTCTCAGTGGCCCATTGGAAGACCTGGTTTATATCAGCTGGGAGAGTTGCTGTGTCCTCAGTGGATGCCACACTCATTCAAGTTATAGTGTCAGGAAACAGGACAAGTGTTTCCTCATGAGGGTCATATAATGACCCACAGTTGGAGGTTTTGGTCATCTGACCGAGGATTTCCGCTCATAGGTAATAGACACATGTGTATCTTTTACCTATAACTTGTCGGTATCACCATACGAGTTCTACCAAATTCTAGACTTATGTCTTTGTTTATGTGGGACATAAGAATGGGAAAGAGAATGGAGGTAACTGCTGTATTTTGAATAACAGCTTCTCAGTGTAAGCATTTTATTTTACTTGACTATTGCTATTTACATTTGATTTCTTAAAATATATAATAAATAATTCCTCTGCCCACTTCTTCAATTATTCCATTATTATAATAAATATATAATAATTTTCATTACTATTAATGATTTTATTTATATTTTAACAGATATTATGAAAGGGAAACACTAAATGCTTCGGGGAGGCAATGAGATTCGATCCAAGAAAAGAATGGAACAGGTCCAATCCCATGAATCAAGAACCCCTCACCGGTATCAAGGAACCTCAGTTGGGGAGTCCCTCCATCCCCTCCTTGCTACAGTAATATGTCAAGTTTCTGAGAGCCGCAGCGAGGGACTGGTCAGAGAAGAGTTATTTGTATCTGAGTTAACTTTCTGGACCGTAAAAAGTAACCCAACAGCAAAGATGAAAGCCGAGATGTGAAGAGCAAAAGCCACAGTACCAGAGCTGGTACAATTCACGACTAACCCACAAGAAAAGCCACAATACCACTGTGATCCTTGTACGTTAATGACTGACAAAATTAGCTTCACTCTGTGCCAGAGTAATCTCTCACTACACTGTCTCGTCTTTATAATGAATCACAAACTTTATCTTCCCTCCAATACACTATTATATAATATTATATTATATAATATTGTGTGTGTCTTTGTAAATGGTCCAAGTCGGACCGAAACGTCGTCGTAAGCTCCTCTCTTTTTTTATGTGCGGGTTGTGTGTGTATTGTTCCAGTCACGGTATTGTGCTTTTTTTTGTTATTCTTAGAAATAATATGGAACAAAATATTAATAATACACTTTCCCTCTCATAAATATTCCACTTCCTACACCACCCCTCCCACTAATATTCCACTCCCGACACCTCCCCTCCCACTAATATTCCACCTCTACATCTTCCTTCCCATTAATATTCTACCCCAACATCTTCAATCCCATTAATATTCCACCTTTACATCTTCCTTCCAATTAATATTTCAGTACTACGTCCTCCCACCCACTAATATTACACTCCTACACCTCTCCCTCACATTAATATTCCACCCCCTACATCTTCCCTCCCACTAATATTCCTCCTCTACATCTTCCCTCCCATAATATTCCACCCCTACATCTCCTTTCCCCACTAATATTCCACTACACCTCCCCATTAATATTCATCCACTACATCTCCCCTCCCATTAATATTCCACCTCTACATCTCCCCCCACTAATATTCCACCACTACACCCCCTTCCCATTAAAATTCCACCACTACATCTCCCCTCCCATTAATATTTCACCCCTACATCTCCCCTCCCCACTAATATTCAACCACTACACCTCCCTCCCACTAATATTCAACCACTACACCTCCCTCCCATTAATATTCCACCACTACATCTCCCCTCCCATTAATATTCCACCACTACATCTCCCCTCCCCACTAATATTCCACCACTACACCTCCCTCCCACTAATATTCCCACCTTCCACTCCTTTCATTATTAGTATAATGACAGTGGTTCCGTTTACGTCTCAGGGTCACTCACTCTCACGGCTCATCAATCGTTCTACATCAACGTTGATTGCAACCCCCCCTGACACCCCCTGTTAACCCTGTCCTTCTCCCTTCCCCCCTCTCACTCCCTCCCTCTCCTTCCACCACACCCCATTAATCTTGTTCTCTTTCTGCTATTATATTTTTCCTGTCATCATCTTTATCCCTTCTGTCGTCATTATCCTCATCCATTTCATTATCCTTATATTTATCTTCACTCTCATTATCCTCATCCATCATCTTTATCCCCTCTGTCATTATTCTCATCTATTTTATTATCTTTATCCTCAGCACCTTTATCTTTATTCTTAGTGCTATCTTTATTATCTTTATTCTCTCTTTATCCTCATTGTCATATTTATTAATCTTCATTATACTCATCATCTTTCCCCATATCCCCATATTAATCCCCCTCATATTTACTCTCATCTTTGCGCATCGTCTTAATGTATGTCATCATCTTTACCCTCATCATGTCTTACTTAATGTTCATCTCTACCCTCATCCTCATATTCATTTTAATCCTCATCTTTACTCATCGTTTTAATGTGTCTTCATGATTCTCTCGCTGGAGGTCGGTGGGCTCCTTGATGTCCTTTACCCGCAACAGGCAGAAGGATCGCTACACGGCTTCCTGCATCATATCCTGAAGGCGGAGGTCGTCTTGCCTTGCGTCAGGTAGCAGCTTCTGCTGCTGCTGTTGGTGGTGCTGCTGCTGCTGCTGCTGCTGCTTGTGCTGCTGCTGCTGCTGCATATCTAATGAAATGTTAAAACCAGCTCACTTTGTATTCATAGCGAGAACCACTTTCTCTCCTCGCTGCTGCACTACCACCTGCACCCTCAGACGAAAGCTAAAAACTAACTAACAGACGTTCGTAGAGAAGCCACATACGTGGAGATGCATAGACATGGGTTGACAGGAGAGACAGGTAGAGACAGGGTACAGAGGCACAAGGAGAATATCAGATACACATGCTGAAGGAGGCTGTAATATTTACATACACCTCTGTCGGCAAGCTCCTGGAAGTCTACGCACGGATTCCTAAGATGCAGTCGTAGAATACTTCTAATACATCAGGTGGGTCCCTCAGATACTTCAGATGAATCTTTGAAAAGCTTCCGATGAATCCCTCAAATACTTCAAATTAATCCCTAAAATACCTCAGATGAATCCTTAAGACTTTAAATTAATTCCAAGAATGCTCCAGATTAATCCTTAAAAATACTTCGGAAGAGTCCCTAAAATACATCAAATGAGTACTTAAAATACTCGATTGCTAGCGCACTCAGCTCAGGCCGTAAGGCCCGGGGATCGATCCCCAGTAAGACTGGAAAACATTAAGACGTGTTTCCATAAGACACCTGCTGTCCGTGTTCACCCATCAGTAAAATAGGTACCTGAGTGTTAGTCGACTGGTGTGGGTCGCATCCTGGGACAAAATTGACCTAATTTGCCCGAAATGCTCAAACATAACAAGGGGCTTTCTATATAGCAGTATGTCATTGATGTCAGCTAGGCCTGTATACCATGTACATGTACTTGTAGAAATAAAGATATATTATTATTATTACTGCAAATCAATCCTTAAATGAATCCCTAAAATGCTTCACATGAATGACAATCCTGAATCAGACAAGTCTTCCTGCACTGAACTTGACTAATGCAACAGACGAATCGATGTAATGCCTCAGAAGAACGGCTCTATGCCAACAGATCTATGCCAGCATTCACGTGTTGATAAAACATGCAACATGGACCATCAAAAACCAATGCTCTTTTACGGTGGGGGAAAAACTTTCCTATTCCCAGGAAAATAAAGTTTTTACCTATTATCTTCTGTGTATTCTCTGTTTATCCTGCATCTCTCCACCTTCTTCCTCTTGTGTTTCTGGCGGTGTTAATTATATTTAGATTCAGTGGATGTCTTCAGTGACGATATTTCGGGCTGTTATCGAGTCGGTGACTAAGCTCGATGTGCGTGGGCGAAACGTTGCGGATACTGATGTCTGATGCATTCAGTTGTCATTTGCTTCATCTTGCTAGTATTTATGTATCATTATCAATCCAGGTCTGGTATTAACGCCATTACCACACTTACATTAGTTTCTCTCTCTCATGCATATATACTAAAAAAATATACCATAACACGTACAAAAATTATAAGAATTATTACACACATGATGAAATACGTACATAATGTGTGTGTACTGAAACTAGCAACAGTGTAACACACACACACACACACACACACACACACACACGCCCCGATGGCATGGTGGCTAGCGCTCTTGCTTCACGCACGGAGGGCCCGGGTTCAATTCCCGGCGGGGCCGAAACATTTCGAAGTGTTTCGTTACACACACACACACACACACATACATACATACAACAGGCCTAGTGTCTAATCGACATGTGCCTAGGACAAAATGGTAACTACTACACACACACACACACACACACACACACACACACACACATTGTAATTACCAATACACGTTAACTGCCTATACAAACTATCCACCCACTGTATCTACCCAATCTTCACACTACACAATCCCCACAGTGTAACCACCCACATGTTATAACCATACAGTGTAGCGCCTTATACAAAGAACTGAAGGGGAAGATTAAGAACAAGATAAAATAGAGAAAGGGGCAAGAGATAAGTTGCCCCCGGAGCTGGAGAGAGAAAAACATGAAGTTCTAGTGGAGTAATGCCATGGCACTTACGCTCACTAACTGGCTGACCTTTGTAAGTGACGCCATAACTGCCAGTTACTGACCATTACACTAGTTACCTTCACTGCCCAGCTGTTGCGTTTAGGCCAGACCCTGCCCCCCCCCCCCTCAACGAAGGTGCCTCGATGCTGGTGAGGGGGGATAGGGCTCTTGATCAAAGGAATTAGCCCTATCCTGCTTTGGATCGATCTTGATTACCTCCCATTCCCCAAGCTCTGTATGATTCATAGGGGTTCTACCTATCCGGCCCACTAACCCTACGTAGGTCCCTGTCTACTTTTCTTTTCGCACCTAAGTACCACAGTTACCTACCTCCGTTTTTTCCTCCTACCTCTTTACCTACCTCCTTATCGCACCTTGCTTCATTTCTCTGACTTACCTTCTCTCCGATATCCATCGCACACCAACCTTAATTCACTAACCAAATCTCCCATCTCCCATCTCCCATCTCCTCTCTCTCTTTTCTCTCTCTCTCTCTCTCTCTCTCTCTCTCTCTCTCTCTCTCTCTTCCCTTGCCGTACCCCATCCATTTCCTGCCCACCTACCTTCCAAAAATCTACCCTCTTACCTACCTCCCGTGTTATCAGTGACCTGACTCGCTCTCTCTCGGGAAATCAACAAAAAGCTGAACACAGTGCAGGGGGCGGCCGGATCCCGACCAGATTTTCAACATCGTTTTTCATGTCATGCTGTGTAAATGGAGTGTCTAGGTTGGACATTTCTGTGGATGCTGTGGCTAGGGGTCAGACACATTGCTGTGGTTGCTGTGCCTAGGGGTCAGACACATTTCTGTGGATGCTGTGCCTAGGGGTCAGACACATTGCTGTGCCAATCTCAGAAAGTGTGACAAATTCTTTTGGAAACTGATTACCAAATTATTCCGTAGAACCAGATTTTTTTTTTTCCGAGGATAAAATGACAACATTGGAGTTAACATTTTACTGTGAGCTATAAAATGATGAGTGATGTAACTGTTGTATATATTATTATGAGAAATGAACAACAAAAAGGCAAAATAACGTGACTGGAACAATACACAAATAACCCGCACATGACAGAGGAGCTTACGACGACGTTTCGGTCTTGGACCTGGACCATTTATCAAGTCACACTGACGTAAGAGAGTGAGCTCCTCTCTATGTGCGGGATATTTGTGTATTATTCAGAGAAATAGATACACACTGGAATGCGACGACCAGGGACTGAAAATGTAAATTAAAAAGCAGAGAATCACGTGGACATTAGGAAATACTTCTTCGATATTAGCGTCGTTGGGAAGTAAAATGAGTTAGACGAAGAACTGGAGGACAACTACATACACAGTTTCAAGAAGAGACATGAGAGGACTCTACAATTAGCAATGCAAGTCAATGCAGTTTGAAATGCGAGGCCAGGAGCTATTAGATCGAATTACAAATACCAATTGGAGAGTAAATACACGTACTCATGCATGCACACGCACACAACATATACATATCCACACCCACACAAACACACACACAAAACCTACAGAAATACTAAGTTTAGACACAAAGTACAATGTAAGTAAGTCTTTCAATTAAGTATGCAACCTCGGCAAGGAATTCCCACCTGATAAAGCACGTTCAAAACATAATGAATGGTCAGGAGTTTGTAGCAAGACTTGTCCTGAAGCTGAGACTCGAGGGAGAAATCTCGTCAGAGAGAATCTAGACGTAACTCTGACATTCTGTAAGCAAAGAGACGTGATGGCGATATGATCACGATGTATAAAATACTGAGAGGCATCGACAAGGAAGACATAGAAAGGTTGTTCGAAAGAAGTATACCAGGGACAATGGGCCACAGATCCTATGTTTTACCTCTACTAGGTTTCCAGGGGCGGGATCATCGCAGAGTAAACAGTTTTCCAACAAACACACTAGAATAATTGACTGGAAGTAGGGGATAGGAATTGGCACAAGAAAGCACAAACAGAAGATAAAAAAAATCATAAGCCACAGAGATGTTATTAAACACTTCGCCTCAGAGAGAGAACGAGCTGAAGAAGTGGGAAAGTCTCTGTCTAGTTTTAAGAATCTGCATCTATTACAACAAACAAATCGTCGAGTACATACACCCACGATACCTCTCTACCTGGAGTCTACCTGGAGTGCATTCCGGGGATCAACGCCCCCGCGGCCCTGTCTATGACCAGGCTTCTAGAGAGTTAATTTGTGCAAAATAAATAAATACACAGATAACCCGCACATAGGAGAAAGAGAAACTTACGATGATCTTTCGGTCCGAATTGGACCATTTACAAAGTAACACTAACACAAGAGAGTTAGGGAGTCATTATATATAGGCCAGCTGGCAGGGACGGGACCAAGAGAGGAAGAAAAAGAAGCAGTGGTGGTGGTAAGGTTTTTTCGTCTTAATCTTTCCGCAGAGGAAACTAAGCGAAACGATAAAGTTCCATGACTCCCAAGACATGCAACTTGGTCTTCCTTCTTGTTCCTGTCACCAGGAAGACCATCCTAGTTGTAAGCTCATCAGGGTAGGCCGAAAGGAAGCAGGAAGATCAATAGTGCAAGTTGATTCCTGCCGCCATACGAAGAGGAATTACGAGAGGAATCAGAGAAAGAAGAGGAGATAGGAGGAAGAGGAGGATGTGGAGAATGGAGAGAAGGAAGAGGGAAATAAAGTCAGCGGCGGTGAAGGCACGAGGGTGTAAAGTAAAATACAGAAGAGAGATGGTGCGCAAGTGATCCAAATAAATGACGTCTAAATATTTTAAATAACAAGAGTGACTAGTAGAATACCTGAAGAATTCGTGTTGTACACTCGAAAGGTTGTGCATTAATACACCGGGAGTAAGTGTAGAGTAGTTTGAGACAGTGTAAAAGAGAAACACGCTTATTACTCTTCTAAACACAAATCTACCCTCTTCAGTATCGATAAAGGAACGATGCCTGGACTATGGCAGTAGAGGAGATAAAGTACATTTTGGGAGAGGCCAAGTAGCCGTATTCCTGCCCATATGTGCTGTCCAACAGTCTGTTTTAAGTTATACACCACCACATGTCGAAATAACAGTGCGTGATTAACATAACTAGAACTGGGTTTACAAGTTACTGAGATTACAAAATATGTGGGTGTTCCCGTGAAGAGGACCTACCATCACCTGTTATGTCCTCTCTTAATTTTACGACGAAGATCTATAAGCCTGGGTTATATGTAACCAAAATCCTTACAGAGTGGATTGTCATTTCTCCTGAACAACAAAATACCTCCAGCCGATAGTACTAAAAGATGTCATAATAAGTGATGGTAGGTCCTCACTATTATGTACAAGGCCAACATTGTCAAAGTACAACATTTGGCTCCACTTCGAGGACAGCGAGAAGCAAACTTCTATACCACTTCACTCTGGCTGTAACCTTCTCCAGAACATCTCATTTGAGATCATTTATCCCCAGGATGACTCGAGTCTGGAACACGTTCGTACAGTATAATGATATCAACGAGATAAAGTCAGTTGATCAAATGAAAATGCTGGCCCACAGATGGCTCCAACTTCATCCTGTTCCCTACTTGTATGTTTCATAACAATAAAAATGCTTTCAAATAAGCTGATATAGGTAACAGCTCTTAGCTTGTCAATAAAGTTAGGAATCCATAACTTGTTAATAGCTTGTCAATAAAGTTAGGGATCCTTAACTTAACCTTGTCAAACCCTGTGTAAAAAAAAAAGGAAAAGTACACAATACATTGTTACCTCAGTAATTTGCAAACCCAGTTCTAGTTAGGGTAATCAAACACCATGTTATCTCGCAATGTTTTGCTTAGAAGATGGGCTATAAAAACCACAATGTAAGCAACTTAGGTTATTTTTTTACGTAATAAATTGTTTACATGAAAGACTGACACATTCCAAAGGTAAAGACGCTTGATTTACTGATTCTTTATTGTCAACAAAGAATCTTATAATGGTTTGAACTTACACCTGCGTTGCCTAGCATTGACGGCAGATATTTAGGATATAACAGCTTACCTTCTGTCATTTTCTTAAAATTGGCATTGATACATGTAGTTATAACTTGTGTGTTTTTTGTCACACAGTGGTGAAATTTCCCCCCCACTTACCTATAAAATTGGCCGCTTTCTGGGTTGAAAAATACTTTTCGTTCTCCTCGATTCCTTGATTTTTGCTCTCTTATTGAAGACCACTGTGGCAGGACGGTGCAGTGGAGGGCCTGTCACCTCACGTCACCTCACTTCAATTCCTTGTTCATTTTTCTGTTTATTCACTGGCAGAGGTTATTTACAACTTTAACTGGATTAACTATATGGCTTTGGAGGACAGAAAATTACATGAATCAGACAGCTGTGTTGGTGGTCGGAAAGCACAGTAGCTTCACAGATGGTGGAGACTGGTACAGTGTTTCACCGACAATGATTTCTGTAAATTTTCCAACTGCAGGTCACTGTAGCAAGATAGTACAGTGTAAGGCGTGTCACCCATCCAGCGGGATGGGTCAGTGCCAGCACACGCTGCCTCACCTCTGAAAGAACATTCCCCTCAACCTGTCTGATGCAAGTCCTGTAACACTGCAAAGCTCCTGACGAAGCACGAGTGTGTGAAAGGCCATGAGCTAATGTTTTCCATCCTCCATTGGCTTGTTTTGCATATATATCATACATATATTTAAATATATTCATAAAAATATGAAAAGGCTTGGGATTTAGCGAAAGATCAACTTGGTACTCAGGGATACAAGTATATCAATGCACTGCATCTGCACAGAACATTCTACTATGCATCAAGATAAATCAATCACACGTGGCCTTAAACGTGGGCGGACCAATACATATATGGTGGAAGCATCTTTCATGTGCTCAGTTCCATGGGTTCCCTATTCTATTTTAATAATAGCACAATTATTACTACTGCATTACAACATTTCTCCTGACTTATTTTCTGGTATAATCGCCACCTGTCTTGTCTTCCTGTTTTCCTTCCCTCTGCATCGATCTGCCTTTTGGTTCTCTGAACACTCGCTCGTTTGTGACATGACGATGATCCGGGATTCACCGAAGCGTCATCTTAAGTTTCTTTTACAAAGTGTCTTCTTTCCTTTACCTTTGATGAGTTCCGAGATTTTTTCTGCTCCTGGAGCCCGGCCATGGGCCAGGCTCGTCTGGTGCTAGTCTGGTCAACCAAGCTGTTGCTGCAGGTGGCCCGTTTCCCCTCATATCCATCACAGCCTGGTTGATCTTGCTTTATGGTACAATATGGTAGTCGATATGTGGCTGGGCTCAACGAGGAGTGTTGTGGGAATTACTAACTGGCCCACTGTCTTGAAGAGGATGCTTGACAAATTCCTCAAAACATTTCTTACGAGCCGGGACGTGGAGCTAATGCTGGTCTGTGTAGACCATTAATCAGTAGGTCTGGTCCGATACTGAACCTCAGGGGCGATGGTTCTTGGAAGCAGGTAGAAAGTCATCGGTAATCTGTTGTTTCTTTCGCTTTCAGATAGCTAGACACACATCAACACACACACAGGGTTACATACTGTTCAAAAGCTACCAGGACAGTCAGTGTGTGATGGTTACATAGGTCTGTGGAAAGAGAGAAGCAACAGCCTGTTTGATCAGTCAACAATGAATTATGGCTTCATGCCGAGCTGAAAAAGTATGGGGGACTCTTGAAATCGGTCACAGGGTATGTCACACCTTGTAATGATAATCATGTAAGGCGCTAACCAGTTAAGCAACAGGAGTTCAATATATCACGACCTTCAACGAAGGTCGAAGGTTATCCAGTAGTTATATTTGAGTTATAAGATCAAGACAAAAAGAAACTCGACCTTGATTCCAGGTAAAAGGATACATTATTGTGATATATTATTGTTGCAACGTTTGGCTCTCCAGGAGCATTGTCAAGCTGTTAAAGCGTCTGGAGAACGAAACTTTGCCACAACAAAATGTCTCATTAGTTGCACAGGGTCTGATCAACTAGGCTGTTACTGTTGGCCGCACGCAAACTGACGTACGAACCACAGCCCGGTTGGTCAGGTACAGACTTCAGGTACCTGTCCAGTGCCTTCCTGAAGAGGAATTCTATCATTATAATTAATCTTAACCGTCCAATATATAGAAAGAATCAAACTTATGCTGATCAAACCATTACGTGTCCTCTAATAAGATCCGGATTAATCAATGATCTTCACTTCATCTTGAGTGCCATAGGAGCAAATTAGATGCTTTTTAAACACCATCAGCATAAATTACTCAGATGAAGATTAATGGTAAAACATTCACGTCTTTCCCAAGTCCAAGTTTTCATTCGTGAAGCCTCAGTCTCGAAACTCCTAAATATTTATGAAATTTGTGAAGATGGGGAGTCGTGGCTTTTGAAGTCAAACCTGAAGCTACGATTCTCATCCCACCTCTGTCGAAAGGAAGGTGTGAGAGGGATGATTTAAGGAATGGTGAAGTCATTATATGCAGAGAGAACACCATTACTGCTACTAGATGATTTAAGGAATGGTGAAGTCATTATATGCAGAGAGAGAACCATTACTGCTACTAGATGATTTAAGGAATGATGAAGGCATTACGTGCAGAGAAACACTATTGCTAGTACTTAATTTAAATGATATATTTGCTTACAATCTATGCGTCTATTACTAAACCTAACTAATTCCTTATTGCAAATTTTAGACGTAATGTTATCACTGATTCATACACCAGCTCATTATAGTTAGATTTAATGTCTCGGCTGCGGTTAAGTATTTAAATCAAACATCTCTAAAAGATGTTTAAAATAAACTCAGTTTATATAAATATCTATATAATACACATATCTGTGTATATACATCGATACACTTGTGTTTACCCTGATGTTATGTACTTAAACCACAGCACCAATAGTCCCAGCCATCTAACTTCACACCATAGACTTCTCCAAGAACTTTTAATGTAAATTGCATTCCCAAATTCCCTCCTTTGTGCCTCGTATTTATCATTTTTACTTTGCATCCCCCCCCCTCTATACCCATCCCGTGAGCAGTAGTCAAGCAGGGTAAAGGGGTACAGAGCGGGTACAGGGGTACAGAGCGGGTACAGGGGTACAGAGCGGGTACAGGGAGTGCACCCAGTAAACTATGACTTCCTGTAAATTTCAAAGAGTAACGCGCCTCAACACGACAAAGCGCTGACGACACAGCGACGCTACCGACAATAGAAAGAGATAAAAAAAAACAGAACTGGAAAGTCATTGTTGTCAGTAGATAGTCCAGTGTGAACTAGTGTGCGTTTGTTTGCTTGCTTGCTTGCTTGCTTACCCACTTGCTTCCTTGCTTTTTTCCTTGTTTGTTTGCTCTCATACTTGCTCTCACAGAAGAAATTAAACCACGGAAGACCCATTTTTATTTTGTTTTAGCAACCTTGTATAATAACACATGGAACAGAGAAGAGTTGGATTCTTGAACAATGAACTGACGCAAGAACAGAGACTCTCTTTTTAGCATGAAGGTAAAAAAAAAGAAGCTAAAAATGGAATAGTAACTCTCGTCACTGTGACAAAAACCTCTGCTCTTCAAACTCACCCAGAGTGGTCAGGCTACTGAACTGTCTTAACTCTCATCCTGTCTACCAACAGCCTTTCTTACTTCCGTCTGTCCACAGCTTTTCCTTTCTCTTTCCTCCTGTCTATCCGCAGCATTTCTTACCTCTCTCCTACTGTCTATTCTCAACTTTTTTTTTATCCCCTCCTGTTTATCCACAACTTTTATCTCCTGTTTATTTACAAATTTCATCTCCTGTCTATTTACAACATTTATCTCCTCCTGTCTATCCACAACTATTTTTTTTCTCTCTCCTGTCTATTCACAACTTTTATCTCTCTCCTCCTGTTTATCCAAAACTTTTCTTACCTCTCCTCTCTCTCCATAACCTTCATTACCTCTATCCTCCTATCTATTCACAACTTTTTTTCCACTGCTCTAACCTATTATAATCCTTTCCCTACCGATTCTTAGCATCACTAAAAGAAAAAAAATAGAATATAGGTGCCGGTCACCCTGGACGCCAAACGTTCTCAAAGAATATGAAAAATATAAAGAGGGGTCAAACATATTCGTAATGTCCATCAACGTGAGGCAAAGTATTGAATGAATGATGGTAAATGCTTTTCTTTTTTAATGGAATACTGCCGATGTGGTAAAAAAAAAAAATGAAGTTAATATATAGTGGGGTGTAAAATAACGAATCTGGTTCTAGAACCTCGTTCGTTATAAGGCCTTTAAATACAACCACTTAACAATAAAAAACATAATATAAAATTGTAAAAAAAAAAGTGAATGAATGTGCATTAAACTCCAGAAATAAAGTATATCAATAATACTTATAATAAAAATAATAAATTAGTATAAAAATGATAAATATACTGTAGTTTATCCTAAATTAGTGTTACACTAACTAAATGGTTAAAACTGACCATAATTTTTAAAGGGGTGGACCGGTAAGCCAGCGGAAGGCCTCTGTCAGATGACCTAAAGCTCCAACGGTGGGTCATCATGTAACTAAGACCAGCGTCAGGAAACACTTGTCCTGTTTCCTGACGAACCTTACCTAACCTAACTTAGTGTTGTTCAGCATGCAGGACAGGAGGCAGAGGAGGAGAGTCACCGCTGAGGAGTCATCCTTCCTAGTGCTCTGTGGTGACTCGAGGCAGAGGAGGAGAGTCACCGCTGAGGAGTCATCCTTCCTAGTGCTCTGTGGTGACTCGAGGCAGAGGAGGAGAGTCACCGCTGAGGAGTCATCCTTCCTAGTGCTCTGTGGTGACTCGAGGCAGAGGAGGAGAGTCACCGCTGAGGAGTCATCCTTCCTAGTGCTCTGTGGTGACTCGAGGCAGAGGAGGAGAGTCACCGCTGAGGAGTCATCCTTCCTAGTGCTCTGTGGTGACTCGAGGCAGAGAGAGAGATCACTCTGAGGAGTCATCCTTCCTAGTGCTCTGTGGTGACTCGAGGCAGAGGGGGAGAGTCACCGCTGAGGAGTCATCCTTCCTAGTGCCTCTGTGGTGACTCGAGGCAGAGGAGGACAGTCACTGCTGAGAGTCATCCTACCCTAGTGTCTGTGGTGACTGAGGCAGAGGAGGAGAGTCACCGCTGAGGAGTCATCCTTCCTAGTGCTCTGTGGTGACTCGAGGCAGAGGAGGAGAGTCACCGCTGAGGAGTCATCCTTCCTAGTGCTCTGTGGTGACTCGAGGCAGAGGAGGAGAGTCACCGCTGAGGAGTCATCCTTCCTAGTGCTCTGTGGTGACTCGAGGCAGAGGAGGAGAGTCACCGCTGAGGAGTCATCCTTCCTAGTGCTCTGTGGTGACTCGAGGCAGAGAGGAGAGTCACCGCTGAGGAGTCATCCTTCCCCAGTGCTCTGTGGTGACTCGAGGCAGAGGAGGAGAGTCACCGCTGAGGAGTCATCCTTCCTAGTGCTCTGTGGTGACTCGAGGCAGAGGAGGAGAGTCACCGCTGAGGAGTCATCCTTCCTAGTGCTCTGTGGTGACTCGAGGCAGAGGAGGAGAGTCACCGCTGAGGAGTCATCCTTCCTAGTGCTCTGTGGTGACTCGAGGCAGAGGAGGAGAGTCACCGCTGAGGAGTCATCCTTCCTAGTGCTCTGTGGTGACTCGAGGCAGAGGAGGAGAGTCACCGCTGAGGAGTCATCCTTCCTAGTGCTCTGTGGTGACTCGAGGCAGAGGAGGAGAGTCACCGCTGAGGAGTCATCCTTCCTAGTGCTCTGTGGTGACTCGAGGCAGAGGAGGAGAGTCACCGCTGAGGAGTCATCCTTCCTAGTGCTCTGTGGTGACTCGAGGCAGAGGAGGAGAGTCACCGCTGAGGAGTCATCCTTCCTAGTGCTCTGTGGTGACTCGAGGCAGAGGAGGAGAGTCACCGCTGAGGAGTCATCCTTCCTAGTGCTCTGTGGTGACTCGAGGCAGAGGAGGAGAGTCACCGCTGAGGAGTCATCCTTCCTAGTGCTCTGTGGTGACTCGAGGCAGAGGAGGAGAGTCACCGCTGAGGAGTCATCCTTCCTAGTGCTCTGTGGTGACTCGAGGCAGAGGAGGAGAGTCACCGCTGAGGAGTCATCCTTCCTAGTGCTCTGTGGTGACTCGAGGCAGAGGAGGAGAGTCACCGCTGAGGAGTCATCCTTCCTAGTGCTCTGTGGTGACTCGAGGCAGAGGAGGAGAGTCACCGCTGAGGAGTCATCCTTCCTAGTGCTCTGTGGTGACTCGAGGCAGAGGAGGAGAGTCACCGCTGAGGAGTCATCCTTCCTAGTGCTCTGTGGTGACTCGAGGCAGAGGAGGAGAGTCACCGCTGAGGAGTCATCCTTCCTAGTGCTCTGTGGTGACTCGAGGCAGAGGAGGAGAGTCACCGCTGAGGAGTCATCCTTCCTAGTGCTCTGTGGTGACTCGAGGCAGAGGAGGAGAGTCACCGCTGAGGAGTCATCCTTCCTAGTGCTCTGTGGTGACTCGAGGCAGAGGAGGAGAGTCACCGCTGAGGAGTCATCCTTCCTAGTGCTCTGTGGTGACTCGAGGCAGAGGAGGAGAGTCACCGCTGAGGAGTCATCCTTCCTAGTGCTCTGTGGTGACTCGAGGCAGAGGAGGAGAGTCACCGCTGAGGAGTCATCCTTCCTAGTGATCTGTGGTGACTCGAGGCAGAGGAGGAGAGTCACCGCTGAGGAGTCATCCTTCCTAGTGCTCTGTGGTGACTCGAGGCAGAGGAGGAGAGTCACCGCTGAGGAGTCATCCTTCCCAGTGATCTGTGGTGACTCGAGGCAGAGGAGGAGAGTCACCGCTGAGGAGTCATCCTTCCTAGTGCTCTGTGGTGACTCGAGGCAGAGGAGGAGAGTCACCGCTGAGGAGTCATCCTTCCTAGTGCTCTGTGGTGACTCGAGGCAGAGGAGGAGAGTCACCGCTGAGGAGTCATCCTTCCTAGTGCTCTGTGGTGACTCGAGGCAGAGGAGGAGAGTCACCGCTGAGGAGTCATCCTTCCTAGTGCTCTGTGGTGACTCGAGGCAGAGGAGGAGAGTCACCGCTGAGGAGTCATCCTTCCTAGTGATCTGTGGTGACTCGAGGCAGAGGAGGAGAGTCACCGCTGAGGAGTCATCCTTCCTAGTGCTCTGTGGTGACTCGAGGCAGAGGAGGAGAGTCACCGCTGAGGAGTCATCCTTCCTAGTGATCTGTGGTGACTCGAGGCAGAGGAGGAGAGTCACCGCTGAGGAGTCATCCTTCCTAGTGATCTGTGGTGACTCGAGGCAGAGGAGGAGAGTCACCGCTGAGGAGTCATCCTTCCTACTTATCTGTGGTGACTCGAGGCAGAGGAGGAGAGTCACCGCTGATGAGTCATCCTTCCTAGTGCTCTGTGGTGACTCGAGGCAGAGGAGGAGAGTCACCACAAAGGAGTCATCCTTCCTAGTGCTCTGTGGTGACTCGAGGCAGAGGAGGAGAGTCACCACAAAGGAGTCATCCTTCCTAGTGCTCTGTGGCGACTCGAGACACAGGAGGAGAGTCACCAAAAAGGAGTCATCCTTCCTAGTGATCTGTGGTGACTCGAGGCAGAGGAGGAGAGTCACCGCTGAGGAGTCATCCTTCCTAGTGCTCTGTGGTGACTCGAGGCAGAGGAGGAGAGTCACCACAAAGGAGTCATCCTTCCTAGTGCTCTGTGGTGACTCGAGGCAGAGTAGGAGAGTCACCGCTGAGGAGTCATCCTTCCTAGTGATCTGTGGTGACTCGAGGCAGAGGAGGAGAGTCACCGCTGAGGAGTCATCCTTCCTAGTGATCTGTGGTGACTCGAGGCAGAGGAGGAGAGTCACCGCTGAGGAGTCATCCTTCCTAGTGCTCTGTGGTGACTCGAGGCAGAGGAGGAGAGTCACCACAAAGGAGTCATCCTTCCTAGTGCTCTGTGGTGACTCGAGGCAGAGGAGGAGAGTCACCACAAAGGAGTCATCCTTCCTAGTGCTCTGTGGTGACTCGAGGCAGAGGAGGAGAGTCACCACAAAGAAGTCATCCTTCCTAGTGCTCTGTGGTGACTCGAGGCAGAGGAGAGTAACCACAAAGGAGTCATCCTTCCTAGTGCTCTGTGGCGACTCGAGGCAGATAAGGAGAGTCACCACAAAGGAGTCATCCTTCCTAGTGCTCTGTGGTGACTCGAGGCAGAGGAGGAAAGTCACCACAAAGGAGTCATCCTTCCTAGTGCTCTGTGCTGACTCTCCTACAGGCAGTTCCTCTAGCATCTTTTTCATTTTTGATAAATTTTCAGTTGTATAGGGAAAATCGTTCGTTATGTAAATATTCGTTATATAACCCGCTCTTTACAGCATACCCCACTTTATTAGGGATGAAGTTTTTTTTTCCGTAAGGGGTGAAACGCTACTGTCAGAGTGAAACGTTGCACTAATAAAGGCTCCATGAGCTAAGCATTGTGCCTTTGAGGTCTTTTTAGAGCGAAATGTTGTGGCTATTTGTGGTTATAAAGGTTCTTAGAGCGAAACGTTGTGGCTAGAAAGGCCGAAACGTTGTACTGTGTATGAGATACAGGGCTTGATACACTAGGCTCATAATTACTCGATTCATCCTAGACACGAACCTCAAGAACATGAACAGAGAAACGTACACACACGCACGCGCACACCCACACAAGGAAAAAGATCTTGGGGTGAGTATAACACCGGCACATCTCCTGAGGCGCACATCAACCAAATAACTGCTGCAGCATACGGGCGCCTAGCAAACCTAAGAACAGCATTCCACATCTTAATAAGGAATCGATCAGGACCCTGTACACTGTGTACGTTAGGCCCATACTAGAGTATGCAGCACCAGTTTGGAACCTAGCCAAGCACGTAAAGAAGCTAGTGAAAGGGCAAAGGTTGCAACAAGACTAGTCCCGGAGCTAAGGGTATGTCCTATGAGGAGAGGTTAAGGAAATCGACCTGACGACACTGGAGGACAGAAGAGATAGGGGGGACATGATAACGACATATAAAATACTGAGAGGAATTGACAAGGTTGACAGACAGAATGTTCCAGAGATGGGACACAGCAACAAGGGGACACAGTTGGAAGTTGAAGACTCAGATGAATCACAGGGATGTTAGGAAGTATTTCTTCAGTCACAGAGTTGTCAGGAAGTGGAATAGCTTGGGAAGCGATGTAGTGGAGGCAGGATCCATTCATAGTTTTAAGAAGAGGTATGATAAAGCTCAAGGCGCAGGGAGAGTGACCCGGTAGCGGCCGGTGAAGAGGCGGGGCCAGGAGCTATGAATCGACCCCTGCAACCACAACTAGGTGAGTACACACACACTTGGTATATGTACCTTGTGGATTTTTAATGCATAGAGAAATGACCTTTTGTAGAATGGCGAGGGTGTCTTAAACAGTTTTGTAGCTGCGGCTGCCATGTTGGGCATGTTGTTGTCGCCTTGTTGGGCACGCACCCAAGATAAAACCAAGAATAACCTGAATTAAACCAAATTGTAACTACCAATAAATAAAAACCAATTTTCTGTTTCAATTTTAGCTAAACCTGTGTTGTGAATTTAAACCTAAACCAGGCAACCAAAATCAAACAATAGCGAGTTAAACCAACAGTTACACAATCACGAGTCAAACCTACGGCAAACTTAAAATAAACCGAACACAACTGAATTTGACGCAACGAACTTGAGCCCAGCTTAACTTAATCAAGTTCAAGATATAAGGAATAACTTAACACTAAACCAATTCAATGCAAAACTAAACCATAACGAAAACGAAACTAATAACCTCAACTAGTCCTTCAGTCTGCTAAACCATAAACTCCTCGTTGCTGGCACTAACAATCAGGAGGAACCAGGTTGTTAGTGCCAGCAACCATGAGGAACCAGGTTGTTAGTGCCAGCAACCATGAGGAACCAGGTTAGTGCCAGCAACCAGGAGGAACCAGGTTGTTAGTGCCAGCAACCATGAGGAACAAGGTTAGTGCCAGCAACCAGGAGGAACCAGGTTGTTAGTGCCAGCAACCATGAGGAACCAGGTTAGTGCCAGCAACCAGGAGGAACCAGGTTAGTGCCAGCAACCAGGAAGAATGGTCTGGTGCCAGACCGTTCGGCCAGTGACTCCTGGAACCGTCTACAGGTAACTTACAGGTAATCTACAGGTCATCAACAGGTAACCTACGGGTAATCAACAGTTAAACCTGAATATTTACTAACCTCCAGCTTATATTGACCAATAAAGACAACTTTTTCAATCGTCCTTCAGAGACGGACATTACGACGGTGTTTCAGTGGGTCGAGGATCATTGACGGTGTTTCATTGGGTCGAGGATCATTGACGGTTTTCAGTGGGTCGAGGATCATTGACGGTTTTCAGTGGGTTGAGGATCATTGACGGTTTTCAGTGGGTCGAGGATCGTTGACGGTTTTCAGTGGGTCGAGGATCATTGACGGTTTTCAGTGGGTCGAGGATCATCGACGGTTTTCAGTGGGTCGAGGATCATTGACGGTGTCAAGTCCGACCATTCGGTCTCCCTGACTTCCTTTACCAGTGTTACATTACTTACTCTCCAACAGTAAATGAAATCCTAAAAGAAAAAAAACTTTCGTCTCCATTCACTCTTATAACACACTCGCTCGCCTGCTGAATGATCAAGCCCCTAGCACGTAAAATCTCTCTCCAACCCTTCTTGGGACGACCCGTACCCTTCCTTTTACTCTTTCATCATGGATTTATACACTTTTCCATGGCGTTCTGAATCTTCTTTTAATAGTAAGTGGGTACAGTGGACTGTAATAGTGGTGAGCTTCAGCCTTATAGCTGGAATCACCGTACCTCAGCCATCGGGGCTGGAATCACCGTACCTCAGCCATCGGGGCTGGAATCACCGTACCCCAGCCATCGGGGCTGGAATCACCGTACCCCAGCCATCGGGGCTGGAATCACCGTACCCCAGCCATCGGGGCTGGAATCACCAGGTTTGAGTCATATACCCAGAACCACCAGATACTAATCATGGGTGTCTTAAATGACACCTACGTATAGATCAAGACATTTATTAGAGGAAACGCTTCGCCACTTGTGGTGAAACGTTTCCTCTAATAAATGTCCTGATCTGTACATAAGTCTCTTTTCCCACATCATGTTCGTATCACCATGCCATTTTTCACTAGCCATAGGGCCATTAAAGGTACCTCCTCTGGTACACCAAGGAACCACTGGACGGGTCAGGATGCAGTTCCCGACTATGAAACTGTCATCAAGCCGGAGAAAAATTATATAAAATACCGACACAATGAGTAGCACACATATACACATGCGTGTAATGCGATCCGTTATTGACAACGAACAGCTGAGCCAAGTCACCAAGCTGTCAACTGATCAAGACGAAAGTTGAGATCCCTTAAACTACCTCTAAGACAATGGGAAACTCAAATATGTCTGAGTGTAGCGAGAATCGGTTGGCGTCAGCCCAGGTGGCAGCCAGCCATTGCTTACCCACTAACTCATTGAATTGCAAATCTAATCCGTACCAAATGCAACAGGATTAATGATGAAGTTATCACACGACACCGTAATCAAATTTCATGACGATCACGGCAGTAGTTGTCATGGAAATGCGAATGGTCATAGACCAGATTTAGTTAAAAAGTGGGAAGAAACTATCGTAGCTACGATCTCAAGAGTTATGGAAATTGGATGAAAACGTTTTTTTAAAGCTAACAGTAACGAAAATAAAAGCGTTTGAGAATGGTTAATAACTGTTCAGGAATAATAAGGTGTTTTGGACTCTTTTGTTATTAGTTAAATCTGTCACATTAAGTAAGTTTGATTCACAAATAACTCAAGCATAGGAGAAAGAAACTTATGACAACGTTTCGGTCTGATTTAGCCCATTAACTAGTCACGGGTTATTTGTGTATTGTTCCAGTCACGGTATTGTGCTTTTTTGTTCTTTAAGTTTGTTAGTTTAATAGGCTGAGAATCTAACGAATACACTAGGATCCTCAAGGCTGCTGGCACCCTGAACACCACCAGGCAAGAACACATTAATTCCACGAAAAGAATATAAGTAAAATCTCAGTATATACACTGGGAGATACGTACCTCTCGTTGTAAATACCTGTCTGTAATAAATTTGTCTGGGGTGATCTTGTGATATCAAGGCCACAACTTTTGTCACAAATAAACAAATTCTTAGCGAAAGTTCTGAGGAGCCATTGAGCAGGTCATCACATGGCTAAGACTAGTGTCAGGGAATTATTTCTGGCGGATTAGCTAGGAACAACAAATTCATTAGCCCTGGAGGATGAGATAAGGTGGTGTCCGTACCTGCAGGTGGTGTGGACGATGGTCAGGCAGGTGACGTCCTGTCTCCCACTAAGACTCGCTTCTGTCTTCTCGGAGTCGCTCGTATCTGAGGGAGGAACACAAGAATTTTAGGCACAACGGAGATAAATCATGATGTCGGGTGGAAAGTGTAGCAAAATGTAGTGTAGGATGAAGGGTGGGAGGGAAGGAGGGATCGTAGGGATAAAGGGAGGGTAGAGAGAGAGGGAGGGGAGGCAGAGACGCAGAGAGAGAGATTAATAAAAACATTAACCACAGCACTGCAATATCCTTTGCGAAGGAGACCAATAAAGGCAGAAGTAAAGACAACAGAAAAATACATGATGGCCAATGGTAACAATTTCCATCTGCTAAGATATGGCGGGAATGAATAACTCAAAATAAGCATTGAATGCAAAAGACAGGAGCATAGAAGGAGAGAAACAAGTAAACAAGGGAATAATGATGTCAGAACAACAAGGAAAATGCCACAAATGCCAGAAATAATGGGAGGGTGAATGATGAGATCTTTCAATACAAGAGAAATAACACCACTGGAAACACTATTCTCTTCACTTGTTCCGTATTGATGGCCACGTTCAAGGCAGGAGAGGTATCAGAGCAGGACTACGCACAGAGATCGTTTGCAGCCACCTTAGCGCCAATAAAGTATTTTAACTACTAGGAACACCTAAAAGAATTGGAGATGTACCTTCTGGAGCGAAGAAAAGATACATCATAATATATACAAGGGAGATACTTGGAGGCCTAGTCCAGAATATACCCACCACCATCACAACGTACTGGAGCGAGAGTTACTGAAGTGTTTAATAAACTCAGTGGGGTGCCACAGACACAGTAAGAGAATACTGTGTCAACAACCGTGGTTCAAGACTGTTCAGCATTGTGCCAGCAGATATTAAGAATATTGCAGGAGCAAATGTAGAAACTTTCGAGAAGAAACTGGATCAGTACCTCCGTCAAGTGTCAGTTCAACCAAGCATGATGGATATGTGGGTCAGAGGGGCCCACAAAACAATAGCCTGGTTGAATAAGCAATATTAGAAAAGTCTGACCCCAAGACAGGTCCCTGCCACACACCTTTGATATACCTTTGAAGAGTTTCGAGAGTATCTACTCTCTGAGCCCTGCCATGGGGCAGGCTCGTCTTGTGCTTGCCTGGTCAACCAGGCTGTTGCTGCTGGAGGCCCGCTGCCCCACATATCCATCACAGCCTGGTTGATCTGGCACCCGATGAAGATACTTGTCCAGTTTCCTCTTGAAGGCTTCTACACTGGTTCCAGCCGTGTTTCGGATATCTTCTGGTAAGATGTTGAATAGTCTGGGACCCCGGATGTTAATACAGTGCTCCCGTATTGTCCCCACCGCACCCCTGCTCCTCACTGGGTTTATTTTACACTTTCTCCCATATCTCTCACTCCAGTATGTTGTTATGGCAGTGTGCAGATTTGGGACCAGGCCCTCAAGTACTTTCCAAGTATATATTATCATGTATCTCTCTCTCCTCCGCTCCAATGAGTACATGTTCAAGACTTGAAGGCGTTCCCAATAATTTAGATGTTTCAATGGCTCAATGTGAGCCGTAAACGATCTCTGAATTTGTTCCAGCTCTGATATTTATCCTGCCCTGAACGGGGCTGTCAGCACAGAGCAGTATTCTAAGTGGGGGAGCACTAGCGATTTGAAAAGTGTCACCATCGGCATTATTTTCCTTGTTTTGAAAGTTCTCAATACCCACCCCGTCATCTTCCTGGCTGTTGTGATCTTTGTCTTGTTATGGTCTTTAAAAAACAGATCAGCAGACATAATTATTCCCAAGTCCTTTACGTGTTCCTTTCGTTCTATGTGGTGACCCGCTTGCGTTTTGTATACAGTGTTCCTTTTGAGATTTTCTTTTCTAGGATCATATTAATTGCATTGGGCCCAAGAGGAGCACCAACGAGAGTACTGTTGGCTAGATCAATGGCTCGTGCTCCTGGTAAAACATCACTAATATTCTGGATCTGTCGATTGGTAAAAACTATTTCACATTTGGTGGGGTTTAAAGATAGGACCAGGCTATTTCCCATTTCTTTAATTTTTCTGTCCTCTAGAAGAGAGATTCCTCCGTGCCAGTTAGGGTACCATCATCCAAGAACGAGATATTGAGCTCACTGGAGAGAGTTTCTGTGACCTCCTTGATGACCAGACAGAATAGAAAGGGGGCGAGAGGGTCCCTCTGTTGCACTTCCCTCACAAGAGTCAATTTCGTGGTCTCCAAACAATAATTTAGAAGTCTCACAATAACACGATTGCATGAAGGGATAGACGGAAGGGAAGTGTCTAGAAACTGATTGGAGAGCAGCATCTTTCTGACTGAGCTGAAAGCGTTGGCAAAGTTCAATTTGATGAAGGTTTTTTCATCTGACATGTTGTTGATGTATACTCGTGCTGCATGGGCAGCTACTTCACAGCATTGTTGAAAACAAAAACCGAGCATTGCCGCAGCCTCTTGACTCTACATTCTTACTGCAGCCTTGGCTACCAAGCGCCGAAGGGTGTAGCCCATTGCAATGGGCCTGATTCATCCATCCTTTTTCCGGGGACACATAGTGAGGCACCAAAGAATAGGGGTCTAATGGCCTCCGGGACACTGCCAGCCAGGCACACATTGGAAAATTTGGCGAGTTCAGACAGCAACCAAGTACTGTTATGAGCATTTGTTTCAAGTGTTGTGGCCTTAAACTGGTGAAGCCTCCTGCTGAGCCCTGTAGAAATGATATAGCAGCTTTATACACATCAGCGTCAAGTAAGGTTAAATGTTCTTCACCTGCTGCAATGTCAGGGAGGTCAATGTTGGTACTGGGAGCCCTGGGTGGATGTTTGTCCTTCAGGGCTTGTGCTGTAATGACGTCCTTAGGATCGATGGTATCCTCACTGGTTATAAGCCTCAGTGCTCCTATAGTATTACCCTCTTCTATTTTTTGCTAATTTGGGCTCTGATTTTTGAGGCGTCATGTGTCCCGTTGTTGGCATTTGGCCGGCGGGTGTTTGTCGCCCTACAGGGGAGACGGACGAGGTTGTCACCTCTAGGGAATGCATTTATTGCCCTAATAACAGATGTTGCTAGTGCCTTGTCTCTCCTTGGTGGGACAGCCAAACAGGCATTGCCAAATAGCGGTAGATTGTGCCAGGATCCATTATTGCAGGAGCATAGTTGACTTTCTTCAAGAGGTCAGCGAACTTGCTAGCAGCTGGAGGGCGAGCTTTTTTTGGGATGTGTCAGAATCCTGGTGGACGTTAATTTGATAGCAAATAATATATAATATATATATATATATATATATATATATATATATATATATATATATATATATATATATATATATATATATGCACACCTACTTACATGTATATAATATTCAACCAACAGTATATATTTTCTGTTGGCCTACTGGAGTTAAATTAACACCCAGTTTAAAATCAGGATATTACTATAAGGTGTTATGATTCGTACAAAACAAAACTCAACTAGATATAACAGAACTCACATTTGCCAGTCTTTCGAATGTTAAGAATTGTGGTGGATGAAATTAGTATTGGCGACAAAAAAATAATCTAAGGCTGCATAACAAGCTTGTGTTGGAAAAACCTTTTGCTTTGTAGATAGTTTTTAAATGAGCTCGGTGATGCTTCTCGTAGCGAAACGCTGTTCTGGTAAAAGGCTACTCTTCATCTCGTGTTTGTTTTCATATTTTAGAGGCGAGAGCACGAGGTGGAGCACAACATCCCCCTCCTCCCCACAAAACTCTGTGGTAAATTCACACAGACAAATATTGGTGGTGTGCCAGATGGTCACCAGGCAGCACACTGCCTCTAGGCTCACACACGCATATATATTTGCTCGCCTGTGTTTACATGCTCAAGTGTCGACAAACTTGTCTCCCGCACAAACTGTTCACCAGTTTCACCTGGCAACACAGGGTGAGCTACCGAGAGTGGGAGAGGGAGGGGGTGAGAGCCAACGAAGAAGGGTCCAGAGTGGGAGGTAGCCACGGAGGGAGGTATGGAGTCAGACGGAGGGACGGTGCCACGGAGTGAGTCTTGGAGGGATAGAGTGAAGAACAGATCCATGGAGGGATGGAAGGAGGAACAGAATTATAGAAGAACAGAGTCATGGAGGGAATAGAGAGAGGAACAGAGTTATAGAGGGATACAATGAAGAACAGAATCATGGAGGGATAGACAACATAAAAGCAGCAGATACAGCAAAGACGAACCACCTCATAGATGAACCTAAGACCCGTATACTGAACTCGAGCAGACCAATACAACAATTCACGAGGTTGTATTTAACCAATTCCAACGACAAATACGTAACTGAGAAAAACAATGGCCATACGAAAATTTGCTGGGAAGATAACATGAATAATATGGATATTAACCAATGTTCCAAAAGGATGAGCTCAATGATACAAGAGGTGTGCTCCAGACACATTTAAAAATATAAAAGAGAGACTATGTAAACTAGAATGGCTGACGCTCCCTCTATAGGTGAAAACACAATTTCTCAAAGGTTCCAGATTTTCTCAAGAACACAAAGTACCCCTATTTAGAGAAATAGAACACATTGAACTAAAGAGACTGAAAAAAAGAAAAACCAAGTTAATCTTCAATGTTGAAGCCAAGGCAAAATCCTCATCTAGTATTGAGCTCTTGCTTTAAAAAGAAACCTTCAATGATGGCAACAAAAAAATGAGTGAGACACTGAAGTCACAATGCTCCTGTGTTCACTGAGCCATCAATCTAATTAAAGATCCTTACCCGCGGGGTCCAAACAGAACAAAGTCACAATACCGTGACTGGAACAATACACAAATAATCCGAACATAGGAGAGAGAAGCTTACGACGGCGTTTCGGTTAGACTTGGACCATTTACAAAGTCATACTGTGTGACTTTGTAAATGGTTATTTGTTTATAATTAAAGATCAACAATCCGTGATGAATTCAAGTTAGTTCCTAATCAACTGGGCTGTGGTCCTTAGGTTGGGCTGTTTGCGGCCAGCACTAACAACCTGATTGATCAGGCCATCAACCAGGAAGCCTGGTAAGGAACCTGACCAAAGGGAGGAGTGACTCATAGAATTGTCTTGAGGTAAATTACAGATTAGTGTCAGCCTGCCAGGTTAGCAGGTGGGACCAGTATCACAAAGACACAAGTAGGATTCCAATGGAATCAAGGAGTAAGCCAATTTATATTCTTGCATATAGATTGCCTCATTTTCAAAGACTATTGCTCAAGATACGTTTGAAGGAGTCGCAGGATGGAGCAACTCTCCTTGGAATGTTGCACTTTAAACCTAAGACGCCTGTTCGTGCCCTGTGAACCTCTCCACTTTGTTTCTGACTCTGAGATTCGTTTAGCACTGCAACATTCAGCCAATTTGCCCTAAAACTTTTTCAGAAACTGACCTCTGAATTTGATATTGGTTAATATCTCACCAGTTGAATCACGAAATCGTAATACCATTGTAAACAAACCACGGAACGGGTGGGGTTTGAACCAATGGCAAGTGAGTCATAAAGCTTCAGGCCAGTGCGTAAGCCACTGAGCCATCTGGCCCATTGGTTTACGCACTGGCCTAGAGTTTTACGACTCACTCGCCATGGGTTCAAACCCATGGATGCAACATCTATATTCAGAGAAAACTCGGTAAGAGTAAAAATACCAAGAGTTTTCAAAACCCTCCCTTCGCATATGAAGGGATTACCAACCCATCCCACGATGTCATTAAAAGGGAATTTTATAAGTTCCTAAAGTCCGTTCCTGACCAGCCAATCTCTGGTGATTACTGCGAACGTGTTACTAGCACCAACAGCCTCATTGATCAGGCCATCAACCAGGAAGCGTGGTCTGGGACCTGGTTGCTGGGGCAATGAGCGTTCAGATCCACCAGCAGGTAAGATCAATCACCAAAAAGTTAACTAATACTGAAAAAAAATTACTTTCAATGTTACTTCACCAAAATATATAGTCGTTACAAGACACGGTCACATTACCAGGCACTCCAGTTGACCTTAAGAAACCTCACCGTGCCCTTGTTATGGTGGTGCCAACGCCACAGAGCTGTAAACGGTACACCACTTGTACAAACTCCGACATTCCTTCGGGAGCCACTGCCGGGTCACCACATGGAGAAGACCCAGGCCAGGACCCGTCCTGGCAGACCTACATGACTGAATGACCAGGTGCAGTGATTAAGTTAAAATAAAAGCAGTTCAAAACTTCCAGAGCATAATGTGGAGTCAATTAGTGCGTTTGTGTGAATAACAACTAATGATCCCTTTATGCGCCATCATCCATACGAGGTCTGGCATTTGTTTCTAGATAATGATAATCATAATTCCTTTATATAGTCATTATTTCACAAACAAGCTTGAATTGTTGGGTCAAGTAAAAATATCCGCGTCATCGGTAAATATTATTTGTTTAGAAAAATAATTAAAGTTAAGCAATCACTTTGTTTAACGATAATCATCTTATAGGGTTAGTTTGCTAGTCATTAACAGCACAAGAATACTTCCTGGCATATCTTTGCTGCTGAAACGTGTCGCCTGCATAGCAGGCTTCTTCAGTCGAATATAGTTGAATGTAACAGTAGAAAAAATACTTTTGAGGTTATCATTCTCTCAGACTTCGTAGGTAGTGGTCAGTCCCTCAAGTCTAGAGTAAATTTATGCGGCCAGAATTTATGAGAGTATCCTGAAGCTGAAGTGAGGTGAAGCAGCTGGAGGTGTGACAGGTGAAGCAGCTGAAGGTGTGACAGGTGAAGCAGCTGGAGGTGTGACAGGTGAGTGTAGACCACTAGGTGGAAGTAGGTCATGGTATCAGTTAAGCTAAGAATTCGGGGAAGACTTTTCCTCTGTACCTGTTTTAAGCTTTAAGGACTGACCACCACCTACCATGGTTGAGGGACTCGCCACTCATCTGTCAGCAGCGTGACAATCGCCAGTATTCAACTGGAAAAACCTGTTTGCCAGGCGAAACACCTCAGCAATAAAATTCCCAAGTGTTGCGCTTCTGAGAACCTACCTGTTAGTGTTAAACTGCTGATACTAATGTAGTGGTAGGTTGGTCAAGAGCAACCATCCAGGGATGCGCTACCAGACTCTTATAACAGCAAAATGGAATTTTTTTTTTGCATATTTTTGCACTGGCGGGATTATTGGACTTTTTCAGTCTCATGAACACGTAAGGTGTCACGTAAGGTATCCCGTAGCTCGGCTGGTATTGCACTCAGCTCACACATTGAGGTCTGTGGTGCGATCCCCGGTACGGATGGAAACATTAGGACCGTGTTTCCTTAATACACCTGCTTTCTCTGTTCACCTAGCAGTAAGTAGGTACCCGGGTGTTAGTCGACTGGTGTGGGATGCATCCTAGGGACAAAATTAACCTACGTTGCCCAACAAACGTTTAATTATAGTATTCTGAACACGCTAATCATTAATTTCTTGAGTATTTCTTAATTCTTCGTATTATTGTGATATTTCCCTACCAATATCGAAAGCCTGGTCTGAGACCGGACAGCGGAAATGATCCATGGAATTATAGCGAATAAGAGATGCTGGGCCAAACACTGCCGTTATGAAGACTTCATGGAGATGCTGACTCTCCCGTATCAAGTCTTTCAATGACAAGAGCAGCAGCGGTCTGTATCACCATCTTTAAGACTGTGTGAGCACCGCTGCCTCAACTATGAGGTCTGTATCACCATCTTTAAGATTGTGTGAGCACCGCTGCCTCAACTATGAGGTCTGTATCACCATCTTTAAGATTGTGTGAGCACCGCTGCCTCAACTATGAGGTCTGTATCACCATCTTTAAGATTGTGTGAGCACCGCTGCCTCAACTATGAGATCAGGAGTAAACTTGTGACAATTGAGGGAGGTAAAGAGTACGACGGTGTGGAGAAACTAACGAGAGCAAGAGAAAAAAAAGCAAGAGGGAAAAGCAAAATAAAAGAAAGAGGGAAGAGGGCAAGATAAAAGAAAAGAAGAGGAAAGAGAGCAAGAGAAAAGAAAGCAAGATAAAAGAAGAGGGAAGATAGCAAGAGAAATTAATGCAGGAGAGAAATGAGCAGAAGAAAGTGAGGGTACGATCCGGATGAAGTAAGAGCACAAGAGAGCCAGCAAGACAGCGCGCATGAGAGCGAGAGAGCGAGAGAGCGAGAGAGAGAGAGAGAGAGAGAGAGAGAGAGAGAGAGAGAGAGAGAGAGAGAGAGAGAGAGAGAGAGAGAGAAAGAGGAAAGGAGGAATTCTTGATGTAAATGATGAGGGGGAAAGACGTACATGTGTAAGTACACCAGCAACGATCACCTAGCGTGTTCTACACTCACGATACATCACTCTACCTGGTGTTGACATCTCAGTGGAAGCGTCCCGGAACCAGACAAAACTTGACTGTTTCTTCTATCATATTCCATTACGCAGTTTTGGGTTTCGAACGTCAGGTAATGAAATATGTCGGCTTAGCCAACATATTTCAGTAGAAATATCAGTAGGGATATCGTCCAACATTCCACTGTGGGTTCAATAGCTATGGCAGCTTTAAAAGTTTTATACCAACAGGGCTGGAGTTACTATCACGAGGGCATTACCATCTCTCAAACTATCCTCTCCCACACGCAGGAGAAAGCCAATTTGTGAGGACATTGTCATCATCATCAGGGAGAGGGAGAGAGAAAACGAAGAGAGAGAACGAGAGAGAGAACGAGAGAGAGAACGAGAGAGAGAGACTCCATGAATGTACTAAGTCGCAAGACTCAACATATGATAAAACCTACCTGTGGTAACTCGTTATTATTCACAACTCGTCAAGTTCAGTTTTTTTTTTATATATATTAAGACAACCCATGACTCTGTTTTTGTTCCTCAAAAAAATTCATATAACATTATGAATGAAACCTCTGGGAACACGTGAAGGTTCACTGGTGTTCCCGGTGTTACGAGAAACACGGCCTTCCATCCAACAGGCTACCTAACGTCTTGCAACATCTGTTGCTGAGGGTTTTTTTAAGGCGTTAGATTAGTATCTAGCTATACTCGTGGAACTCTGACGACCTAGGTTCGAATCCTGCTGGATGCGTTATTTCTTCTGGTGTCTGGCTGAGTGGTGAGAGTATTGTGTACTTTGATACAGAGTGTGCAGGTTCGAATCCTGATGTGGACTTAAAGATAACGTTTGTCAAAAGTTCGCCCGTTTGATATTGCTGAGCAGCAACTCATTTAAAATTAAGTTCTTTCTAAAATTTTCTCTTATAAGATTAAAGATATATATTTATTTAATTTATGGTAATGTAAAAATTAATAATTTTGTATCAAAAGAATCTTATTCGGCAAGAAGAGCGTTGCTATTTAAGTCAATATTCGGCACGACATACATATTTCGGCAAGCGAAAATTTGCATATGAAATAATTTCGCAAAAATCATTCTAAACCTAACGAAAAATAAACAGATTTCATTGTGTTTGTTTTTTATTAAATAACTGTAAACATATCTATAATTTATATAAATAAATGTGAATGAAGGGGGTAGGCGAGTTTCAGTGGGGAGAAATAAATGGGATTAAGTCAGGAGTATCTGAGAGAGTTAGAGCTAAGGAAGGGGTAGCAATAATGTTGAAAGATCAGTTATGGAAGGAAAAGAGGGAATATGAATGTGTAAATTCAAGGATTATGTGGATTAAAATAAGGGTCGGATGCGAAAAGTGGGTCATAATAAGCGTGTATGCACCTGGAGAAGAGAGGAGTGTAGAGAAGAGAGAGAGATTTTGGGAGATGTTAAGCGAATGTATAGGAACTTTTGAACCAAATGAGAGAGTAATTGTGGTAGGGGACCTAAATGCTAAAGTGGGAGAAACATGCAGAGAGGGTGTAGTAGGTAAGTTTGGGGTGCCAGGTGTAAATGATAATGGGAGCCCTTTGATTGAACTTTGTATAGAAAGGGGTTTAGGTTTAGGTAATACATATTTTAAGAAAAAGAGGATAAATAAGTATACAAAATATGATGTAGGGCGTAATGACAGTAGTTTGTTGGACTATGTATTGGTAGATAAAAGACTGTTGAGTAGACTTCAGGATGTACATGTTTATAGAGGGGCCACAGATATATCAGATCACTTTTTAGTTATAGCTACAGTGGGAGTAAAAGGTAGATGGGATACAAGGAAAATAGAATCAGTAAGTAAAAGAGAGGTGAAGGTTTATAAACTAAAAGAGGAGGCAGTTAGGGTAAGATATAAACAACTATTGGAGGATAGATGGGCTAGTGAGAGTGTAGGCAATGGGGTCGAAAATGTATGGGGTAGATTTAAAAATGTAGTGTTAGAGTGTTCAGCAGAAGCTTGTGGTTACAGGCGAGTGGGTGCGGGAGGGAAGAGGAGCGATTGGTGGAATGATGATGTAAAGAGAGTAGTAAGGGAGAAAAAGTTAGCATATGAGAGGTTTTTACAAAGTAGAAGTGATGCAAGGAGGGAAGAGTATATGGAGAGAAAAAGAGAGGTTAAAAGAGTGGTGAAGCAATGTAAAAGAGAGCAGATGAGAGAGTGGGTGAGATGTTATCAGCAAATTTTGTTGAAAATAAGAAAAAGTTTTGGAATGAGATTAATAAGTTGAGGAAGCCTAGAGAACAAATGGATTTGACAGTTAAAAATAGGAGAGGAGAGTTATTAAATGGAGAGTTAGAGGTATCGGGAAGATGGAGAGAATATTTTGAGGATTTGTTAAATGTTGATGAAGACAGGGAAGCTGTGATTTCGTGTGTAGGGCAAGGAGAAATAACATCTTGTAGGAGTGTGGAAGAGCCAGTTGTGGGTGTAGGGAAGTTCGTGAGGCAGTGGGTAGAATGAAAGGGGTAAGGCAGCTGGGATTGATGGGATAAAGATAGAAATGTTAAAAGCAGGTGGGGATATAATTTTGGAGTGGTTGGTGCTATTATTTAATAAATGTATGGAAGAGGGTAAGGTACCTAGGGATTGGCAGAGAGCGTGTATTGTTCCTTTGTATAAAGGCAAAGGGGACAAAAGAGAGTGCAAAAATTATAGGGGAATAAGTCTGTTGAGTGTACCTGGTAAAGTGTATGGTAGAGTTATTATTGAAAGAATTAAGAGTAAGACAGAAAGCAGGATAGCAGATGAACAAGGGGGCTTTAGGAAAGGTAGAGGGTGTGTAGACCAAGTGTTTACAGTGAAACATATAGGTGAACAGTATTTGGATAAGGGTAAAGATGTTTTTGTGGCATTTATGGATTTGGAAAAGGCGTATGATAGGGTAGATAGGGAAGCAATGTGGCAGATGTTGCAGGTGTATGGAATAGGAGGAAGGTTACTGAAAGCAGTGAAGAGTTTTTATGAGGATAGTGAGGCTCAGGTTAGAGTGTGTAGGAGGGAAGGGGACTATTTCCCAGTAAAAGTGGGCCTTAGACAAGGATGTGTGAGGTCACCGTGGTTGTTCAATATATTTATAGATGGGGTTGTAAGAGAAGTGAATGTGAGGGTCTTGGCAAGAGGTGTTGGGCTAAAAGATAAAGAAGCAAATACAAAGTGGGAGTTGTCACAGTTGCTTTTTGCTGATGACACTGTGCTTTTGGGAGATTCTGAAGAGAAGTTGCAGAGGTTGGTGGATGAATTTGGTAGGGTGTGTAAAAGAAGAAAATTGAAAGTGAATATAGGAAAGAGTAATGTGATGAGGATAACAAAAAGAATAGGTGACGAAAGATTGGATATCAGATTGGAGGGAGAGAGTATGGAGGAGGTGAATGTATTCAGATATTTGGGAGTGGACATGTCGGCGGATGGGTCTATGAAGGATGAGGTGAATCATAGAATTGATGAGGGGAAAAGGGTGAGTGGAGCACTTCGGAGTCTGTGGAGACAAAGAACCTTGTCCATGGAAGTAAAGAGGGGAATGTATGAGAGTATAGTTATACCAACGCTCTTATATGGGTGTGAAGCATGGGTGATGAATGTTGCAACGAGGAGAAGGCTGGAGGCAGTGGAGATGTCATGTCTGAGGTCAATGTGTGGTGTGAATATAATGCAGAGAATTCGGAGTTTGGAAATTAGGAGGAGGTGCGGGATTACCAAAACTATTATCCAGAGAGCTGAGGAGGGGTTGTTGAGGTGGTTTGGACATGTAGAGAGAATGGAACGAGACAGAGTGACTTCGAGAGTGTATAAATCTGTAGTGGAGGGAAGGCGGGGTAGGGGTCGGCCTAGGAAAGGTTGGAGGGAGGGTAAAGGAAGTTTTGTGTCGAGGGGCTTGGACTTCCAGCAAGCATGTGTGAGCGTATTTGATAGGAGTGAATGGAGGCATATGGTTTTAATACTTGACGTGCTGTTGGAGTGTGAGCAAAGTAACATTTATGAAGGGATTCAGGAAACCGGCAGGCCGGACTTGAGTTCTGGAGATGGGAAGTACAGTGCCGGCACTCTGAAGGAGGGGTGTTAATGTTGCAGTTTTATAACTGTAGTGTAAAGCACCCTTCTGGCAAGACAGTGATGGAGTGAATGATGATGAAAGTTTTTCTTTTTCGGGCCACCCTGCCTTGGTGGGAATCGGCCGATGTGTTAATAAAAAAAAAAAATGTGGATGAATGACAGGTGAATGCGTGACCCCGAAGACAGGTGAGTGACCCTGAAGACGGGTGAATGGACGACCCTGAATATGATGATTCAGTGCTGCATCTTGGGATAAAGATCCAAGCACTCACAGGCAGATGCTCAAGCTAAGATGTGTGCTGCATGCTACACTAACCTGTCTTCCTGATATGGCAGGCAAAATGTGGTTAATGTAGTCTTACTCTTAAGCTTCCATCTTACCGCAAGACTTGGGATACTGAGGGAGGTGGTGGGGAAGGGGAAGTAGGAGGTGGCAGGGAACGTGGAGGAGGTGACAGGGAACGTGGAGGAGGTGGCAGGGGACGTGGAGGAGGTGGCAGGGGACGTAGAGGAGGTGGCAGGGGACGTGGAGGTGGCAGGGGACGTGGAGGAGGTGGCAGGGGATGTGGAGAAGGTGGCAGGGGACGTGGAGGTGACAGGGGACGTGGAGGTGACAGGGGACATGAAACAGGTGGTTGGGGATGTGGGAAAGTTGTGGTTGGGGAGGAAGTGGTGACAGAAAAGGTAGGAAGAATGAAGTGGAGGAGAGGGTGGTGGGGAAAGTGAAGAGAAGAGAGTGGTGGGGAGGAAAGTGGTGAACAATGCAAATGGGGTGATGGAGAGGAGAGTGGGGGAGATTTCTTTTTAGATTTTGCCGCCGAAGCGACTAGTTTATTGTTCACTCCCATATCCACCCAATAGATGGTAGCGCAAGAGCATATGGATACACACAAGGCATAGAAGCTAGCCCCCAAAAGGGTTTAACAGTACCACATCTGGATATATATATATATATATATATATATATAAAATATTTTATATAAGAATTTAATATGTTTGCATATCATCTAATTAGTCTTCAAATTTTCATTATATAAAATACTATTGATCTGTCAATTTAGGTTAATCCTAAGAATTTAAAATTTTGTACCAAGATAAACTTTGAAAACCACCTAACCTTATTACAACAAGCGCAATTTAATTTAACCTAACCCAACTAAATATATTTTAGATACGTTAAGATTAATTTAATAATAAACAAACACAATGAAATATATTTTTCGTTATGTCAGAATGATTTGAAATTATTGCATACACAAATTTTCACTTGTCTATTTGGCAAGAAGAGGTTGTATTTAAGCCAAAATCGCAAGTTTTACCTAATCGGCACGAATATATATATATATATATACAAATATCTGTTGCAAGTAAATTTAATATATTTGCATATATCTGGTATCTTATTTTCATTAATAAAATACTTTGATCTGTCACATAGGTTACTATCCTGTCTATTTCTATATTCCTTAATAAGTGGATAATTAAAGAGCTTAGTATTCAAGACAGTGACCAATAAAACTGGCCACATACTTTGCACTTAGCTTGATCATTTGTGTGTGTGCCAAACTGTCAGAAGTATTTGGAACCAAGCCTAAGCCTGGCTACTACAACACTAGTCAGTCTGCTCACATTGCAAGTCGCTCCGTAAACATGCTTATTTTCATTCATTTTATAATAGTGATTGATAGATCTACTCAGGCTTCTAACGGCATTTCTATGACATTCAATTTCATTATTTACTTATCTCCTAATTATTATTTCTAAATAATAGACACAGACATACTAAAGTTATATTTTTCATTTTCATTTAGGATTCTTTCTTTGGCTAACTTATCAACTTTATCAAAAAGGAGTAATTCATTGTGTGACGGAATCCATATTATTTTTTTTTCTCTGATTTTTTGAGTAGCTATACTTAGCTTTTCTAATGAGCATGTCGTTGTAGTCATTATATGAGTCAAATGTCCTCAAAAATGACATAGAATCAGTAGTTATCAGAGTCGAGCTCAGTGTCATAAGTTAACTTTAGTGTCATTAGGATGACAAACATTTCAGTTCGCAGTGTAGACGCCCAGTTGTTAATTCTTATGCCTAACTCAACATGGTTGTTACAGTTCTTTTCCAGTGAGGTTGAAACAAGAGCAGATGCAGCTCTGCCAGTAGACACCTTGGATCCAATGGTGTATATAATTTGTACTATATTATTATTAACAATTAAAAGAGAAGTGTTTTCTGAAGCATTTACCTTTGCCAGTGATTAAAGGAAGGGATTACTAGTGATGAGCTTCTTGGGAGGGGCTTGCAGGTACATTTGGTTAGTTTAGTTCGTCAGGAAACAGGACAAGTGTTTCCTGACGCGGCTCTTAGTCAGATGATGACCCGCCGTTGGAGCTTTCGGTCATCTGACCGAGGCCTTCCACTGGCTTACCGGTCCACCTCTTTAAAAATTATGGTCATAATTATAACCATATTTTATTGCAGGTACTTGATGATAAATGCAGACAACCTCCACAGAGATACAGCTCGTGCAGGTTATCTTAATAAAACTGCATATTTTCATAACCCCTTTATTTTCTTCTAGACATTTAGTATAATTTGTAGTGACAGTGTCTTGTTCGTTTCTTAATATTCTAATTCCGAGTACAGTGTTAATCTCAATAATCCATTTACTAATATTAGGAACACCACGTTCCTTCTTTTCCCCTCATATTAAGAGCCATGGTAACTTTAGGACAGCCAAGAATAATCCTGAGGTCTTCATTTTGCTTTAACTTTAAGGGGCGAAGATAATTTTCCTTAGCTAATATTAACATGGACACAGCATAATCAGGTAAGGACTAATATAGGCTATGTACGTCATTCTCTGTACTCTTACATGTTGGGATGCCGCCACCAACAGCTTTGAGAGCATTTAGATATCTTTGCGTTTCTTATTTAATTGGGAAAGAGTGTAGTTTCTTTTCCATATTTTCATCTGTTTAGTGTCTTTTTTTTCTCCTGTGTTTAGACTAAGCCATTCTGAGAGATAATTACTTCAGCTCTGCTGAGACGAATCATTTCCAGCTCTTGTAGATGATGATCCCGTAATGGAATACTTGACGATGTTCTCATTGCCCTATTGAAGTTTCCTCAGCTCAGGCTGATACATCTGGACACTGTGTGTGACCCATACACATATAACCAGCAATTAGGATAGGGAAATTTATGACGACGTTTTGATCCGACTTGTCAGTAGTCCAAGTCGGACCGAAACGTCGTCATAAATTTCCCCTCTCCTATCTGTGAATAATTTGTGTGTTGTTTCAGTCTCGGTATTGAGCCTTTCAATTCCTTATGTAAACCATCGTTTGTAATGGAATATGACAGTGAAATTTAGTTAGCTTTTGTTCCCACCATGTAACTATCATATCGAATTGAACAGTAGCACACTGCTAATGTATCCAGTTTTGCTGAATTAAAAAAAAGATACTCTTTCTGTCTACCCTTTTATTCACACTTAGACTAAGATTTTCGCTTAATCCCTCACGTGTGACACATCGCATTTTCAAGTCGTACCATTTTTCTTAAGTGATTTTTCATATTTTTCCTAAGCCCGATCTTCCCGTTCCTAGCACATTTCCTACATTTTCCAGTGTTAATGATAACATTTAAATCCATATTTACATATTCCTCTGTTGCAGTATTTATATATGTGGCGCGTGTAAGCACTATTTAGGACAATTTATTTACTTTTGTTTTTCTCCAGTTTTTCTCTTTGCTTTACCCAAGTTTCTTGCCTTTATTGATTTCCGTCTATTATTGTTTAGCTACTTTCTTCTGCTGTTTCGTGATCTTTCTTCGGTTCATTGTTCCTCTGCCTCTCCTATGTTTACATTAGCAATTTATTCTTTATTTTATCCTTTCGCTATTATTGGGCTTTTCGCTTATGTTCTCCTATTAAAAAAAAACCACAGATGAAGTATAATAGTACGATCCTTTGTTGACTGTCTCGGCCACACAGAGGGCTCTGTAGGGTCACAAACAGCAGAGTTCGTAAATATATATATGGGAAGCATAGTGACGTGAAGGGTCAGGCGTGAATGGTATTTTATACCATTCTCTTTCCTATGTGTGGGTTATTTGTGTATTGTTCCAGTCACGGTATTGTGCCTGTTTGTTCATTTTGTACCATTTATCTCCATGCTTTCCTAACGCTGATTGTTTTATTTTTCTCATTTACGCATTTCTGAAGATTTTTTTTTTCAATTCATAGATATGAAATTGCCTTCAAAAACTTCAGTTAGTTTTATAGGTAAAAAGTCTTTAAAAAATGTATTACCTTTTCTCCATAGTGGTATATCTGTCTTGCAAATCCGCTTATAATGATCTTCCCCAGCTGTATGTCTGCTCCCGTCAGTACAAATAGTATGGAATCTTTCTCTGCATTTTCCACAATTCTTGAATTTTTGTGTAGGTGATGATACCTGAAGGAGGTTTCAGGAAGATAACGCCCCCGTGGCCCAGTCCTAGACAAAGCCTCCTGGAGGATCAAAGCCTTTGACACTCATCGACCTCTCTCTTAGTGTACTCGTCGCGCCCCTGCTTTTTACTGCAGGTATTTTACATCGTTTGCCGAGTCTTTTGTTGACATAGTGATTTCAGTGTTCAGGTGTGAGACAAGCTCCTTCAGGATTTTGTGTGCAAATTATTTTGTACATTTCTCGCCTACGGTGGCGGCGGCTGTCGCGGTAAATAAGAACATTGGAAGCACTGCAACAGGCCTACTGGTCCATGCTAGTAATATACCTGGAGTGTTCCGAAGGTCATCGCCCCAGCCGCTCAGTCCCAGACCAGGTCTCCCTATTGATTTCCTGATCAACCAGGCTGTAGGTGCTAACCGCACGAAGTCCAACGAAGGCATCACAGCCCGGCTGATCAGAGACGGACTTTAGAAACCTGTCCAGTTCTTTCTAGAAAACAGGGGTTTGGTAATCCCCCATATGTATGAAGGGAGGATGTTGAAAAGCCTTGGGCCCCTCACACTTATTGAGTTTCCCTTAGTTTACTCAATACACATGTGTGTGTACAGATTTGAGAACAATCCTTCCAGAATTTTTCCGGTGAAGATTATAATGCATCTCTCGTCTACGTTCTAAAGAATACAGATGGAGGGACTTCAAATATTCTCTGCGAGGATGTTTGAAAGTAATTGTTTCGTGGTCTGGATGTGTCGACAAGTTGCACTACGAACTGGTGACGGGTTGTTATTGCTCCTCTAAACTTCTCTAATGTAGCAAACTTTCCTCTTATCCCCCTTCATCTGTCTCTAACTCTCTGTCTCTGCCTGCCTGCCTCTCTGTCTGTCTGTCTGGCTGTCTGTCTCTCTCTCCCGACCTAACACTCTTTTATCTAGCCTCTCTCTCTCTCTCCCGTTTCCCCATATCGCTTATTACCCGCGGAGCCTGCCCCAGGGTGCCCACCACCTGGCTGTCAGCTGGTCCACCTCGCCAGCTGCACTTACCAAAGTTATTGCAGTTCTCTCCCCGCCCTGTGTTAGTGACTAAACTGGAAGTCATTGCCCACACCTTTCCTCTCTCCCTCTTACCCTTTTATATCCTCCTCCCTCCATCCACAGCTTCCTTCATCCCTAGCCTCATCTATCCCTCCATCCACAGCTTCCTTCATCCCTAGCCTCATCTATCCCTCCCTCCATCCTTCAAACTCTCTATCTCTCCCTACATCCTTCAAAAACTCTATCCCTCCCTCTTTTCCTTCGTCCCTTCCATCCTCCTTCCTTCCCTCCCACCCTCCCAGTGGCTGCCAAAGGTTGACCCTTTTTTGAGCGCACTGAACCAAATTTTCTCTTTCATCGGCCACTATTGTTGTTGGTAAACTTTTGCTCGTGTTTTCCAGTTATCTTGATTTTAATTCTTTTTTTTTTTTACAAACTAAACGTGAATACTGACTACAAGGGACATAATTGACTCAAGTAGATTGTAGTTCAGTTATAAAGAGGATGCATGCGCATGCAGCTGCTGCTGTTTTTCATCCTAAATTCACCTATGAATATTCTATGTAAGACAACGTTTCGATCTGCCCAGAACGAACTATTGTTTACAATATTTTACACTGTCTTCCTACTTTATCAAGAACTCAGACAACACTCGCCTCACACACTGAGAATCCGTGGTTCAATCTCCGGCACGGGTGGAAATGTTGGGCAAGTTTCCTTACACCTGCTGTCCCTGTTCACCTAGCAGTAAGTAGGTACCTGGGTGTTAGTCGACTGGTGTGGGTCGCATCCTGGGGGACAAGATTGAATCAGACAGTCCTCGATGACGCACTGACTTTCTTGGTTTATCCTGGGTGACTAACCCTCCAGGTTAAAATTCCGAGCGAAACTTAATCTTATCGTAACTAAACCACAAACAATTTTTCTCAGCAGATAGTCTTGATATTTTTTCCTTTGAGGCCTCATGCTATTCTCCCTCTCCATGCACAAATTTCTATCGTTCTCTCTCTCTCTTGAGAGATTCGCCATGCATGTCTTGTGTTTGAAGATTATTATGCCATGCAAGTTTGTACCAGGAGGTAACATCTGAAAGTTTACTGCGACTTTCCAACAGCCATAAACCGATACCACAAAAAGTTAGACTCCATCACTAAAAAAATTTAGCAATAGGTGTGATCGGGACTTGGAGGTCAGAAATCAGCGAAGACTATCAATAAAATTGACACAGCCCGGACATGGGATTTGACCAAATACAATTAGGTGAATACTACAGTAGGCCTACTGCAGTGCTCCTCTTTTTTATATTCTTATGCGAGTACAGTTTGGACAGTCTCGGTTCACTGATCTAGACATCGTACCAAATACTAACAAGTATGCAAATAAGACAAGTGCATAACTAGGACATTTATTATATAAATGTTTCGCTAACTGGGATCCTTGTCAGTCCAAAAAAAAAAACTGAGTAGAAAAGTCACGGATCTAAATATACTAAAGACATTAGTGAAAAAAAAGACAAGTATGACAAAGGAAGCTCTCTGAAGAGCTTTATCAATCATGACTAAGCTCTTCACATAGCTAACATTTCCCAAATGAAAGATGTTCTTCAATGTGTGTTTTTTAACGATTATTCACCACGATTAACGATTACCAATCACAAAAACACATCCATTCGAAACTTCATAAAAACTAACAACCATCGCTATCAGCCGCCAACAACCACTACCACCAAACGATCAATATCCCTAAAAGCAGTGGTGCCGTCCAGTCAACCACAATCCAAAACTCCATCCTTCCTGGCGGCAGAATTGCTCCATGACAATATTCACTCACAGCCCACAAGGACCAATCCAATTTTGCTCTGCAGGGCTGCGTCTTCTGCAACTTGTCGGTGTTCAACTAGTTTCTCTCTCCTCCCAAGTTTACTGAAAGTGCAGCCTCCACTTTCCCAGAGCTCATTTAGGGAGCCACACTAAGCCACATCCCCTCAGGTTTCGTTGCTAGAGCCACACTACAATAAGTGTCAGGGGTCCAAGACTGTTCAACTGCCTCCCAGCATACATAAGGGGAATTACCAATAGACCCCTGGCTGTCTTCAAGAAGGCTCTGGACAGGCACCTAAAGTCAGTACCTGACCAGCTGGGCTGTGGTTCGTACGTCGGTTTACGTGCGGCCAACAGTAACAGCCTGGTTGATCAGACCCTGATCCACCATGAGGCCTGGTCACAGACCGGGCCGCGGGGGCGTTGACCCCCGAAACCCTCTCCAGGTATACTCCAGGTATGCACTATCCCATTCAACATTTTCTCCACCTTACCACCCATACCACCTCTAGACCTTTCCCAATTATCACCACTACAGTCACCCCTGAAACCATGTCCCAGAACCGATCAGTAACTACATACATTCACCATATTTTATTATATAAGCCTTTCTATCAATTCATTAAAGATGCTTTATTATGAAAGTCATATCACCTCCAATCTATTCCTCACATCAAGTCATACCACCTCAAATCAAGAGTCATACTATCTCACGTCCTTTCCCCACTTCAAGAGCCACACCATCCCATCTAACCACACCGCAGTTCACCACAAGGGCCACACCATCCCATCTAACCACACCGCAGTTCACCACAAGGGCCACCACACCTCCATTCCTACAATGGTCTATTGTAGGTCTTGTGTGATCTCCGACCTCTCACCACTTTATTGCAATGACTCGGCACCACTTCTTCCTTACCTTCCCTAATTGATATTGCAACTCCCATTTCTTCGTGCAGAGCAGCGAGTGTATCCCCAACACCCCCCTCCCCCTTACCACACTCAACCTCTTCCCACCAGGTTACTGTAAAATCCCAATATCACCCTGTCCTAAAGAACATGTTATTTCAATCTACTCTCTCTCTTTCTCTCATAATATAACCTCATCACCGGTTCTGAACCGCCCTACTCCAGTCTATTTGCACCATCAAAAGCATTAGCACACTATTGCCCGTGCACTAACCTGCTGTTTTACGACACTGTACTGGGCACACACGGTCAGGTGGTGTCATGGCCACGACGTTCCGTGGCTCCTTTATGAGGAAGCCACACAGAGTGACCAGAGATTTTGCACATGAGAGACCTTGATATTAGTTTCACTTGTAGTGATGGATACTCGAAGTTGATTAAGACACAAGCAGTAACTGCGAACTTAATTTACGACAATCTTTCGCCTGCACGGCAGGTTTTTTACAAGTCTGATCAGATTTAAAAATAACTAAAAATAAAGCAAAGTCGCTATACCGTGGCCGTAACAATTCACCAACAACCTGCACTAATAAGATAAATTTATTACGACGTTTCTGTCCGTACCTGATGAGTTGAGACTTGACAATAGCGTCGTCACAATGTGAGGGATTTTTTACGAATCGAAAAATCCTGATGTTCAGGCGAAACGTTGGCTTAAGCAACATTTCCAGTTGCTGTTTGTGTGTCAGTCAGTTCCATTAATATCACAGACCTAGGTGGATGGTTACCCGTAGTCGCTACCAGAGGTCACCAAGCAAGCAGCCCAGCCTCTTACCAGGCCTCCTGGTTGATAGCTTGATCAGTAAAGCTGTTAGGGATAGCCACAAGCAGACTATTGTGGGCAACGCAGCGCAAGTGTTGAACATAATTGAAGAATGAGACCATTTTGCCGAATAAGCAGAGTGAAAACGCATTTAAGCAATAAATTTTAAAAAGTCATTAAATATGTAAATCCCTGATTATAATTAATACTAAACAAATTAACTGATCTAAGATTTGTTTAGTAGACTAAGCTAAATAATATTTACTTTCAATATAGCAAAGTTAGGTGAAAGCTCAAGGTTAGTTTTGGTACTAAATTAAATATTTTTTTCAGCCATTTTAGATGAAAATAAATATATCAATTAACCCATAAGAGAAAAATATAGAAAATAACCGAGTGGGACAGTTCTGCCTATTTGCCCATTATGGATGAAAGAACAGTTAGAACTTTCTACTTGTATTTGCCTAGTTACTCTTACTGTGTTGTGGGGTTCTTTTCATAGATTTGGTAATATTAACAGACGATGAGCTTGGTTTTTGGTAGCGTTTAATGAGGCGTTGGATATATGGGAGCTGAGAGCCTATGCCTGTGTCCGTCTCGTATGGTTACTCGGATGGTACTGTAGGCTGGCTTAGGCTCTTCCCATAAACTGGCTTACTTGTTGGCTTAATTGCAAAACCCAGATCAACTCTTCGGAGGTTTACTTGCAATTAGAAGCCAGAAGACTGGAGACACTGCTTCACAAGAGTCTTGGATGACGACACAGCTGAGGGTAGTGAGGTAACGGTTGGTATGACGCTGGTTCTGGAGACGCTGGATGCAATCACACCGGCTCTTCCTCTTCTTGTTAAATCTGCTCAGATTACACAAAATCTAGGCCCACAAGCTGCCACCATTTGTGTTGTGGGGTTCTTTTCATCGTCTGTTAATATTACCAAATCTATGAAAAGAACCCCACAACACATTACTAGCAATCTGCATACACTAAATTTTATATATATATATATATATATATATATATATATATATATATATATATATATATATATATATATATATAATATATATATATATATATATATATATATATATATATATATATATATTATATAATTTAGAAATTATAATATCCATTTACATTACAGTAGAAAGGATATGGAGTGCATAATAAACTAGACGCTTCGGAGGGAAAATTAAATTATTGTGTAGAGCCTCTTGCCTGCGTTCCTGCCTGGCTGCCACCCCAGCTGTCTCACTATGAACTAGTTATCTTGTGATATACACCACCCAGCCTATCCTCATTGTATCACGTTAATTTTCTTGCTCGTGTTACATACACGGAGTGGTGGTGATCTCTCATTGTATATATAAGCCGAGGGTTTGCTTCACTCCCTATATTTAGGGATTACACCATTATTGACCGGTGGTGTACAGGTGACACAAAGCTTAATAAGCCTTGTGAACCTGTTAGATTTAAACAACAAATTCACTATTTGGACATGATATATAGAATTACATTTGGTTATTGAGATTACATGAGGTGTACATGCCAAAAGCCCCTAGTTAATTTTTTAACGCTCTCTCAAAAATTGAACATACTATTATCTTCATTTTACTCTAATGTTAGGCAACGTGACCCCATAAAAAACGTATATTTAAGCACAAACAGGCACATTAAAGAATGTGGCTGCGACACGTCTGGCAACGCTGTGACTAAGTACCAATAGGAAACGTTGAAATTTTCACAAGTATCCCTGGTGGTGCGAGAGAGGTGTGGCTCCTGTTACACTGTCAGTGGGGGAGGAAGGGAAGGAGGGAGGGAGGAGGGGATGATTAGAAGGTTTGGTTGGTTGAAAGCCTATCGACTACACGTGTGTCAAGGCTGCATATCACCAGTCGTCAATGATGCTTCAAACTCTAAAATATGAATTAAACTCTCCTCTCTTTTCTCTCTCATATATATATATATATATATATATATATATATATATATATATATATATATATATATATATATATATATATATATATGAGAGAGAGAGATACACACCTCTCGGTGTACATAACCTGTGAAAGGGGGGGGGGGTACATTCCACTGTTAGCAGTGGAGGAGATAGATAAGACTGTGGGGAGAGAGGAAGGGAACAGAGGGTGCGTAGGAGGGAAGAACAGGAGAGAGTGGTGGAGGGGAAGGGGGACTTGTGGTATCGGTGGGAAGGGAAGCATTCTAAAGCCGGACAGGTATTTAAAGAAGATGACATAGGAGGAACAACACCTCATCAGCTATATCTGTGACAGAGCCAAGTGTAACCTGACTCTCACTCCCGCTGCTCTTACTACAGCTCTACTGGAGCATTGTATTGTGGTGTCAGTGATGGTGTCGTGTGATCAGTTATGGTGTAATGGTGGCAGTAGTTGTGGTGTAACAGTTAAGGTGTCGTGAGAGCAGGTATGGTGTCGGCTATGGTAGATTACCAGTTATGAGGTCTGTTCTGGTATTGTGAATCCATTAGTTATGGTGTAACACCAGTTTGTGTCGACATACCAGCAGCTATAACGCTGTTACCTGCACGTTACATGTAGACGGTTTCGTCCTTCAAGCAACAGCGAACCTGAATTAAGTATCGCTGTAGATTAGGATGACATTGCAGTAAGTTCTAAGGACACCGTCGAGCATGTCTTTTAGCGGATTATAAGACGTGCTCCGGTATACACCAAGGTTTCTATGGTTCATATGATTTCTGGTCATGCCATGTCTAGTCCAGTCCTCTAGATAAGCACTGTCTCACGCAGCTGGTCATACTCACTATACTTCTTGAACTAGCAGACTTCGGTAGTGTTGATAAAGCCAGCAGCAGTACCAATAGCTCCAGCAGCATCACTATCAGTAGCAGCAGCGATAGTAAGACCAGCAATAGTACCACTACTACCACAGTAGCAGCAACAGCAGTAGTACCACTACTACCACAGCAGCAGCAACAGCAGTAGTACCACTACTACCACAGTAGCAGCAACAGCAGTAGTACCACTACTACCACAGCAGCAGCAACAGCAGTAGTACCACTACTACCACAGCAGCAGCAACAGCAGTAGTACCACTACTACCACAGTAGCAGCAACAGCAGTAGTACCACTACTACCACAGTAGCAGCAATAGCAGCTCCAGCAGCACCACCACCACCACCACCACTAGCAATACCATCAATAACAGCGCCAGCAGCAGCAGCACCAGCAATGCGGGGTGGGTGAACAGTGTGGCAAGTGGTAGCGACAGGAACACAATGACCCCAGTGAATATAAACTAGCGAGTGTTGGGATAAAGTTCCTCACCCCAGCCATCTCAGCTTCATCCTTGTGTCTAGGATTCCCCCAAACAATATGAGGAGAGAAGTAAATAATGAATCTAAATGTCAGTGGAATACAATTAGAAGCTTGAGTAGATCAATATAAGCATGTTTACGAAGCAATTAGCAATATTAACAGATTACCTGATGTAGTAGTAAGGCTTAGGCTTCGTTATGAGTACTTCTGGCAGCTTGGTAAACACACACATGATGATTAGACTAAATATAAATTGTGATCAATCTTATGGTCACTGTCTTGAATTTAATGCGCTTGACCGTCCACTTATTGAGTAATATAGAGACAGACAGTATAATAACCTATGTGATACGTCAAGGGTATTATTGAAAATATAATTTCAGACTTTTATTATCCAAAATCTGCTTGAAATAGATCAAACATATACTGTAGATATTTATCCAGATGTCCTCCTGTTAACCCACTGTTAGGACTTAGTTCCAAGGCCTCTTTTGTATCTATTTGCTCTTGGGTTACCGTCCACAGGATGGATACGAGGTGCATAATAAACTAGCTGTTTAGGCGCCAAAATCAAACTCCACACCATCCACATCCTCCAAGGGGGTCCCAAATAGCCAGTAATACGTAGTTTATTAAGCCCACCTCACCCAACACACTTATCCTCTTTCCAAAGAAAAACAGCCTCGCACTAGCATAGCCAAGATCCCAGCAGTTGATCAAGTCATCTCCCAGTACATCCAGTCTCTTTTACCAGCACACTCAGCATCCATCTCTACTTTAGAGCTTCATTACCTCAGTGGGTAAAGATACCTATTGGAGACCTTTTTGAGTTAGAGTTTGCCACAGCCACGCTGGAGAGAGATGCATCAGTAAAAACTTGCATTTGTGGACACAGTGGCGACCATGCTAACCTTCCTGTGGTGTATAGTTGGATGAATCTTATTTTAGCCAGTTGGCCTGGAGTTTTACGACTCACTCGCCATGGGTTCAAACCACACCCGTTCCGTGGCTTGCTTGATAAAGCTTCATGTAGGTGAAACGTCGTAAAAGTGAAAGCTTTACGTGTCTTTTTTTTTCCACCACTTGTCAGCTGACAGCCACACTCCAACTTCCAGTTTGAACTAAGTAACTAGCACGGTGGTGTAAATCCCAGCCTGAACACAAACAAGCAAGAAATCCCCGGTGAATTATCAGCACATCTTACAAAGCTGGAGTTTATACTAAACTTCGTCGGCCTCCTTCAGGTTTTCTTCTGTCATTCTTTCTCCCTTATAGGTGGGGCCCTTGATCTCATGAATGGCTCGTGATCCAAGAGAAATGGGGCTACTCTCACCTCTCTGGGATCAAACATGACTGACTCATTACCCAGGTGTTGTATGACCTTAACGGATTTAGCGTTTCCTTCATGACTATGCAAACTTTACATCTTTCCCACTTTGTCTTATTTTTTTTTTGGTCTGTCACTGCCATCTCACTCAAAAAAAGATCAGACTCAGAATTCACCAGACAAGATACAAGTACAAGTTGTGTTACAGTGAGAAACAAAGGCTGAAGATACAGGATTTACAAAGTGCTTGCACCTAGAATGCTATTCAGATATTTTTTTTTCACAAAATAAAATACTGCCATATACAGTAACACTCGCAAGCCTAAACATAACGTGTGGAGTGCCACATAGAGGTCTATGGGAGCGAAAGATTGGCACTGAGAGTACTCCATAGGCATTCTCACTTCTGTTTGAAAACGTGTAATAAAAAATTCACCTGACGCGAGTCTTGATGTTATGACTGTTCAATAGCTCATTAAGGGCTAAAGATCGCCTAAGAAACTGTGTAGATTGGCCCCCTTGACTTTAGGTCACATATCTGTGATAGAGACTCGAAGCTCGTAACCACTGGCTTGAGGCTCCTGATTTCACCACTGTACTTTATGTAAACAATGGTAAGATACTGTAATTCGTGCAGCACCTGGAAATGTATGACTCTTATGGCATTAGCACTTACCCGTGATAATGTATTTCAGTGTGACTCTAAGACCTCAGCAGCGGCAAGTAGAGAGAGATGGTCAAGGAGACGCGGTCTGGGAGAAACGTTTATGGAGATATGCGGTGAGGGAGACGCAGTTTGAAGAACATTGTCTGGAGGACACAAACTGAATGATTCTGAGGGATGCTCACAGATACACGCATTTAAGTGCAATAGGGAAGATGGAAATACTAAAAAGAAAAATGAGAGTATATATAGGAAACCCACGCACTTGAGAGCGTGTTGGTCACGACCAACAAGTTACAGTTTCTATAATTTAATCGATGTTTCTATGAGCTTATCGTATGTGTCATCCAAGTTATACACATAATGAACTTTTAAAAAAAAAAGTACATAATATTTTCTGTGTTTTTTCTCGTATGTTCATTTTTACCTTAGTAAACCCATAGTACTACTCTGGACCTCCACCCGTGTTAACGTACGTTACAGCAACCTACCATTCTCATCTATCGACTCTAAATGATCAAACTAAATGTAATGTGTCACAGAAACGGCAAACATTTACTACTCTGCATTTAGTTATTTAATTTTCCTTATCTGATGTTCCTGTTATTTGGTATTAGATGCTGAACCGGAGAGAAAGGTACGCGTATGTAAGGATTTACACACATCTACATACATTTTTCATGAATATGTTTTATATATCTGTATACAGATATCTGACCCACAGACTCGCTGAGTCAAGAAGCGATCACACTTCACCTCTCTCAGACACCAGGATAATTGAGCGTGTAACGAGACCAGGTGGAAGCAACAGTGATGGAGCATCAGTCAAGCAAGCAGGCAGGCAAGCAGGCAGGCAGGCAAGCAGGCAAGCAGACAGGCAGGCAAGCAGGCAAGCAGACAGGCAGGCAAGCAGGCAAGCAGACAGGCAGACAGGCAGGCAGGCTAGCTGGTAAGAAGAGAGGCAAGGAAACAGACGCGCACAGGCAGGGAAAAGTGGGCTGACGGGTTTAAGGGTGGACAAACAGGGAAGCAGGACAGACATTCCTAAGAGCATACAGACAGACAAGTAATCAGGCAATCAGACATGCCATGCAGTCAATTTAGGTCCTATATTCCAAGTCAAAAAGTCATTTTAGGTCAGTACAGTAGATCAGGTTATATCAATAACATATTACCAGGGAGGCCAAGACATCTGAGGCAGGTTATGCCAGGTCAGTAAAGCAGTGTAGTAGTAGTAGTAGCATACACTGAGGACATATTAAACCTTCAAGCAAGAGTAAGGAGTGAAATACACTCAGGATACATTAATAAACCTTCAAGAAAGAGTAAATCACTTCATTCTGTGAGTCAGAGAAAAATAATATATTCAACGAAAAAACAGTTTCCATTCCTTTTGCTGTTGAATGAACAAAAGTTAAAACGGGAACAGAATGCAAAGAGCAATCAAGGTGCAAAGAGCAATCAAGGTGCAAAGAGCAATCAAGGTGAATCAGAGAACAGATTAAGTAATCATGTCAGATGACAACATCACATCTGCAGGAAAACTAAGTTTGACGGATGTACGCGCATAATGCAGATGTCTTAAGACGACGCAATAGGAAGAACAAGGTTTTGAAAGGGACAAAATTTCGCTCAGTGTAGTGCTTTATCAAGTCATGAATTCATAAACCATAGTGCGAGACTATCTTTTATATCTTGTTTTTTTTCAATTTAAATTTAGAAATGTCTAACAAGAATTACTGTCATTCAGAAAACAAAAGAGAAAACTTGTTTTTAATTTCATATTACGACATTTCAGTGCAGAAAGTGGTACCATCTACTCCAAGGTAGCAACAAGGCAGCGGATACCACACGCAGCAGATCCTAATAACACGCACGATGCTTACATTAATGACAACACGAAATGCGTTTAATCGTTGGCAGTTATGCCGACAATACTTCACCAGGTGGACACATACGCAACTTAATGAGACATTTTTAAGGTAACGTTTCGCCCGCCAGGGGCTTTGTCAAGCCACTGTATATTTATTAGAGACAGTGATCATATGTAGGGAAAGAGAGGAGGAGAGGAGTAGAAGTATGGGAAGGGGGGGGGGGATGCGGCGGCGGCAGCGGCAGCGGCGGTGGCGTTTCAAGAGAAACATCAACTACTAATGCTACTGTTACTACTTCCACCCTCCTACTCTCCACTATTCCATCAGTAAAGGTAAAACCACGCATGATGCTAGCAGTAACAGCATCCGTATGTATGATGCCAGCAGTCAGTAACGATAACACTACGCATGATACCATCAGTCAGTAACGATAACACTACGCATGATACCATCAGTCAGTAACGATAACACTACGCATGATACCATCGGTCAGTAATGACAATACCACGCATGATACCATCGGTCAGTAATGACAACACCACGCATGATACCATCGGTCAATAACGACACCACGCATGATACCATCAGTCAGTAACGACAACACCACGTATGAAACCATCAGTCAGTAACGACAACACCACGTATGATACCATCAGTCAGTAACGACAACACCACGTATGATACCATCGGTCAGTAATGACAACACCACGCATGATACCATCAGTCAGTAATGACAACACCACGTATGATACCATCGGTCAGTAATGACAACACCACGCATGATACCATCAGTCAGTAATGACAACACCACGTATGATTACCAATCAGCAGGGACAACAGGAAGAGCATGGAAGGAAACATAACAGATTTCTGTAGCAACAAAACAGGAAACATCCAACAGAAGCAGCCAACATACACCTAAACTCAGCAACAAGAGAGAGACACGGTCACAAAAAAACAGGATACACTTCTCAAGCAGCCAACAAATGCAGTCCGGAGATACCATCAGAATTGTGCCTTCTCTCAGACACAAGCACTTAAGAGGAAGTATGTTGTGGCGGTCTCTAGTGGTGGTTGGTGTGTGTGGTGGGACCTGGTCCCTAAAATGTGTATTGGAATAACAACTATCTGAATGAAAAATATGGGAGAAAATGTGGAATAATCCCAGTCAAGAGCAGGGAAGGGTCATGGGTGTATTTAGAAAAGATCGTTAGGATTATTGGCCTAAGACTTTTCAACGTATTCCCAGTAGATATCAGAAATACTGCCAGAACGAAGCTGCAAGTTTTGAAAAAGTTGAACATCTTCATGCTGCGAGAGCCGTATCAATCAAGTTGTGATGGCTATGTTTGTCTTTACCCTTACACTGGTATATGCTCAATTCTTCAGAACACTCGTAACTTGATCTGATCTTAGCCTTGACCTGTTTCCCGGAGTCTTCTGCACTTTTCCTGACTTCTGCCTTTCGTCTCGCCTTTTCTTCTGGCTTAGCATGCACCACTTCTCCTGCTGCAGGGCTCCTCTCTGGTGTCTTTGTGAGATGTTAAGTGTTCTCTCATAATTAACCTCTACATCTCTCTGCCTGTGTTTTGGTACTTTCGTTCACTGATGTGTCTTCCATCTTTCTTTCCCACCCTATTTCCCACCCAAATTCTTATTTTATCTTCTTTTTTCCTCTAAGTTGTCTTGATAATGGTCTCAGACTGATATAAACGTCTGGAATTGCTCCAAAATATGTGTAATTTGTGAGCAGTTACCACCGACTCTGCTCTCTCTGAGGATCATACATGTCCTACCAAAACCCAAGACAGGAGAAGTAATAAAGAGTACCAGCAGTAGGAACTTCCCCCCTTCCCCCTGCCAACAGCTGCTACTGACGGATCCGATCTCACTCAGTAAACAAGTGCTGTGTTCCTCTACGGCAGAGATGACGTCACGCTTGTCTTTTTTATGTGCCATTTCTGAGCGAAGAATCCGGATTCCTGGGACTAGCTGACATTCAAGATATTTATGTAGGTTATGTATGAGTGTGGGAATATACGACGTCTGTCTGGACTGCTGTAGGGAGAGTCGTGGTAAGAAAAGAAAGCAGAGCAGTGAAAACTGAAACCATCATTGCAACAGAGAATGCAACAGTGAGTTCTTGTGATTGTGTTTGCAAAACACGAGACGGAAGTATGATAGCGCAATGTTAGGAAGGAATATCACGACATTAGCCACGCCTCATTACATAAGAACATAATACGATAAATTACATTATTAATGAGGACTGTTGTTAATGCTTTTACAGTAATTGCTGCTGCTGCTGCTGATTCATTTCCTGTTTGTGCTATTGTTGTTGCTACTGCTCTTGTTTCTGTTGCTGTTTCTGTTGTTGCTCGGGCTATTCCTGGTCCCTTTCATTATATTTTCATTATTATTATTATTATTATTATTATTCATATTACAAAATAACACACAGCAATGTAAGAGAAAAATGTTTCACAGTTTTCAAACTGTTTACTAAAAGCATCTCGTCTCTTACAAATAATACTGCAACAGCTTTCCCATTTTCAGTGACAGTCGCTGGAGGAGAAGTCAACAGAACAATACCATCTAAATTGTAACATGCTACTTATATATATATATATATATATATATATATATATATATATATATATAAGAATCTCAGACACGCGAACAGTATTGAATCGTCTTCAACTGTCGGTAGCTGTCATTAGATCAGAGAGAGAGATCAAAAGACAAAAAATGTCAGTAATAGGTGAAAAAAATGGAACGGTATGTGGATACCGACAAATTGAATCAAATAGGGTTAATGTAAGTGTGATATATATAATTTGTTTATATAAAGGACTGTTTTGCTTGGTTTACAAGCTTTATCAGGACAGTCAGATCTGAAAAAGAGTGTAAACTAAAGAATCAGACTTGTATAAGCTTGCATCCCAACTGAAACGTTGTCACTTGTTACCTTACTGTATTAAGGGGTCTTGGTAAATCAAAGATACCTAGGCAGATCAAACTTTTATTAAAGCGACTTTTCGCCGATTGTGGGCTTTATTAAGCTTGTACTGAGAGAAAGGTTTAAATAAAGGTTTGTTCTATATATCTGTTAACTACGTAACGGTTAGGTTTGCCAGATAACAGGACAAGTGTTTCCTGAAGCGGCCCTTAATCATATGATGACTCGCAGTCGGAGCTTTTGATCATCTGACCGAGGCCTTCCACTGGCTTACTTGCTTCAGTAATCACAGAAGTTTTGTGTAATCCAATTTTTGTTTAGTTTCTTCTTACGTCATAGTACCAAGACGTTCAGGAGTGCCCTTTCTCCTCTCTCTCCAAACTTCCTTCGCTTCACTCAACAGCTGCAGCGAATTTGAAGAGTTCAACTCGAGATTATTTGTTTGCACACTTGTTAACTTGTGTCGACGGCAAAGAGTCTGGGAGAGTGCTGAGAGATTTCTTCTGAAGACAAGTTTGGTACGGCGCTTCTGCACGCTCCATTGTTGAGTCCAAGTTTACAGGAACGCAAAGAAATAAAGTATTCTCAACCGTAAGTTAATGCAATAAGTCTTGAAGCATCGAGTTACTTTGGGAGACGCTGTTGATGGGGATCGTAAGGCATCACCTTACAATGGGCGATGTTACTGGCGAGGTTCTGAAGACCAAGTTAGAAGTGGGAGATGTTATTGGTGGGGCCCTGAAGACCAAGTTAGAAGTGGGCAATGTTACTGATAGTGATCTGTAAACTTACATAGACGAGTGCATCTTGCAAATCCACGAATTTTTATATATGCCTTAATATACTCAAGTTGTGCCATGGACGCATTTTTTTTCAAAACAAGAGAAGCAACGCCATGAAAAACACTTTTCAAATCACTTGTGCCTTCACGACTTAAATATTGCCTTGTGCTCACAGCGCCTTTCAACGTAGGAGAAACACCGGACACGGAAAATGTAAAGGTCGTATACTGTCCACATAAAACCAATAAGATACCTAAACTATTGGGAAAGCTTCAAAGCGCTCTGATTGTTCTCTCTGGAAAGGAGAAAAGAAGTACCTAAAAATATATACTAGGCAAGGACCGGGCCGCGGGGGCGTTGATCCCCGAACAACCTCCAGGTAGACTCCAGGTACTCAAGGGAGTGTAACTCTTTATTGGAGTGAAAAGTATAGGACAAAGCGTGGAATAAACCCAGTGAAGAGCAGGAGAGTGACGTAGCATGGATACAATTAGTCTTAAGAGAGCACCTGTGTTTATATCTGTGGTCCAAAACTTCGTATTACCAGCAAATAGAAATCTTGCAGGAACGAAGATAAAGATTTTCAAACAGAAGCTAGACATCTTCGTGCTGTAAGTGCTGCCAGGTTGTTGTGGTTATGTGGGCCTGCAGACCTCTAGCACAAACAGGCTGGTTGGTTACTTGTTCAACAGGGAAGCCTGGCCTCAGGCAGGCCTCAAGCCTCAGCCTGGTCTCAAGCAAGTCACAAGTATGAATGGCAACTAAGAGCACTACTGGCACAAATAGCTTGACTCATCAATCCGTCAACCAGAAAGCCTGATCTGGGACCCTGCATATGAAGGGACGACTGTGATTCCCGAAACCACACTGGTTCACCTGGAGGAGAGTACATCTATGTGGGTCTAGGAAATGGTAAGAAGCAGCGAAATCTAGATATTTATTGCTGTGCAAATATTAATTCGTCACTTAGGTGAGGTAAGGCTCGTCAGGAAATAGGACAAGTGTTTCCTAACGCAGCTGGAACTTTTGGTCATCTGACTGAGGCCTTCCGCTGGCTTACCCGTCCATCTCTTTAAAAAATATGGTTACTCGTCACAATTTCGCTCGGTGGTGTATTTTAGAGTAATGGGGACCTGAAAAAACTTTCATTTGAGTGAAACGTTATATAATAAACCCTTGATCTGGCATTAACGTCTTTATATTAGAGATTTATGGGTTTATCAAAGTACTCACGAATTTTTAAACATTTATCTAGAATTTTTTTTCTTTTAATGAGGAATAAATTCATTTTCTCCTTTTATTTGTAACGAGTTGTATCTCTCGGCTTGACTCATTTTCTTATTGTTAAATACCTAAATCATTTTCACTTGTTCATTTCTTCCTGCTGTACCTTATTTTGTATATTTTATTGTATTTTGCAGCTCGTATCTTGTCCATCTCTTTTTTATAATCGAAATTATTTCTCTTATATTATCCCTTATTCACCTACTCATTTAGCCACTCCTCTGTTAATTCACCTACCCATCCATTCATTCACCTAATTATCCAAACAAAACCCAGTCAATCATCTTCCTACCTTCGCTTCTGTTCACTCTCTTACCGAGGTACATACCTTCTTACCCATCAGTCTACTCATTCGCCCACCCACCCACTTGTTCGAACCCACCTGCCCACCCACCCACTGCCAGTCGTCTTCAGACGCCAACCCACTGTAACTCTTCTCCCGTCGTTCACTCTTGTTGACGCCATCAACAAGAGTCTTCCTCTCTCTCCCAGTTACTCTTTTTGTTTGTTTTTTATCTTATCAGTAGTTAAGTTAATCCTCCTAAATTTTCTCTAATTGCTTCTTCTCTTTTTCCTACACCTAGTCCTTACCCTTTTCCTCCTAATCCTTCTCTTCTTTATTCTACTATTCATCTTTCTCCTTTCTCTTCTCTCTCTTTTTCTTTCTTATCCTCGTTCTCCTTCTCTGTCTCTTCCTCTCTCAACTTATCCTGCTCCTCTTTCTCTTCATCTTGTCCTCCTGCTCCTCTTCCTCGTGCTTCTCCACTTCCTCCTCCTCCTCTAATCGTACAGCTCCAAGACCTTCTATTTCGCAATGTTAAGTTGATCCATCTGGCTATTACTACAGCTTCAAATGCAACATCCATTGTATACTGCGAACTGCTCGGCTTTCCTGCTCGCTTTATCCTTTACTTTTATTTCTGGTTCCTTCGCTTGCTCGTACTTACGTTCGTGCGTGCATGTGCGTACGTCCGCGTGAGCGTATGTATGCGCGAGCGAGTGCGTGTTGCTCTTACCGATATGTGCTCGCAGAGTTGTGTTTCAGCTAGGGTTGAAACCCAGTTTTTGACCACGCCTTTTTACTTCAATAACTGGTAGGCATTTGCCGGTTCCTGGCCCCGTGGGCTCTATCGTATCTATTCTTGCAGCGGTGTAATGGAGTTAACCTCTGACCCTCACCCCTCCTTACTGCACTAAACCCAAGATAAGTCGTAATGAATAATTGACAATTTGTAAACAGAATAAGTCACATAGGAGCCCTAAGCTCTCTTAGGCAGGAATTTCATTTTGGAATTAATCCCGGAAGAATTATCAACGTGAACGCTGTGAGGAATGTTTCTTGTCTGCCTTCCAGGAAGTGCACTGATGTCTTAGCTGCTAGAATTTTCGCTGGATCTAAGTTTTTTTTTTTTTTATGAATGCTCTCATTTATTTTACCTGGATCAAAATTCCTTTTTTTTTTTTTTTTAGGAATCCTCTCATTTATTTTTGCTGGATCAAAATTCCTTTTTTGCTTTTTTTTTTTGCTAGGAATCCTCTCAATTTGTTTTTATAAAATCCTCTGGTATCTTAGCTCTTCCCTTTCTCTCCCTCCTCTTGGAATTTCCAGTCTTTTCCGTGAATACCTCTTTGAACTTTCTATTCAGTTCATCGCATTTATCCCAGTTATACTTCGAAATTCTTATCGCTCCTCCTCCTTACAGTCTTTATTTCTTCTATAACTGTCATATTCTATCTTTTTTAATTTTCGAAATGTGTTTCTGCTTCCTACTTTTCTTTGTATGGTCATCTATATCTGTTGTGTTTAGCTCCATGTTTACTATTGTCACTACTATTGTAGGTTTTCCTTACTCTTATTTTTAGCCCTTTGTTTTATTTGCGCTTCATTGTAAACGAGGCCTGGTCTCAGACCAGGCCGCGGAGGCGTTGACCCCCAAAACCCTCTCCAGGTATACCATTAACTATGTGCTTAACTATGTGTTAGTCATCTGGCACACTGTCTTCCCTTCCAGTTATATTTCATATACCAGAACTGATAAATAAGATACTTGTGCAATATCTGGGTATGTTTATTCTGGGAGATACCCAAATCTTTCACAAGTGTCTTATTTATCAATTTGTCGGTTTTTCTAAACTATTCAAACATCAGAAATGTGCTCTCTTGAAGACATACAAGAATAATATATTGGAATTCACACAAGGAAGATGGTGGAGAGATTGCAATTTCTCGTTAAAAGTAAAAAAAATTGGACTTGCTCTATCCAGATGTTAGGGAAACAAACAATGGATCTCTAAGTGTCTTCAACATGTTAGGTAAAAGGACACAAGTGCAACTAATGCGACATTTTGTTGTAGCAACGTTTCGCTCTCCACAATAAAACGTCACATTAGTTGCACATCTACCTTTTTACCTAATATATTGTCGGTAATTCTGCCAACATTATTACAAGTGTCTTCAAGTTTACAGATCTCGTGGAGAAACTCCGGATCAGTTGGGTCGGGGTGTCTATTACGTGTTACATGCGAAAAGTGCCAACAACCTGACTGATCAGGTTGTCAAGTGTGATGCCTGGTCTGGGAAACAGGGTGACGGGGGTCTGTGTATTGATGAGCTGGAAAAAAAATATTGCAGTGTGGACATCAGCTGGGAACGTCGTTAGCGCTGAAAACATCATATAAATTTCAATACAACTTGATGAATCTGCACATCTATTGTTGTTCTCATTACACTAACAAATAATGACCACAGCGAATTTCAATTTTACAAAATTCACGCTTCCAATATGCACCGGGTGAAGGGTTATTAATTAATACGCGCACGCATGAGCGTATTCCATGCGCAGGTTCCATACATAGCTTTAAGAAGAGGTATGATAAAGCTCATGGCGCAGGGAGAGTGACCCAGTAGAGGCCAGTGAAGAGGCGGGTGCCAGGAGCTATGACTCGACTAGGTAATCTAGGTAAGTACACACACACACTTATTCAATCCTGATAAGAGCAAAGTAATTAAAATAGGAGAGGGAGAGAGAAGATCGGACATCAAATACAACCTGTGTGAAAACGCAGTAGATAAATTGCAAGAAGCAAGATCTTGTTGTAAGCATCGCTCTAAACATATCACCTCCACACATAAATCTTAGAACTTCAATAGCATATTCTCAAGACCAGCCAACATAAGAAATGCTTTCACGAACCTGAACAAAAAAAAATTTCTTTACGTTATACACAACGTATGTAAGACCAATCCTGTATGTGGCGCCAGCGTCGAACCCGCTTCTGATCGAGAAATTAAAAATAGAATGGAGGAGCACTGCGGGAGGCCTACTGACTCATTCTTCTACTGACTCATGCTAGGCAGGTCTGTGTAAATGCATCCATTCTTATTCACACAAGAACGTAAGAATGGAGGATCTTAAAGTTTGCAACCAGATAGTGCTGTCAGGAGAGCGAAACGTTGCCCCAATATAATGTCTCATTAGTTGCACTTGTGTCCTTTTACCTAACATATTGTTGGTAATTTTATCATAATTACAAGACAGTGTTGGAACTGAGGGAAATGCGCTGTTAAGGAGAGACTTAAAGGAGGGAAAGACAGTGGAGGGAAGGACACAGGAGAGAAGGACACATGAGGGAAGGACACATGAGGGAAGGACACAGGAGGGAAGGACACAGGAGGGAAGGACACAGGAGGGATACAGGAGGGAAGGACAAGGGAGAACGTGATCAGAACATACAAAACACACAAAAAAATAAACACCTCATTTTTTGTACATAATTCTTTATATTATGTCCTTGTTATTGTATTGATAAAGCCACTGGCTGGAGAAACGTCTACTAATAAACATACCTAGATGTAGCACATGTGTCTAATTCTTCATATTGTCGATATTGTATACCATTTATGTACTTCATTATATACAAAGTTTCAAGAAAAGGCATGACCGGGTCCTGGGAGCTCGAGGTATATGATATCGATGGATAAGGGTTAATCGGTGAGGCCAGGCACTGTGGCTCGACCCCTGAAAGCATAACTGGCGAGTACAAACACTTGTGCACGACACAATACCTACGCACATTACAAGCACTGCAGAATGACGCAACACAAGTGTGCGACGCAAGCACACACACAACACAAGCACATGACAACTCAAGCACACACACAACACAAGCACATGACAACTCAAGCACACACACAACACAAGCACATGACAACTCAAGCACTGACACAAGCACACGACACAACACTAGCAGACAACACACACACTGTAGGACGACACAAGCACACAACACAGGCACACGACACAACACAGGCACACGACACAACACAGGCACGACACAACAGGCACACGACACAACACAGGTAGAGACAATACACGACAAAACCAGGCACACGACAAAACACAAGCACTGTGGAGGACACAAGCACACGACACAACACAGGCACACGACACAACACAGGCACACGACACAACACAGGCACACGACACAACACAGGCACACGACACAACACAGGCACACGACACAACACAGGCACACGACACAACACAGGCACACGACACAACACAGGCACACGACACAACACAGGCACACGACACAACACAGAGGTGAGAGACAATAAGCACGACACAGTGAGGTCGCTGCTGGCTGGTACAAATATCAACATTAAAGGGACACTTCTCCCATCACCTCCAACATTACCAATACCATCTTCCTCTCTCCCTCCCTTCCTCTCTCTCTCCATACCTCCCTTCCTCTCACTCGTTACTTCCCTTCCTCTTACTCGTTACTTCCCTTCCTCTTACTCGTTACTTCCCTTCCTCTCACTCCCCTATCTCCCTTCCTCTCTCTCTTCCTCTCACTCCATACTTCACTTCCACTCACTCCCTATCTACCTTTCTCTCCCTCTCTACCCCCTCCCCTCACTCCCTACCTCCCTTCCTTCCTCTCACTCCCCATCTCCCTTCCTCTTTCTCTTTCTCTCACTCCATACTTTACTTCCACTCACTCCCTATCTACCTTTCTCTCCCTCTCTACCCCCTCCCCTCACTCCCTACCTCCCTTCCTTCCTCTCACCCCTACTTCTCTTCTTCTCATTCCCTATCTACCTTCTTCTCATTCCCTATCTACCTTCTTCTCATTCCCTATCTACCTTCTTCTCATTCCCTATCTACCTTCCTCTCACTCCCTATCTACCTTCTTCTCACTCCCTATCTACCTTCTTCTCACTCCTTATCTCCCTTCTTCTCACTCCCTATCTACCTTCTTCTCACTCCCTATCTACCTTCTTCTCACTCCCTATCTACCTTCTTCTCACTCCCTATCTACCTTCTCACTCCCTATCTACCTTCTCCCTAACTCCATTCCGCTCCCTACTAACTCCCTCTCCCTACCGTCCTTTTCCTCATTCTCTGCATCTCTTCCACACTCACTACCTCCCTTCCTTTCATATTCTACCTCCCTTCCTTTCTCTCCCTTCCACTCACTCCTCCCTTTCTTGTCAGGTGCGTCGCGTAGCTCACTTACGAGAGCATTAGACTCACAATCGCAAGGTCGCGGGTTCGATTCTTTGGCATGGGTAAACATGTGTGTCAGTTTCTTAACCTCCGTGCTGTCCCTGCCCACCTAGCAGTGTAATACTGCAGTCCTACTGGAATGTAATACCATGCGGAAGAAACTATTCCATTCCTGTGTGTAAGAAATTCCAATACCTGTTAGAGGTCTGCAGGAGTCGAGAAGAAAGGTATCCGTGTACATAGCGTTAATTGAAACAGTTATCTTTCTTCCTGTCCCCTCTCAGTCATACCACCCCCTCTCGGCCTCACACTTCCACTCCCTCTCAATCACACCCGTCTGCCAAACACTCTCCTCCCATTACTCTCTACATCACATCATCCCCTAATCTTCAACACTCGCCACCACTCCACCCCGAGCCCCTGACGCTATTTCCCCTCATCCCTGACGCCCCCTCCATCCTCCACTAACACCACCATACATTTCACTGTTTCTGTATGCAATAAGCCATCTGGGGAGACGGTAATATTCGCTGTAAAAATCTCTGCCGACACAAAACCTTTAAAGCTGCCGTCGCTACTCTACCCATAGTGAGATGCTTGGCGATAATTTCATTGCCCTACTGAGTCTCCCAGCTCAGGCTGATAGGTTTCATTATGTGATGCGTGAAACCCATTCTCTGTGATGGAATATGACAGGAAAACATAGCTGGATTTTGTTCCCACAATGTAACTCACGCTGAAAGAGTAATGGCCCTCTGGGGGATGAACTAAAAATAAAATACTGCAGGGACAGCCACCGCCTCTCGAAATTGCTGGAAAACTTCATGGTTTTAGGCAAGAAAGACAAGGACACGAGAGAACCAGTAAAATGCGTCATAATGTGCACAGACCATCGGCGGATCTACTATGAAACTAATGAAGCTTAAGCTTCGGGGCCCCAGAAGCGACTTTAGTCCACACTGCTTATATATTTTAGTTCTACTGTATGAGAAGGGGTTGCCAAGGGGCCCCCCATAACAGTTCAAGCTTCAGGGGCCCCAAAAATGTAGTTCCGTCACTGGCATAAACTGCATGGTAGTCCTCAACAAATGTGCTCCTGGAAGTCTGGTAGACAGCAGCCACTCGTAGTTGTGCTGCCTTACTGTCATACCAGTGTGAAACTGAAGCTGCTGAAAGATTGCCGCTATGCAACAATTGCTGGTCTTACCATTTTGTCCCGTGAACATGTAGGTAGACATAAATCTTTCGAATTCATGCTTATACAGTACACATTTATCTTTCTGGCCAAGTGTGTTTATAGTTTTTGGTCCCGTTGGGATTTTTTCCAGTTATTGGTCCTGGTCTGAGACCTAACCGCGGAGCCTTCATCACAGAAACTTAATATATTAAATATCTTATAAATCAATTGACAAACATGGCGCATGCAAAATAAAAGAAAGAAAGAAAAAGATGGATTCAAAAAATTCCACAAAATGAACCCAAAGAGGAATAATAAACGAAGTAAAAATCAGAGTCCTCGTCGGTAAAAAAAAAATATATATATATACTATATCCAAGGCCACGGAGCCACTCTCAGTATTTTTTTCCTCATGCGTGAAATGGACACAGCAACAACCATTATGTTGTAAAAGAATTTGTAATAACCGTATTAGCCCTTACGTTATAAGAACACAAGAGCTACAGTTACAAGTGTAGCACGTCGGTGTGAGGCATCACGCTATTGATGGGACTCAGGAAGCATTTGTATGAGGCCTGGTCACAGACCGGGCCGCGGGGGCGTTGACCCCCGGAACCCTCTCCAGGTATACTCCAGGTATTCTCAAAACTGAACTATTGTTGTATACCAACAGTCCTGTTTAAGGATGTCAAAAAAATTAGAATTAGTAAAATGTTGTGATACAGTTCAGTGACCCAACTGTTGACTCACCCACGCTTCTAAAATTCACGGAGCGCAGTGAGAAAAATGTATATCAATTTACAATCTGATGACTGAAATTATTCCTTACGAAACACAGAGGCACGGTAGCCGCTGAAAAAAAATACAAGTCTCGCTGATAAGGAAAAAAATAGTCATTAGTTCACAAATAGATTATTAATTTATAAGTAGGAATTCAAAGATTTTTAATACACTTCCGATATACTGGAAATTAAAACCAGACTCGTTGCTACAATTTTTTTTTTTTTTAAAAGTTCCTGATTCATCTATTTAATTCATTTCTTTTGTAAATTAATTTCAAACCATTATTTTTAGCATTTCGCATCGTTTTCTCCCAATTTAACACTTGTTTTCCAATTCCAACTTTGCAGGTTATCCTTCACATTTATTTCTTAAACTTGAGGATATTGATCTGTTTCCTCAAATTGTGTTTTTTTCTCATACTTGTTTACTTAATTTTAGTTTATTGTTTTACCACTGGCTCTGACTCCGCCTCTTAAACTTCCATCAACGTTACTAGTTTATTGGCACTTGTTCGTGATACCTACTCTTGAAACTATGTATGAAATTTATCTCCATCACTTCCTCATCTAGTTCATTCAACCATCATGCTCTCTCAAAATTTGAAAATTCTCTTATTAACGTACAAGAAAACAATTGTATTCTAGTGTTCCACTGACAACCCCAAGTTCCTGGCAAAATCATTTATAATTGTGTTTCTTGTCTACATTCTGAGTACATTGTACTCAGAATGTAGGCCAGAAACATCCTAATTTATGTCTGAAATGTACTAGTGGGATTGTTTCTAATTTGCAAACGTAAATTACTGGACAAAAAGACAGAATACCGTGAATGGAACAATACACAATAAACACCCAAGTGAAAAGCATGGATGCAGTGAGAACCTAGAAAAATAGCTCAACTAAGAATTCAATACTTTCCGTCACCCTTATTTCACATGCAAGGAGAACGAAAAAAAAAAAGATCAGCCGGAGTGCAGTGGTTAAACTGGAAAGTCTTGTTAGCATCAATAGCTTAGCTGATCGAAACATCAACCAGGAGGACTGGTGGGAAATCGTATCGAAAATTATTTCAAAAAGTTGGGAAAGATACACTGCCTCTATTGCTCGCTCTGTTGCTTTATCTATCATTAACTTCAGTTGGTTCCTCAGACAAGCCTCTTCATCCTGATCGATGGTGACGAAACCTCACCTCTCCTCTTCAGGTGCTCGAGTATCCTCTTAAAAATCTTCTTTTACCATAGACAAGAACCTTGTCAGTGTTACCGGCCGGTAGCTCGGTGACTTTTGTCTGTTACCCAGCAGAAATATATGGACCTATTTACCCGCTGTCCATTCCAACGGTCATCGCCCCAGCGGCTGACATGAGCATTGCAGTAATCTGCACCAAAACCATAAGAAAACTTACCATAACACTTCATCTCAGCATGACTGGGCACATCTGGAGCCTACAGCATCCCTTGCAGAGGATGTGACCGTTCTTATATAAGTCAGACAGACCGAAATCTGGATGCAGGACTAGAGAAACGCAATATACCTGTGATGTATTTATGACCTTTTAGATATTTTTTCCCACCCTCTCAGCCCGGCCTGGGGCCAGGCTTTCAATTCAATTTCCTATTCAAAGAGGCTGTTGCTATTGACAGCTCGTTGGCTCACATATCCATTGTCTACGCTGATCTTTATTTTTTTCTTTTAGTATTTATGAAGACATGTTTTCAAGTCCAATGACTTTAGTTATATTCAGTTGCCTTGTCCTGCCTCTCATATTCTCTGAAATAATTTATCCTGCCTCTCATATTCTCTAAAATAATTCCTTACTCCTCCCTGAATTTTATGTTAATTTCCTTGCATAATTCTAAGTCGTTTTCAATTAGTGTTTCTCCTTTCTTCGGTATTATCACTTAATTCTTTAATGTATATTTTGGCTACCTTTGATGAGTTCCAAGAGTTTTTCTACTACCGGAGCCCGACCATAGACCAGGCTCGTCTGGTGCTTGCAGTTTTCGCTCCGTTTTGGTCTTCTTTTTGCTGTATAATTTCCCAATGCTCCCGTCTTTATTTCTATCGTTACATAGTCGATCCTGGCTTTATTCTCTCTATTTTTTCTCTCTCTAAGCTTTTCATTTCTCTTATTCGCTTTCCTTGTTTGTTGTGGCCTCGTTGTATCCCCAGTAAAACCAAAACCATAGGGAGGTTGTGTTATTTTTGTAAGTTTTATTTTGTCTTGTCTGGTATAAATATTTTATTAACCTGCCAGTATTTTTAGTTTTTCATCTTTTAGATGACTGAAGTTGAATATGATAGCAGAGAGAAAAGAGATAATGTTGGAACGTATGAGGACAGAGGCTAAAAAAAAAGTGCGAGATTAGTTTCCCTCTGAGTATTAGGAAGATTAGGAGAGTCCAAATAAGAAGTGTCCATCTGGCGCTCAGCAGACGGAGGATCAAGCCTCCACCACGTCTTGCACTGAATGACCCCCACACGGCTTTATAGCTTAACGTGAATTATATTTATACTTTATGCATTTAGTGACTAGTCTCAATGATCAGAGTTGAGAGGGATTGTGAGGAGAATTTATGAGAATGGATGTGATGAATGTTGAGTGGAATGAAGTGTGTTTGAGTGTTGTGAGATAGGGGGGTCAGGACTTAGGCAGAATGGAGAAGGAATCAATAACAAGGACTCACGAGAATGAACTGGAGGGATGGGTCTGTGGGGGTGAACATTTGGAGATGACTGGTGGGATAGAGGCAGGTTATGTGCAGGGACGGGAGATGGGAAAAGGAGTGAAAGGAGGGGCTACAGGGGGAATGAAAGGGAAGGGAAGGGTGGGAATTAATTAAAAGTCAATGAAAGGGGCATATCCACTAACTATTCTCCACTACTCCCCTCAGTGGGTACTCTCCCCAAGAGAAAGATTCTCTCCCCCCAACCATTCATTAAACTTCCCCATCTCTCACCATCTCTTTTCCTGTGTCTCACTGATATGATCGGTATGATGAGAATCATATCTAACCTACGTCTTCTCCCATAGGTTCAATTATCTTCTCATTACCAGAATTCTGGCACTTGTCTCCATAAAATTATGTCGTAAGGAACGGCTCCTGTCCCTTCCATAGAAATAAATCCCCGAAAAGTGCGTTATTTTACCCATTTGCTGTCTGTATTTCAGCCACCATGACTTCAATCACCCTTTTCTCTTTCACTCTTCAAACCCACACTATCGTGTTTCTCCTCCAAAATGAAAACAACCAGATTTCTCTCCCTTTCATCTCTCTTGTGTTAAGTCATCCATGTTTTCATCCCCTGCGGATATTTCTGTCCGATTTTTTTGTGTGTCTGTGTTTGTACTTAACTGTGTGTGCGTGGTGATCTCCAGCTCTTGACCATTAATATTACGATATGATTTATTTATTGCATATATTGGACTTTGTCATTTCTATTTTCGAATCTGTACATAAAGTTAATCTCCCCTCACTTATTAAGGGTCCATGGTTCGATTCCTGTTGGATATGTTTCCTTATACCTGTTGTCCCTGGTCACCTAGCAGTAAGTAGCTACCTGGGTGTTAGTTGACTGCTGTGGGTTGCATCCTGGGGGAGGTAGTATACCTTAGATAGAGCTAATCTTTGAAATCAGCTGAGGTAAGATAACAGCTCTTAGCTTGTAAATTCATCTGTGTGTAAAAAAAAAAAAAGAATTTCACTTGCTCATATACCTGAGAGTGTTTACATGTTCTGCGTCTTTACTAGTTTTTTTTTCCACTTCATAAAATCTTTTTTTTTTTTTTTTTTTTTTGCTGAAAAACCAAGTCACTTTGTTATAAAATAGTCATAGAAAGGATGAAAGGGGAAGAGGGAGAGAGAGATTGGAGGGTGAAGGGAAAGGAAGGGTTAAAGGAGAAAGAAGAAAACGGAAATGGGGTGGGGAGGCGAAGGGAAGGGAGAGGGGAAGTGAAGGGAGAGGGGAAGTGAAGGGAGAGGAAAGAGAGGAGGGCGTAGGGAAGGAACAGGGGGGGGGGAAGGGGAAAGGGAGAGGAGTTGGAAAATGAACACTTAAAAAATGCCACCTGTCCATCATCCAGTTTCTTTAAAATAATATAATCAATACTGGAATTCTTGAGGACATTCTCATTACTAGTCTCCTAGTTCGAGCTGAAAGATTCCGTTTCTACATTCATGAACTCCATCACTTGTGACAGAATATATCATTGTAAAACAGCTGCCTGTAGGTTACCTGTAATCTGTTTCAGGGGTCAGAGCCCCTACAGCCCTGAGACCAGGTTTCCTGGTTGCTGGTCTGATCGACCAGTTGCCAATCTCACACAAAACAACGTATATACCACAGCCCAACTTATAAGGAATTGATTTAAGGAACATATCAAGTCCCCTCTTTAAGACAGCTCGAGGTTTGATAGTAATTCCCAGTAAGCACTAAGGGAGGGTGTTGAAGAATCTTGATCCTCTCAGACTTTCCCAGGCGTAGATGAAGATGATGTATATTTCTCGCTTACGTTTTGAGGAGTATTGCTCGATTAACTTCAAGTGTTCCCAGTAATTCAAATGCTTGGCTAAATTTATACGAGCATTAGAGGTTCACTGCGTGTTCACCAGCTCTCAACTTTCGCCTAACTTGAAGGGAGCTGTTAGTATAGGGGCAGTTAGTATAAATCAATATTCATGTTTGGAGAGCACAAGTGACTTGAAGAATATGATCAGTGGCTTGGCATCTTTGTTTTGAAATTTATCCAGCCCATTATTTTTCTTTCGGCTGTGATAATACCAATATCGTGACTCTTGAATGCGAGATCCTATGACATTATCACTCCTAAATCTTTCATATTAAGCTTCGGCTTGATTGAGTAATTCGAGTTTGTGCTGTACTCCGATCTAGGCATTTATTACAATCATACAACTACCCAGCCCATCCTTTAACTTTTTACCATTCGTGTGAAAATTCCCGCTCGAAATGGGAATGATATACCCTGGCAGTTACGTGGAAATAAAAGATAATATACGTTAACCTAATCAGGAGCCAAGGCCGGGTCACCATCTGGAAAAGACCCGGGCCGGGAGAGTAGCTGCGAATCCAGGAGGAGGAAGACCTAACAAAGTAAAACAATTATTAACATTTCCGGTTCATTTCAAGTGCGTGAACAAAAGGTAATTCGTATGACACTGGATCCATCAAATGAAGAACATTTTAAACTACCATATCGAATATGGCAGTCAGAGAACGTGGGCATACATAATTGCATTAAATAAAAGTTAATGCTGTTTCTTTCTCTCGTATCTCGTCTCCCGGTAGTCACTTCCTCACGACAGATAAAAAAAAAGGGAAGTGGGAGAGGGGAGAGTTCCGCTGTGTCTGGTAAAGGTCCTTCACAAGAGGTGGGGATATATGCCTTGCTCTCAGCCCTACCCAGAAGAGCAATCAATCACACACATCTCCCAGCATTGATCCGCACCAAGGTTAGCACCTCTCTCTCTCTCCCCTCACTCCCTTTCTTCACTCCACCTTTTCAGACCCACCTTCTTTCACTCGGTCTCCCTCTTATCAAATCCTCCATCTCGTCACTTCATTCTTTTTAGGTTCCCTCCCTCCCCCCACCCCCCCACTCCCCCCTCTCTCTCTCTCTCTCTCTCTCTCTCTCTCTCTCTCTCTCTCTGCCACTTCTAACATTTATCTTGCCACTCTTGCACAGACCGGGCCGCGGGGGGCGCTGACCCCCGGAACTCTGTCCAGGTAAACTCTGTCCAGGTAAATAATCTCCCGAGGTGTATATAACTGTTCTTTCCACTTCTTTCAGTCGTTCCTAGCAAGAACAATTTTCTCAGTATTCCTAGCTGAGACATGTATGTTCCCAGGATTCTTACCAGTATCTTGCTCAGTCGCTGCTCTTGGGCCTGCTCTCCTTCCTTCAAGAATACTAGAAGAGTTTAAAATCTTAAAATGCTTTTTTTCCACCATTACCCTTAAAGTTTTATACAGGAATAAAAGATAGAGGTTAATAAAAGGTGAAAGAGCTGGGCGGAGGGACGGAGATAGCAAGAAGGAAAGAAGGAGATAAGAAGGGAAGGAGAGCATGGAGATAAGAAGGGAAGGAGAGCATGGAGATAAAGATGGAGAGTGGAAGAAAATCCGACAAACAAAAACTTACTAGAATTATAATTGTGATGAGGAAAAGACAGACAGAGATGCATTAGCAAGTCCACATCGTGACGACGTTTCGCTCTGTGTAGAGCGAAATTTGACTAGGGTCTGCCTAGCATGAGCTAATAGGCCAGCTGCAGTGCTTTCTTATGTACTTAAAATACGTAATTAGCCTAGCTAATTATGTATTTTAACCCCCTTCCACATCCACCACCTTAATTCAGTCCCCACCTCCACTAACCAAGCAACTCATACCACACCCACCTCCACCACTAACACCATTAACCTCACACCACCATCACACCACTAGCACCATACCGACACCATCCCCTTACCAAATCCAGAAAAAAATTACCACTTCTAGCAAAATATTTGCAAAAATTACCCAGTTTTCCAGAACAAGGGTGTATTTCATGCACCTAGCACCACCCACAGCCGGGAGGACCACGGGGGAATTTGGGTACAAGTCATGATAAGGAGAGTAGGAAGGTTGCACCTCGGGGAAAATTAATAATACCTTGCATGAAGAGACGTACACAAAAAAGTATGCATTTTTTATAAGAATGTTCCGCTTAAGAAAAGTTTGTATGAAACTCTTTGATTTGACAATAGTCTGGGACGGACCGAAACGTCATACTAGTATTCCTCTCCTTCGTGAATTGTTTCAGTCACGGTAATGTGACCTTTTATTATTTCTCGTTATTATTCTTTCTTGTTATTAAATTTTTTGCGAAATTCTTTGATTTGGCAATAGTCTAGGTTGGACCGACACGCCATACAAGCTTTCCTCTCCTACGTGATTTTTTTCAAGCTTATTAATAAAGTCTTACACTGATATATGTGAATGGTAATTCACTTGAGGACTGACTGTCGCTTCCACTACCTCCTCCATCACCACCACAGAGGCCCAGCTACCACACTACAACGCTTATTATTTTATTAGTAGACAAGCACTAAAACCGTGGTCACGCGGCGTCTAGAAAATGGAAAATAATCATGTTTGATCAAAGGTGATGATAGCTCCAATTCCTTTGATCAGGAGCGAGTAACCAGCATCGAGGCAACCCAGATGCATTACGGCTTATGAAGGACTGAGAGAACGCGAGAAAATAAGCTTCGGCGCTTTTAACACACCGCTGGTTTGCGATATTGTGTTTACACACACACATATATATATATATATATATATATATATATATATATATATATATATATATATATATATATATATATATATATATATATATATATATATATATATATATATATATATATATATATATATATATATAAATTACTGCCTACCATATGGTCATGGCCATTAGTGGGCCCTGCCCACATACAACCGGGACTTCAACTGCTGCATCTCACCACTTATTCTACTGGTTCCGATTTAGAAGCCTCTGTCCTCATGCCTCTGAATTAGAGACTGCCGTGTAGGTAACACTTCTCTCGGGAAAGTTACTCAGGTGTTGCCATGGTCATTAGCTTGTCGTTATTATGCCTTTGCTCTAATGGGAATAAAGGTGAAAATTTGTAGAAACAGTGAGATGAAAGGAGAAATAATGAAGTAGAAATAAGGGAATGAAAAACGGAATTTACGAGGTACAAGGACGACTGGTCAACGCTACTCACAAAAAGAAAAAAAATACCATTCCATGTAAATTAAAGCAGTAACCCAAGAAGATCACACTAGAGAACGAGATGAAACAACACACAACAATGAAAAATAAACGACTCGTCACTAAAAACAACACAAGATCACCCAACACCACGTAACAAAAAAAAAATCGCACACTTCAACAACGATGGAACGAAACTTTACAAACTTAAATCCGCCTCAATTAAAAATGACAACAAGTCATCAAGTGTACAACGGAGGGGCGATGATCCCCGGAACACTCACCAAGTTACTGAACAAAGTTAAAGAACAAAAAGGTACAATACTGTGGCTGGAACAATACACGAATAACCCACACACAGGAGAAAGAAACTTAGGACGACGTTTCGGTCCGAAATTAAAAAAAAATAATGCTCTAACTTCGCCTATACATTTTAATGTCAAATCCGACAAAGACGTTTTACAGCAAACTGTGGGGATAAATTAGACACTTGGGTGTCTTTATTGGTGAAACGTTTCGCCCCATAGTGCCTTCATCAGTCCTGTACAAAGAAGAATGGTGAAGATCAGTCGATGTAATTACATAGACTCCAGGATGATTACCTCAAACTCTTCCTGATCTTCACCATTCTTCTGTATATGGACTGATGAAGGCACTGTGGGGCGAAAAGTTTCCACAATAAAGATTACCCAAGTGCTGCACATGTGTCTAATTTATCAACCTTTCGGTTCTCTGAACTATTTACCTACAAAACAATTGGGACCCTCAACCTCGGAAGTAGATAGGCTTCGAGGACAAATATTTGTTATGCCTCCCCTCCTCCTCCAACCCCACATCTTTTCATAAATGTGCAAATAGGCCTATTTTATTGTGTGTTGGTATCGCTTTTAATAGTAAAACTTAACTGACGGCTTTGTTAAACGAAGTATTTCCTTTATTGCTAAAGGTAATTATCACAATTTTTATCAAAGTTCCCGAGGTCCTTTATTTTTATTGCTTGTTACTTATCTAAAAAATCCTTTTTTTAGCTTCGACTGCATTTGAGGCTTCTATTCTTTTTTCTTTTTTTTATTATTCTCTCTTCTTGTATTATCTGTTATTCTATTCTCTTGCATTACCTATTACATTCTCTAGCATTATTTATCATCATCCGCTCTCGCATTATCCAAAATTATTATTATAGTATTCTGAATTCTCTAGAATGATATTAACTTACATTACTACTTGTATTATCTGCTGTTCTCTTCTTATTCTCTAATACTATTCTGTTATCTCACTTTCTCTAGTAATCGCTTCTCTTATAATCTCTAGTAATCGCTTCTCTTATATTCTCTAGTAATCGCACCTCTTATATTCTCTAGTAATCGCACCTCTTATATTCTCTAGTAATCGCACCTCTTATATTCTCTAGTAATCGCACCTCTTATATTCTCTAGTAATCGCTTCTCTTATATTCTCTAGTAATCGCTTCTCTTATATTCTCTAGTATTCGCTTCTCTTATATTCTCTAGTATTCGCTTCTCTTATATTCTCTAGTATTCGCTTCTCTTATATTCTCTAGTATTCGCTTCTCTTATATTCTCTAGTATTCGCTTCTCTTATATTCTCTAGTATTCGCTTCTCTTATATTCTCTAGTATTCCTTCTCTTATATTCTCTAGTATTCCTTCTCTTATATTCTCTAGTATTCGCTTCTCTTATATTCTCTAGTATTCGCTTCTCTTATATTCTCTAGTATTCGCTTCTCTTATATTCTCTAGTATTCGCTTCTCTTATATTCTCTAGTATTCGCTTCTCTTATATTCTCTAGTATTCCTTCTCTTATATTCTCTAGTATTCGCTTCTCTTATATTCTCTAGTATTCGCTTCTCTTATATTCTCTAGTATTCGCTTCTCTTATATTCTCTAGTATTCGCTTCTCTTATATTCTCTAGTATTCGTTTCTCTTATATTCTCTAGTATTCGCTTCTCTTATATTCTCTAGTATTCGCTTCTCTTATATTCTCTTGTTGTTCTCTTCTCTTATATTCTCTAGTATTGTTCTCTTCTCTTATATTCTCTAGTATTGTTCTCTTCTCTTATATTCTCTAGTATTGTTCTCTTCTCTTATATTCTCTAGTATTGTTCTCTTCTCTTATATTCTCTAGTATTGTTCTCTTCTCTTATATTCTCTAGTATTGTTCTCTTCTCTTATATTCTCTAGTATTGTTCTCTTCTCTTATATTCTCTAGTATTGTTCTCTTCTCTTATATTCTCTAGTATTGTTCTCTTCTCTTATATTCTCTAGTATTGTTCTCTTCTCTTATATTCTCTAGTATTGTTCTCTTCTCTTATATTCTCTAGTATTGTTCTCTTCTCTTATATTCTCTAGTATTGTTCTCTTCTCTTATATTCTCTAGTATTGTTCTCTTCTCTTATATTCTCTAGTATTGTCTCTCTCTTATATTCTCTGTATTTTTCTTCTTATATTCTCTAGTATTGTTCTCTTCTCTTATATTCTCTAGTATTGTTCTCTTCTCTTATATTCTCTAGTATTGTTCTCTTCTCTTATATTCTCTAGTATTGTTCTCTTCTCTTATATTCTCTAGTATTGTTCTCTTCTCTTATATTCTCTAGTATTGTTCTCTTCTCTTATATTCTCTAGTATTGTTCTCTTCTCTTATATTCTCTAGTATTGTTCTCTTCTCTTATATTCTCTAGTATTGTTCTCTTCTCTTATATTCTCTAGTATTGTTCTCTTCTCTTATATTCTCTAGTATTGTTCTCTTCTCTTATATTCTCTAGTATTGTTCTCTTCTCTTATATTCTCTAGTATTGTTCTCTTCTCTTATATTCTCTAGTATTGTTCTCTTCTCTTATATTCTCTAGTATTGTTCTCTTCTCTTATATTCTCTAGTATTGTTCTCTTCTCTTATATTCTCTAGTATTGTTCTCTTCTCTTATATTCTCTAGTATTGTTCTCTTCTCTTATATTCTCTAGTATATACCTTTACCTTTGATATACCTTTGAAGAGTTTCGAGAGTATCTACTCTCTGAGCCCGGCCATGGGCCAGGCTCGTCTGGTGCTTGCCTGGTCAACCAGGCTGTTGCTGCTGGAGGCCCGCTGCCCCACATATCCATCACAGCCTGGTTGATCTGGCACCTGGTGAAGATATTTGTCCAGTTTCCTCTTGAAGGCTTCTACACTGGTTCCAGCCGTGTTTCGGATATCTTCTGGTAAGATGTTGAATAGTCTGGGACCCCGGATGTTAATACAGTGCTCCCGTATTGTCCCCACCGCACCCCTGCTCCTCACTGGGTTTATTTTACACTTTCTCCCATATCTCTCACTCCAGTATGTTGTTATGGCAGTGTGCAGATTTGGGACCAGGCCCTCAAGTACTTTCCATGTATATATTATCATGTATCTCTCTCTCCTCCGCTCCAATGAGTACATGTTCAAGACTTGAAGGCGTTCCCAATAATTTAGATGTTTCAATGGTTCAATGTGAGCCGTAAACGATCTCTGGATTTGTTCCAGCTCTGCTATTTCTCCTGCTCTGAACGGGGCCGTCAGCACTGAGCAGTATTCTAAGTGAGGGAGCACTAGCGATTTGAATAGTGTCACCATCGGCATTATTTCCCTTGTTTTGAAAGTTCTCTTCTCTTATATTCTCTAGTATTGTTCTCTTCTCTTATATTCTCTAGTATTGTTCTCTTCTCTTATATTCTCTAGTATTGTTCTCTTCTCTTATATTCTCTAGTATTGTTCTCTTCTCTTATATTCTCTAGTATTGTTCTCTTCTCTTATATTCTCTAGTATTGTTCTCTTCTCTTATATTCTCTAGTATTGTTCTCTTCTCTTATATTCTCTAGTATTGTTCTCTTCTCTTACATTCTCTATTATTGTTCTCTTACATTCTCTATTATTGTTCTCTTACATTCTCTATTATTGTTCTCCTACATTCTCTATTATTGTTCTCCTACATTCTCTATTATTGTTCTCTTACATTCTCTATTATTGTTCTCTTACATTCTCTATTATTGTTCTCTTACATTCTCTATTATTGTTCTCTTACATTCTCTATTATTGTTCTCTTACATTCTCTATTATTGTTCTCTTACATTCTCTATTATTGTTCTCTTACATTCTCTATTATTGTTCTCTTACATTCTCTGATATTCTATACTTTTCGTAGGTATCAGGTTTTTCTGTCACTATTCTTTATTACTCTTTTTATTGTCTGTTTAAGTTCTGTTAACTCTTTTGTATATCAGGGAGATTGGGGCGAGGGAAGGAAGGATCGAGAGAGGGACCGAGGAAGATGGAAAGAGGGAAAGAAGGGAGATTTTCCTAGATGGACCCCCTTCATTACGCCCCGGAAACGCCTCCCTATAATTCATGAAGGTTAATGGGACTTCGAGGATTCTACCTTCGTAGCCGGCCGGAGACCAGACTTCCTTGTTGACTGCCTGGTCAGTCAGTTCTCAACGTAGCTGATCTGACGCCTACCCTGAGTCTACCTGGATGGTGTTTCGGGAGTCAACGCTCCTGCGATCCAGTCTTCGACCAGGCCTCCCTGTAGCAGGTAGTGGACCGTTCCCTCTTGAAACCTTCTACCTTTCTTCCAACAGCATTACGAAAATCTGTTTGCATAATGTTGGGTCTTGGACGAACGATGTTTAATCTTGGATCAACGATGTTGGGTCATGAACTAACGATATTGAGTCTTCGGACCAACGATGTTGACAGTGTTCACTCGTTGTGCCTATGACATCTTTGCTTTTCCTTGGAATTATTCGACAAGGCCTGGTCTCAGACCGGGCCGCGGGGCGTCGACCCCCGAAACCCTCTCCAGGTATACACTTCCACGCGTACTTCTGTAGTAAGGTACTATGGCAGTATGCAGTGACAACAGGAAGAACCATGATTATTAAAAGTACACAACTTTTCGCGCACATGTAGTGAAGGAAATGTTCGGCACCTCAAAAAACAGTTTTCATGAATCTTGTTTTTATCACTACCTGTCGGATGTTGCCACAATCTCACATGGTAGTGTGTATGTACCTTTGATGAGTTTCGAGAGTCTTTCTAATCCCGGAGCCCGACCATGGGCCAGGCTCGTCTGGTTGACCAGGCCAGCCTGGTCAACCAGGCTGTTGCTGCTTGAGGTCCACTGCCCCACATATCCATCACAGTACTGTGTTTTTCCAGTCACGGTATTGTGCCTCTTTGTTCTTTATCCATCACAGCCTTGTTGATCGGGCATCTGGTGAAGATACTTGTCCAGCTTCCTCTTGTTCCAGCAGTGTTTCTGATATCTTCTGGTAAGATGTTGAATAATCAGGGGCCCCGGAGATTAGAGAGATGTTTAGAGAGATCACCCTCAGGTAATTATTTTTTACATTCTATAAGGAAATAGTAATAACACTGTTTCAGACAAATTACAGAATGGGTGAGGTGTTAAAGGGTTCGTTGGAGGAGCGATGATTGCAAAGGAAACAACTGTAGACTGTTATGAAGGCGCAATTTTGGCAATCGTGGCAGAGCCCAGCCTGTTTCTCTGCTCGTCTGGTAAGCCTACCTGAGTCTGAGTGGACTACGTCCTAGGTGCCTGGTTCAAACGGTGGGTCACGTGACTTAAGGCTTGGTCAGGGAGCCTGCCTATAAATGTTGCAAGGAAATATATAGGCAGGTTCCCTGGCCAAGCCTTAAGTCATGTGACCCACCGTTTCAGGCAGACACCTAGGCCGTAGCCCACTGAGACTCAGGTAGGCTTACCAAACGAGCAGAGAAATAGGCTGGGCTTTGCCACGATTACTAATAGAACGCTTTCATAATAGTCTATACAAATAATAATATTGACAGGAGCTCGAACCCATGGCAAGCGAGTCCTAAAACTTGTCATGGGTTCATATCCTCACTCGTTTGTGATTTACGCATTTGTCTCTTCCCCATTCCTGAGAATTATGCTCTGATGCGCTTGTACCAGACTAAAGCTTAAGCTTTATTGATACTGTAGGTTCAAGTAAACAACCTCTGTACATTTTACAGGTCTTTATTTTATATATATATATATATATATATATATATATATATATATATATATATATATATATATATATATATATATATATATATATATATATATATATATATATTTCTGCCTTGAAAGGCACCGTGAGCGCAAAAGCTATATTTGAAACACGAAACAATAACTGTTTTGCATATAGAACCATCAATGACGTTATGTCTTATTTTGGAAGTTTTATAATCATTCAGTCATATTCCTAAGTGTTATCGTTTCCCGTTACTTAACAAAATTAACAATATTCGTAGTGTACTACTGCTAACCTCTTCCACACACGAGTTGAATGGTTGGAATAAATGCTAGCTAAGTTTTCCCTGTCATATTCCATCACACAGGATGGATTGTATGCATTAAGGAAATGAAATATGTTAGCCTGAGCCAGGAGACTTCAGTAAGGTGGAGAGGATATTCTTTATTAACTATTCCACGATGGATTCAGCATATATGGAAACCCGAAAGAATTCGTTTATATTTGTGTGACTGCTTGCGTGAGCTAAAAATTGGTGGAGCATCGAACCGAAGGCTTGACGATCATGAGAATGCCTGGTCCCTTGCTAGGTAATGTCTCCTGACAAGGAATCCTGAGCTGCGCCGAGGCGCTGGGGCGATGATCTCTGGAAGAAACACCAGATAGGTTCCTCCCTCCCCCCCCCTCATCAACACCCATTCCATCCTACCTTTCGTCCTCCATCCACCCTACCCTTCTTCCTCCACCCTTCCCTTCTTCCTCCACCCTTCCCACCTCCACCTTGCACTCCCTTCTCTCTCACATACCCTACCCTCTCTCTGTTCTGCACTCTCCCTTCTCTTCACTCTGCCACTTACTTCCCAACAGCCCATTACATAATTAACGATAATACAATCTTCAATCTCCCCCCCCCCTTCTCTCTCTCTCCATTAAACCCTACCTTTTGCTCTCCTTTCCGAGTACACACTTTCTCTTGCCCTCTCCCCCTCCCTCCCAATTCCCTACACCCTTTTAATGCTCTTTCCTCTATCCTTCCTCTCTCCCTCCTAACAGTCTCTCTCTCTTGTCTCTCTCCCTCCTAACAGCGTCTCGTATACCCCCTCACTACCGATACCCTCTCACCTTCCTCCCAATACCCATCTCACCTTCCAATACCCCTCTCTCCTTCCTCCTAATACCCTCTCACCTACCTCCAAGTACCCTCCCTCCAGCTTCCCTCCCACTCAACACTCTTCCCTCACACACCTCATTAATAACATCATGGCAAGATACATCCCAGTACATTTGTGTTCATTAAGTGCGTCTTGACGAGTGTCCACACAGCCAAAATTCCTGTCAAAGCGCAACAGATAATGACTCTTACTGACTCGAGAATTAAATATCAAATATTCCTACTAAATATTTCTGACTGACATATTGCGCAGATTTTTTCTATTATCAAATTTTCAATGTAAATATTTTAAGTTTCCAATATTTTGTACAAGTTAAATTATATATTTTTTTTATTTAGATTTTAGTATATTTTCATAATTTAACTTATATTTAATATTAATTTTACTGCATTTCCAAGTCCATTACTACACCCCCAGGTCCATTAGTACACTTACAGGTCCACTACTACACTCCCAGGTCCCCTGATACACCCTAGGTCCACTACTACACCCAAGGTTCCATGCTACGCCCCAGATCCTCTGCTACACCCCAGGTCCCATGCTACACCCCAAGTCCACTGCTACACCCCAGGTCCACTACTACAACCCAGGTCCACTACTACAACCCAGGTCTCCTGCTACACCCCAGGTCCCTTGCTACACCCCCAGGTCCACTACTACACCCCAAGTTCATTACTACACCCCCAGGTCCCCTGCCACACCCCTAGGTCCCCTGCTACACCTCCAGGTCCACTACTACACCCCAGGTCTCCTGCTACACCCCAGGTCCCTTGCTACACCCCCAGGTCCACTACTACATCCCAAGTTCACTACTACACCCCCAGGTCCCCTGTTGCACACCCAGGTCCCCTGCTACACCCCTACGTTCCCTGCAACACCCCCAGGTCCACTACTACACCCCAGGTCCCTTGCTACACCCCCAGGTCCACTACTACATCCCAAGTTCACTACTACACCCCCAGGTCCCCTGCTGCACCCCAGGTCCCCTGCTACACCCCCAGGTCCCCTGCTACACCCCTAGATTCCCTGCAACACCCCAGGTCCACTACTACACCCCAGGACCCCTGCTACATCCCAGGTCCCCTGCTACACCCCTGGTCCACTACTACACCCCCAGGTCCACTATTATACCCCTAGGTCCCCTGCAACACCCCAGGTTCTCTACTACACCCCCAGGTCCACTACTACGTGGGAATCGTGCATCATGGACGACATGGGAATCGCGCGTCGCGGACGACATGGGAATCGCGCGTCGCGGACGACGTGAAAATCGTGCGTCGCAGACGTGTTAATCTGTACATTTTAAGCAGCTCTTGAGACAGCTTTTGCAAAGAAAAATATTTTTTAAACGTCTGAAAGAACGTGGGAACAACATTCTACTTAATCAACTCATCGATAAACAATTAGGTTACGTTATTGTAAATTAATCAAAAATAACTTTCTAACAGACTGTAACAAGTGACAAAATAATGGACAAGATAAATAAAGTTACTTTGATGTCCCAGCGAAGGAGTGTAGCAACCGTTGAAGACAGTATTAAAAATAATCAAACCACGGAACGGGTGGGGTTTGAACCCATGGTTAGTGGGCCCTGAAACTCACAGGATTATTATATTCACGAGTAAGAGCTAGATCCTGAGGGGGTTATACAGCACCTGGGGTATGATTGGTAATCAAGTTGGAGCCTTGAAAGGGTAGGGAGACTCCAATTCGTCGAATCAGGAGCTCTTCTAGAGGTCACAGTCTACCTTCAAGCTCAAATAGAGCGATGCAATAATCGTGAATAAGCGATACAAGATGCAACACAACCACAGGGGGTGTTGAATGAGTTCTAGGCCTTTAGTGTTGGAATCAACACAGGAGATTGCAATGTTGCAGAATTAAGTAGGAAATTCAAACAGATTAGTTCAGAAAAACGTTCTACCTTGGATTTCCTCCTCATTTCTGCAACACTGCAAGCTCCTGATGTGTTGATTGCAACACGAAAGGCCTAGAACTATCATTCAACTGCCCCTGTGGTTGTTTTGCATATATACAGCGATGAAAATGATCAGTTCCTCCGCTCTCAACCCAGTTAAGAAATTATACCTGGAACGAGACTTGGAAGACACTCAGATCCTATAAGAGGAAATGTAAGATAACTCAGAAAAATTATGTGAACTCTTAATTTATAGAACACAATAATTTACCTCTAAGAACTGTCAGAAAGATATAACCTGGAAAACTAGAAACTACAAGATATGTCATCATACCGATGATATCTTTTAAAAAATCTTTACCACTAAACTGAAATATAAAAATTGCTGTCTGGCAGACGTTCTAATAAAGACTAACAAAATTCCTGACTTGGAAAGTTTACGTGCCAATTCGGTATATTTATCGTTTGAGTTTTATGACCCAAACAAAATTTAATTTTTTTTTGTAGTATATAACCAACTTTATTTCTGTTAGCCTGGTTTTTATAGACTAAATTTCCATAGGCTTTTTGCCCTCAAATTGTCAGAACGGATGCAGGATGCACCGATTAACTACTTATAACACATGAGAACATGACGGTCAGTAATAACAACGATGAACAATAAATATATAACTTATTGCTCGTCTCTACCACTTTACAAGGACATACTTTTGTACGTAATCCATAGTCACTGAGGAGTAAATCTATTACAGAGTAAGAGTGTAAAAGTAGCCTTTGCCACGGCATCCTTCCGCTCATTCAAGACCCGACATGTCCCGGACACCAGCCTTATACCGGACATGATAACTTGGGAGGAAAATACTTATCTAATATTGCTCACCCGAATTCGTTCAGCTAAACTATTGGAAGAGCCTAAAGACACTCAAAATCCATTTCCTTGAGTACAGGGAAAAGCCTAAAATAACTGTAACCCAGATCAAATAAAGGAACACTATGACGAAGAAATACCACTGCAACAATCTTGTGTCAAAACAACTTTCAATCTGTGCCATGATAGAGCAATAGTGCAACGAAGTGCCAGTGCAGAGACCCCAGAGTCGATCCCAGTTCCAGTCCTAGTTCCACGACCCAGTACGACAACGTTGCTGCAATGACCTTGTGCCATTGCAACGATCAAGTGATATATCAAAAACAAAATGCTTACCTAAAGCCAGTAACACAACCCAGTGAGAAATAGAAGACAGTGCCAAACAATAGCAAGTTATGGCTTCAGTTACGCCGCCTACGTCCTCCTCCTATTCTGTGTGATAGTTACAATGTGGAAGAGAAGTTATTTAAGTTTCTGTGCTATATTCATCACTCAGGCAAGCTAGCATAAACAAGGAACTGAAATTGTCAGGATGAGCCTGGAGGCTTCACTAGAGCAAGTAACATACCTCCAGACATTCCACTATGGGAGCTTCAAAGATTTCGTTCCAGTAAAGCTAAATTTACGGTTATTCTTGAAATACCGTCTCTGAGGATGGTTGATCCCACGCGTGAGGTGATGGGTGTAGGGAAGGGGAGGAGGGCGTGGGAGGTTGATGAGGAAGAGGAAGGCATCATTCCTCACACTTCCCGCTATCCCTCCCACCCTTACCCCCGTCCGGCCACCCCCATTCCTCTCGTCCCTCTCTCTACTCACCAATTGATACCATGACTGCCCTGCACAACACTATGGCCGCCCTGCACGCTACCATGGTAGCCCTTACACTCTACCATGACCATTAACAGAAGTTATTGTAGTTCAACCCTATTACCAAGGACTCTGACGATACTATCGTTCCTACAGTAAAAGTGCAGCTTTTAACTGTCCTGCCAGAGAGCCGCGCTGCCTTGCGAGCTCCTAAATGGGACCGAATAAGCCATTAACTAACTCTTGACCATTTCCCTTAGTAACCTTGCAGTGCTCACGTCTAGCCTGCCTTGGTTAAACCAGGGCATGTTAAGACCGTTCCAATGAGGCCAAACTGTCCCATTTCCAGAAAATTACTGTTGATAATATCCTCAACTTCCTATTGTAGTTTACTGCTCTTGAGCATAAAACTTAAAAAATTAAGTAATAGCTTGCCAAATTATGTGACTGCTGGCGTTGTTTCACACCTGCGGAAGGAAATGGACGAGGTTAAGGAGATATGTATTTCCAGGATTGAAAGATGAATCCAAATGACCTACTGCCGATAACAGTGAACAAGTTACAGAATAAACTTATGTAGAAAGCTCTGTGATAAGGATCTCCACAGATCGAAACCCTGTCTCAATAAAAAAAAAATCTGCAGTGTCTTTTCTTCAGAGGACCGAAAGGTCTTTCATAACTTCATGTGAAGTGTCATAGACGCCAGAACCAACAGGGGAAAAGATAACCAATTTATAATAATTATTAAAAATGAATGCCATTAACATTCACAAGCAAATTCTTTCTTGTGTGGAAATTTTTGAAGAGGGAATAAAGGATCCGACCGCATCATTCCCAATATTTTCCTTCAGCGTCACAATTCTCATTGCGGTCCAGGGTACAAGCCTCGTGGGACATCCTGTGTATTAATTAAAAGCCTACACATATAGTGTACGACACACATACATTAACATCACAACATGTTAACAAAAATACATTGTCTATAAAAAAGGAACACTACCAGGTTAAAATCACTTTTCATTAAAAATGTCATCAGTTCTGTAACATTAGAAGTATTCTCTAAAATGACAGAATTGGCTATATACATTATTATAAATCCTCTATTGTAGCATTTAGCTCTAAAGACTATGATATATATATTAATTTGTGTATCAAAGTCAGCACGCAACTAGCTGCATTGAGTAGAACGGTATTAACTGAAAGAAGGTATTCGTGGGTGATGATGAATGGCTTCATTTTCAGAGCTCTGGAGCAGCTGGCTGCGTTGTAATCTCAGGACTAGACGACCGAAGGTTCCAATCTCGTTCGCCTCTTAGAATTAACATTTATTTATGATGAAGTTCTCAGAACAGTGACATGGAGGGCACGAGAGATGGAGCTGCCCAGTAGCTGCTGGTACGGTCGGGGTTTCTGTTAAAATACGTGACTGGGCCGCAGTTAGTGCTTTCACTAACCTTACCGAATAACAAGTTAGTTTTGGCTACCCACCTGGAGGTTGCTCTGGGGGTCAACGCCCCCGCGGCCTTGTCCATGACCAGGCCTCCCGGTGGATCAGTGCCTGATCAACCAGGATGTTACTGCTGGCCGCACATAGTCCAACGTACGAACCACAGACCAGCTGATTGAGTACTTATTTTAGGTATCTGTCCAGACAATAGAGCGGAAAAATAATGTGAGGGACCTGGGGGTGGTAATGTCTGAGGATCTCACTTTCAAGGATCACAACAGTGCCACGATCACAACTGCAAAGAAAATAATAGGATAAATAATGAGAACGTTCAAAACAAGAGATGCCAAGCCAATGATGATCCTTTTCAAATCCCTTGTTCTCTTTAGGCTGGAATACTGCTGTACATTAACATAGTTCAAAGCAGGTGAAATTGCAGATCTGGAGAGAGTACAGAGAACCTTTACTGTACATATAAGTTCCATCAAACACTTCAACTACTGGGAAAGCTTGGAAGCACTTGACTTGTACTCGCTGGAACGCAGGCGAGAGAGATGTATCATAATCTACACTAGGAAAATCCTAGAAGGAATGGTCCCGAATCTTCACACAGAAATCTCTCCCTACGGAAGTAAAAGACTGGGCAGGCGGTGCAAAATACCCCTAATGAAAAGTAGGGGCGCCATTGGTACACTAAGAGAAAACACCATAAGTGTCCGGGGCCCAAGACTGTTCAACAGTCTCCCACCAAAGCATAAGGGGAATTACCAATAGGCCCCTGGCTGTCTTTAAAAGGGAGCTGGACAGATACTTAAAGTCGGTTCCAGATCCGGGCTGTGGTTCGTATCAGCCTGGTTGATCAGGCCCTGATCCACCGGGAGGCCTGGTCGTGGACCGGGCCGCAGGGGCGTTGATCCCCGGAATACCCTCCAGGTAGACTCCAGGTAGCTCCCTCTTGAAGACAGCCAGGGGTCTATTGATATTAACCTTATACGTGGTGGGAGGCTGTTGAACAGTCTTGGGCCTCGAACACTTATTATGTTTAATCTTAGTATACTAAGAGACTACTTTATAACCTTCGATAGAAAGGTTTACTTCTTACAACTGCTAATATTGCATAGGAGGAGAGTGAAGGAAATTAGGGGATAGAAGGAAGCATAACCTGAAAGTGAGTTAGGAGGAGGTGAAGGGAGAAGAGAGAGCAGGCTGACAAGAAATTATGTAACAAGAGAACTAGTGGTGACAAGGCAGACGAGTGTTACTTCTGGTCATGTTACACAAAACATGCCGCTCTACCCCTGTCTTTTCTCCTTTCTTCCTCCCATCCATCTTGCCTTATTCTCCGCTTCCCCCTTCACTACCCATCTTCCTCTCATTACATCATCTCTCTTCTTCCTACGTCCCTCTTTCGTTCCCTCCTAGGCTTCTTCCATTCATCCCCCTCTTCTTAACTCCATCTTCTGTGTCCTCCCTAACTATACACCAACGCAGTATTCCACCATTATGCCATACCTGTGATATACCAGTGACTGTTTTCGAGGGCCTTTCTACTCTTGTAGCCCCGCCTGAGATCGGGCTTTCCTGTTGATCACCTGGTCTACCAAGCTTTTTGCGTCAGTGGCTCACAGGTCTAAGTAGTCATTACAACTTGGCTGATCCAGCAGTTGTAGCAGTAAGCCTTCCACCTTCTTGTAAACTTCCCTTTATCATTATATATTGTATCCATCACCCACCACCGCTGGAATCCGGAACCTGCCACCTGCCATCACCCACCCCCGCTGGAATCCGGAACTTGCCACCTGCCATCACCCACCACCGCTGGATCCTACCACCTGTCATCACTCACCACTGCTGCAACCTGGAACTTGACATCCTGCATCACCTACGACCTCTGGAATCAGCCAAGCAGGTGTCAACAATCGAAAATTCCTAAGGCAACTTGTTAAGGAACCCTTGAGGATTAGGGTTTGTGGAGAAAATTCTCCAGAAAGGGGGTATCTCTTAGCCCTCTCAGCCCCCTTCAGCCCTCTGAGGGACTTGAGAGACTCAGCCCTCCCGGAAGAAAGGTTAATAGCCTCTCTTGCTTCCACATAAACAGTTTAATTGGATCCGTATGCATTACGAGCGTGTACCAATGCCACCGTGTACCAATGTCACAGGCTTGCCACCTCTTCTTGCAGATCAGTGTCCGTTGCAATACAAGTGACAGTGAAACGAGAGTAATGATTCTCTTTCCCTTAGCAGGAAAATTACAGAAAAACCCTGCACCACTTTACCTACAATGTGGGACTATGATGAACTGTCATCTATAGCTAGATAACAAGAAATCTGCCATTTGTATTGAATACTGTTGCAGTGTTCAGCAAGGAGAGAAATCACATTGAAGTCAGCATTGAGGGGCCGCCCGAGGGCGAAGAGCGCAGTACGCAGCTAAGAGTGCTTCAAGAAACGAACTGAGAAACGCGCGTCATGTGGGCATCGCAGATACAAATACCTAAGGTTGGCTGCAGCTGATAGATGGGGGCGTGACTTGCCTGGATTTACCAATAGACCCCGTGATAGGAAGGTCTTTGAGCCCAAACATGAGGGTATAACTCCGTTCAGCATTACGTTTCAAATGTTAATTGCTGAAAAATATGCTCCTTTGGGACAACTATATAATTATTACTTATTCTTATCCAGCTCCGGTGTGAGGATACCAAGATTCACACCGAAGGGGCCATTTTGGTTCAATAAACAAGGTTTGGATTCTTCTTGTATTTTCAGTTAACCAGATAAAATGAGCTTAGACTTTAGAATATGCACAAAAGCCAGAAATTTCTGTATTTTGACAATGAACTACCTGTGTTTGGTCGTACCCCTTGCGGGCCCTTAGCTCTTCTGCAGTGCTCAGACTGACCCCACTTCTACCTCTACTTAGTTTTCTTCCCCTTTCCTCTACTACTGCTACTACCTTTACTTTTGCCTCCCTTCACCCTTCACTCCCTTTTTTCTTTCTTTTGCCACTAAACTACTCTCCCCACTTTCTACTACCACGATTTCTTCTACTACTACTTCGACTACCTACGTACCACTACCACTACTTCCTCTTCGCCCTCTCTAGTTCCATTCCCATTTCCAGCTCGCCAATATATACTGGCTTCCTCACTCTTTTCTGTTAGTGTGACTTTGTAAATGGTCCAAGGCGGGTAGAAACGTCGTCCTATTTGCGAGTTAATTGTGTCATGAATTTATTATGAAAGCATGAGAAGAATCATAGCTAGCTGGAAGATAATGGGATACTGAGCTCAGATGGCAACTCCTACAATAAATTAGAACAACTTCACTAGAAAGTACTGTGAATCGTCAGAAAAATTAATTGGAAACCCGAGAGAAGCATATTAAGAGACTGAATCCGTAATTTAGGTGGTGATGTGAGGAAGTAAAATTTATAAAAGAGAAAGTCAAGCAGAAGAATGTGAAAGACGTCATAAAAGTTAGGAAAGAAGCAGAGTCGAAAAGAACTTAGCGTGAATAGACTGAACCTAAGTTACTCAGCATCAACACCAGATGATCAGTAAGACACATGTACAACAGTTGAGTATCTATAATGTCGTAACTTTTCGCCTACACAGTAGTTTTTTTTTTCAGTCAAATACAGAATATAGGTCGAAAGCAGCAGAAGTGACGAGGTAAAGACCACGTAATTATTTCATCAACCTTGTAGAAATAGTTTGAGGCTATCAGTCCTTCAGCCTTTAGAAGGGTTCACCTCCATGATCTGGAACAATTGTATATAGTTATTCAGTCTTCACATTATGTCCTTGAATTGCATTGATAAAACCACTGGATGGCGAAACGTCTACATATAAAGATACGTACCCAGATGTTGCACATGTCTAATTCTTTATCTTGTCGGTGTTGAAGACCATTTATGTACGATAGTCACATTGCTCCTTTCACGCTACTCTATTACACCTGTCCTTGTTTCTCCTTCTTTCTAACCTTTTCGTTTCAACTTCTTCGTTCTCCATCTTTCTTCAAGGTCAAAGACACAAGGTTATTTTCGCTTGTTTCACTGTCCTTTCATCCCTACACTTTTTCCTGGTTCCTTAATTCCACGATTCTTCTTCTCTCTCCATTCCCCCCCCCCCCCCATCTCCCCGAGCCTCGCTCTTGCCTTGTTTTTCCCGTCTTAAGTCCTACTAACCTCCCCTCCGCAATTAGCCTTAATATTTTTTTAATATCCTCTGATCTCTAATAATAACACAACTTACCTCCAGATGCTACGTCCCTTCAAGCTTTCATTTCCTATTATAATATTTTTGTTTCCTCCTTAGTGCCTCTCTTCTCAATTCCATGAATTATTCAATTTCTTCTTCAACTCTATTAATACAAGTCAACTATTGTCTCGTCCTAAAATTTCGGTTATTTATTCTCTGGAAGAATGACTGTATTTACTTATGAATATTTCTTGCGTAAATACAGTTAATGATCGTAAAGAATAAAGCACAATACCGTGACTGGAACAATACACAAATAACCCGCACGTAGGAGAGATGAGCTTATGACGACGTTTCGGTCAGACTTGGAATATTAAGTCACACGTGTGACCAGTTAATTAAGGTCCAAGTCGGACCGAAACGTCGTCATACGTTTCTTTCTCCTCTGAGCCGGTTATCTGTGTATATCATCCTAATAAACGTGAAAGTTGTAATAAATAGCTCAACTCTGACAACAGACTCTCTCGCTCTTCCTCTCTCTCTTCCTCTCTCCTTATTCCTTCCTCCCTCTTCCTTCTTCGTTTATTTCCTTAATGTTTTCCTGCTCCTAATCCGTCTCCTCGTTTTTTTATTTCCTCCTATCTGCTTTTTTTTCTGCTTCATCATCCTCTTAACTTCCCTCACACTGAGTTTCATTTGTAGTTGGTGAAGATAAACATTAAACATGTTGGGAGATTATGGTAATGAGACTAAAGTAGGTGAAGCGAAGAAGGTGAAAAAGGTGAGGCGAGGCGACGAAGGTAGGTAGTGGGGTGAGGAGAGTGAGAAGAGGAGAGTAGTGAGGAATGGAGGGTAGTGAGCAATGGAGGGTAGTGAGCAATGGAGGGTAGAGAGCAATGGAGGGTAGTGAGGAAGGGAAGGTAATGAAGAATGGAGGGTAGTGAGGAAGGGAAGGTAATGAGGAATGGAGGGTAGTGAGCAATGGAGGGTAGTGAGGAAGGGAAGGTAATGAAGAATGGAGGGTAGTGAGGAAGGGAAGGTAATGAAGAATGGAGGGTAGTGAGGAAGGGAAGGTAATGAAGAATGGAGGGTAGTGAGGAAGGGAAGGTAATGAAGAATGGAGGGTAGTGAGGAAGGGAAGGTAATGAGGAATGGAGGGTAGTGAGCAATGGAGGGTAGTGAGGAATGGAGGGTAGTGAGGAAGGAGGTAGTGAGAAGGAAGTAGTGAGGAATGGAGGGAGTGAGGAAGGGAGGTAGTGAGGAATGGAGGGTAGTGAGGAAGGGAAGGTAGTGAGGAATGGAGGGTAGTGAGGAAGGGAAGGTAGTGAGGAATGGAGGGTAGTGAGGAAGGGAAGGTATGAGGAAGGAGGGTAGGAGAATGGAGGATAGTGAGAAGGAGGTAGTGAGGAATGGAGGGTAGTGAGGAATGGAGGGTAGTGAGGAATGGAGGGTAGTGAGGAATGGAGGGTAGTGAGGAAGGGAAGGTAGTGAGGAATGGAGGGTAGTGAGGAAGGGAAGGTAGTGAGGAAGGGAAGGTAGTGAGGAATGGAGGGTAGTGAGGAAGGGAAGGTAGTGAGGAATGGAGGGTAGTGAGGAAGGGAAGGTAGTGAGAAGGGAAGGTAGTGAGGAAGGAGGTAGTGAGGAAGGAGGTAGTAGGAAGGGAAGGTAGTGAGGAATGGAGGGTAGTGAGGAATGGAGGATAGTGAGGAAGGGAAGGTAGTGAGGAATGGAGGGTAGTGAGGAAGGGAAGGTATGAGGAAGGAGGGCAGTGAGGAAGGGAAGGTAGTAGAATGAGGGTAGTAGAGAAGGGTGAGGTGAGGGAGTGGGAGGGGTAGGAGGAATGGGGTAGGAAGGAAGTCGAGAGGGTTTAGAAGAGGAGAATGAGGGTTTAGAATGAGAATGAGAGGTTTAGAAGGGTGGGGTAAGAATGAGAGGGTTTAGAAGGGTGGGGTGAGAATGAGAGGGTTTAGAAGGGTGGGGTGAGAATGAGAGGGTTTAGAAGGGTGGGGTGAGAATGAGAGGGTTTAGAAGGGTGGGGTGAGAATGAGTGGGTTTAGAAGGGTGGAGTGAGAATGAGAGGGTTTAGAAGGGTGGAGTGATGCGGACAGATGCGTATTTATTTTCCTAATTAACAACATAAGGAGTAATAGTGAAACCATTGGCTGCCACAGTGAAAAGCTCTGTTTCCCATTGCACAGTACTCGCCCCCACTCATTTCCGACGTAGGCAGAGACATAAATCATCACACCTTACCATCCTTTCCCAACAAATTAGAATCTGTACGAAGGTGGCATTCATTGATGACACACTGAATCAAGATAATATAAGCCAAGTTTTTCAGTGGACCACTGACAACAAATGTTCAACATGGATAAATTTAAATTGCTCCACTATGGAAAATTTGAAAATCGGAGTAGAGTACAAACTAGAATCATTCACCAGGGCGGAAGTTTAATGTGAGAGACTTGGGAGTGGTATTGTCAAGAGGATCTCACGTTCAAGGGTAACAATGCTATTTTCGTATAACTTACTCAAAGCACCTGAATTACTGGGAACAACTCAAGATCCTTGAACTGTGTTCTTAGTACATGGGCGAGATAGATACATCATGATCTACACATGAAAAATTCTAGAAGAATGGGTCCCAAACATACACATTGAATTCACTCCTTATGAAACCAAAAGTCTTGGCTGATGGTGCAAAATATCTCCATTGACAAACAGGAGCGCGACGTGTACTCTATGAAAAAAACTCATTAAGTTTAGGGGGACCGAGACTCTTCAAAACTATCCCTTCATGCATAAAAAAAATAAATGAAACTCGTTACTGCATTCTAGAGGAAACCTGATAAATTATTAGTCAGTTCTTGATCAACCGGAGCGTAGTGCGACAGGCACCAATAGCCTGGTCAATCAAGTTAATAACTAGATTAGTGTGGAACCGGACAGCGAGGATAGTAACTCCTGAACTCAACTACAGGTAATCTACAGGAGGGGGAGGAAGACTGGAGAGAGGACTAGAGGAGTGTGAGTGGACTAGAGAGAGGACTAGAGGAGTGTGAGTGAACTGGAGAGTGGACTAGAGGAGTGTGAGTGGACTGGAGAGAGGACTAGAGGAGTGTGAGTGGACTGGAGAGAGGACTAGAGGAGTGTGAGTGGACTGGAGAGAGGACTAGAGGAGTGTGAGTGAACTGGAGAGGAGAATGAAAGAGCAACTAGACTGGGAGGAGAGTGAAGGAAGTGCAGAGTGCTATGCAAAAGATAACGGGCAAGAAGGGTAGATGGAAAAGAGAGGAGAATGGTACAGCTTGGGAATTAAAATACCTGCTGAAAGTTCTGGAAATCACAGCTCCCCCTTACCCTCACGGCTCGGTCTCAACCATTTCAATTTTTTTTTATTAATTTCTCGACTAGCTTATTTCCCCCTAACACTTCCTTCAGGAAACTCCTTTTTTTTTTTTTTTTTTTTTTTTTTAATCGGACATTTTGTAGTCTTTACTACCTGCATCTCTATTTTTAGTCCTGTTATCACACAGTACTCGACCGAAGTTCTGCGGTGTCGTTGGCTGGAGTCAACCTGGAGGAAATTTCATGGCCCCCGCGGCCCGGTCCAATCCTAGTATTCATTTTCTTAGCAACATTTTCGATTAATGTGAAAACAAAATCAAGTTTTCAAGTTGTCTCCCCCGCTCATTCTTGTTATTTCCATTATATATTGACTATTGAAATTGTTCATCGTTCCTTCCACGAACTCTGCTTTCCACGCTTCTAGTCCCCAGGAGAGTACCAGTCCGCCCAGTTAATTTAGTTGTGAAAAGTCTCTTAAAATTATTAGTTTCACTTTTAGTTCTCGCTCTCTGCTGTTATTTCTAGCAAGTATATTTCTACCTTATTGTTTAATTAAACTCTTACTTCAACGTCCGTGTGTTCAATGTGAGGCTATATACTAATGTCGCTATTACCCTAAGCTTTCGTGTCATTTAATTTTGTTCTACTGTATAAGTGTCTTAACTATCGTTTCCCAAATTTTCCAGTTCTTTAAAACCCCATTGGTGTCTTACCAGGAGTACAATCTCATCAACTATACTGTTCATTCTTTCTTTATTAGTAGTACCTCTCAGGATATATTGCAGTTGCTTTTATTTCCGAGCATTTTGTCACCATATTATTTATGTTAAAAGCTTTCCTCTATTATGATTCCTTTCAGCTCCTCATTCCTTTATGACTGTCTACATTTGTATAAAAAACACTGATTCTGGTAACTTTCAGCTCTACGTCCAGTTGCATTTTTTCTAAGATGCTGGGTACTACATGTGTGGGTAGGTAAGATGATGTGTGTACTACATGTGTGGGTAGGTAAGATGCTGTGTGTACTACATGTGTGGGTAGGTACGATGCTGTGTGTACTACATGTGTGGGTAGGTAAGATGCTGTGTGTACTACATGTGTGGGTAGGTAAGATGCTGTGTGTACTACATGTGTGGGTAGGTAAGATGCTGCGTGTACTACATGTGTGGGTAGGTAAGATGCTGTGTGTACTACATGTGTGGGTAGGTAAGATGCTGTGTGTACTACATGTGTGGGTAGGTAAGATGCTGTGTGTACTACATGTGTGGGTAGGTAAGATGCTGTGTGTACTACATGTGTGGGTAGGTAAGATGCTGTGTGTACTACATGTGTGGGTAGGTAAGATGCTGCGGGTACTACATGTGTGGGTAGGTAAGATGCTGTGTGTACTACATGTGTGTGTAGGTAAGATGCTGTGTGTACTACATGTGTGGGTAGGTAAGATGCTGTGTGTACTACATGTGTGGGTAGGTAAGATGCTGCGGGTACTACATGTGTGGGTAGGTAAGATGCTGCGTGTACTACATGTGTGGGTAGGTAAGATGCTGCGGGTACTACATGTGTGGGTAGGTAGATGTGTGTTACATGTTGGGTAGGTAGAGTGGGGTACTACTGTGTGGGTAGGTAGACTGGGTGACTCAGTGTGGGTGAAAGGTAGATGGGGTTGGAGAGATTGGGTGTGTTAGGAGTGGTAAGGAAAACAACTTTGGGTCATGACCTGGGATGAGCCAGTTGGTTGATGTGAAGTGTTAGTTGTTTAGTTAAGAAGTGTCAGACGTGAGGTGTCAGTTGTGAAGTGTCAGTGGTTCAGTTGTGAAGTGCCAATGGTATGTCTGTGAGATGTCAGAGGTTTAGTTGTGAAGTGCCAGTGTTGTCTGTCAGTTGTGAAGTGTCAGTGTTGTCTGTCAGTTGTGAAGTGTCAGTGTTGTCTGTCAGTTGTGAAGTGTCAGTGTTGTCTGTCAGTTGTGAAGTGTCAGTGTTGTCTGTCAGTTGTGAAGTGTCAGTGTTGTCTGTCAGTTGTGAAGTGTCAGTGTTGTCTGTCAGTTGTGAAGTGTCAGTGTTGTCTGTCAGTTGTGAAGTGTCAGTGTTGTCTGTCAGTTGTGAAGTGTCAGTGTTGTCTGTCAGTTGTGAAGTGTCAGTGTTGTCTGTCAGTTGTGAAGTGTCAGTGTTGTCTGTCAGTTGTGAAGTGTCAGTGTTGTCTGTCAGTTGTGAAGTGTCAGTGTTGTCTGTCAGTTGTGAAGTGTCAGTGTTGTCTGTCAGTTGTGAAGTGTCAGTGTTGTCTGTCAGTTGTGAAGTGTCAGTGTTGTCTGTCAGTTGTGAAGTGTCAGTGTTGTCTGTCAGTTGTGAAGTGTCAGTGTTGTCTGTCAGCTGTGAAGTGTCAGTGTTTGTCAGCTGTGAAGTGTCAGTGTTGTTTGTCAGCTGTGAAGTGTCAGTGTTGTTTGTCAGCTGTGAAGTGCCAGTGTTGTTTGTCAGCTGTGAAGTGTCAGTGTTGTTTGTCAGCTGTGAAGTGTCAGTGTTGTTTGTCAGCTGTGAAGTGTCAGTATTGTTTGTCAGCTGTGAAGTGTCAGTATTGTTTGTCAGCTGTGAAGTGTCAGTATTGTTTGTCAGCTGTGAAGTGTCAGTATTGTTTGTCAGCTGTGAAGTGTCAGTGTTTGTCAGTTGTGAAGTGTCAGTGTTGTTTGTCAGCTGTGAAGTGTCAGTATTGTTTGTCAGCTGTGAAGTGTCAGTGTTTGTCAGCTGTGAAGTGCCAGTGCTGTTTGTCAGCTGTGAAGTGCCAGTATTGTTTGTCAGCTGTGAAGTGTTAGTGTTGTCTGTCAGCTGTGAAGTGTCAGTGTTGTATATCTGGTTCCCATGAGTCACAGGACTTCGTGTACGAGTATATTTCCAACGAGTCACAGGACTCAGAGGGTGAGTCGCTGGATAGTGTGTATGTTTATCCCTGCATGAAGGACGCCACCAATAAGGCCTGTAGACTGGTTCCCTCCACCTCCACTGACCTGTACAGAAGAGTCACCACTACCTCCACCGCCACTGACCTGTACAGAAAAGTCGCTACTACCTCCACCGCCACTGACCTGTACAGAAGAGTCACCACTACCTCCACCGCCACTGACCTGTACAGAAGAGTCACCACTACCTCCACCGCCACTGACCTGTACAGAAGAGTCACCACTACCTCCACCGCCACTGACCTGTACAGAAGAGTCACCACTACCTCCACCGCTACTTAGCCTCTGTAGTAAGGTCACCTCCGTCGAGTCTAGATTCCATGTGAGAATTTTGTACTGCTGGATTTCTTTTTCCACAACAAATTCTGCTTTTTGTGGGACAATTTCTGAGTACCTTATCAGATTGGCTTCACGCTGAATGTTAAGTGAAGTCTAGTATAAGGGTGAAGGACGGGAGGAAAGATTAGATAAGGTTCATAACCTGTAAACATTAATTTAAACAAGAGACAGGCTTGGATGGTTGACAGTGGAGGAAGAAGGAGAGGGTAAACATAGATGATGGGATAATGCAACTTCCGAGCAGCTTCAAACTTAATATTGTGACGCATTTTAAGATACTTGTCTGAGTTAACAAGAGAATGCCTCTTTCGATTAGTATTAAATTTGTTGTTTCTTAATGAAAGGTTGAATTTGCTTTGGTCTGCACATGTCCTAATTTGTCAATTTTATTGAAGAAATTGGGAAATTAATTTCCATGTGATAATTTCAGTGAAGAGGAGGAGTACTTACCTATATGTCGTTGCAGGGGTCGAGTCACAGCTCTTGGCCCCACCTCTTTGCTGCCCACTACTAGGTCCACTCTCTCCCTCTTCTTTGAGCTATGTATGGATTCCGCCTCTACCACTTCACTCTCCAGATTGTTCAACTTCCTGATAACTCTAAGGCTGAAGAAATAATTCTTAATATCCCTATGGCGTCTATGTAAGTAGGGGGATGTCTATTCCCAAATCTCCCTATAATCTGAATATTCTACGTGATGTGATCAGGCTTTTTCCGGAGGGCACCGACCCCTTGGACACAGACTCCAGGTAACCCGAAACTAGGCACCACATTGCTTGGTCAGTACTGTGTGTTCAGCCTGGCTATGATGGCAGTGAGGTCCCTCGGAAGCTAGCATCACTTGCAAGGGTAGAACAACCCTCGCAACCAGCCACAGGTATGTACGCCTGCTAGGAATGGACAAGTCCAGTGGGCTGGTCAGGTACAGCCACAGTGCTCCTTCTAAATTCTGGCTGAAATATTTGTTTTCGTCAATTCTTTTACCAGAGTTCATTCTTTCCTGGCAATTCCCGTCGGAATTTTTTTTTCCACCTCATTTTCATTACTGCTTTTCGTTAACAAATATCGACCAACTGATGGAACAGTGTCTAGGCCCACCCCTTCCATCCTTCTTACCTCCTTTTCTTCTCTCCTCCAAATTCCCTTCTCCTCTCCCCTCTCTACATCCTAAATTCTCTCCCTCCCTAAAATTTCTTCCTAAATTATTTTTCTCCCTTCCAATATCCTTCTCCTTTATACAGAGTATTTGTGAATATGTTGAACATTCGTCAACATTGATGGACTGAATACATCGACTCTCGGCTGAGGGACTGATTACCTCAAACTCCTCATCTTTCACCTTTCTCTGTATAGGACTGAAGAAACCACTGTGTGACGAAACGTTTCCTGAATAAAGATAAATGGTTGTGTAAACAACAGATGCTCAAATCCAGGATTTGCTCAATTCAAGAACATCTGCAATTTTGTCATTCACAGTCAAACTTCTGAAGAGAGTTGCTAACTAACTTTCACAAACTTTACTGCGTCTGCCAGTTTTTTGCATTGATTTTTGATGAAAACACAGATGATATGCAAAACAAAATTGTATATCATTTCCAAAAATCTTGATCTTATACAGCTTAATTTCTATATTGGTTTTCAAAGTTTCAAATTCAATTACCAGGGTGGCCCGAAAAAGAAAAACTTTCATCATTCACTCCATCACTGTCTTGCCAGAGGCGTGCCTACACCACTGTTATACAACTGCAACATTAACACCCCTACTTCAGAGTGCCGGCACTGTACTTCCCATCTCCAGGAACCAAGTCCGGCCTGCTGGTTTCCCTGAATCCCTCCATAAATGTTACCTTGCTCACACTCCAACAGCACGTCAAGTCCTAAAAACCATTTGTCTCCATTCGCTCCTATCTAACACGCTCACGCACGCTTGCTGAAAGTCCAAGTCCCTCGCACACAAAACCTCCTTTATACAAAGTTCAATCAAAGGGCTCCCATTATCATTTACACCTGGCACCCCAAACTTACCTACCACATCCTATCTAAATGTTTCTCCTACTTTAGCATTTAGGTCCCCTACCACAATTACTCTCTCACTTGGTTCAAAAGTTCCTATACATTCGCTTAACATCTCCCAAAATCTCTTCTACCCCCTCCCTCCAACCTTTCCTAGGCTGAACCTCTACCCCGCCTTCCCTCCACTACAGATCTATACACTCTCGAAGTCATTCTATTTCGTTCCATTCTCTCTACATGTCCAAACCATCTCAACAACCCCTCCTCAGCTCTCTGGATAATAGTTTTGGTAATCCCACACCTCCTCCTTATCTCCAAACTACGGATTCTCTGCATTATATTCACACCAGATCGCTGACTGCGATCTTTCTCTGCATATACCTGCGCTTGTTTCCGCATGGTGCATAGACACCAATGTTATATTTACGTAAAAGAGACCTAAAGACAACAGCTGTCAAACATAACCTTCCTAGTATTCTTATGACCAGGATTAGACTAGCAGGGAGAAAAAAAAAAGAATATGTAAAAGGATAAAGGGGGAAGGGGTAACTGAAAGTTTCCTGAAGACAATTTTATGGGGGTCGACGCTCCCGCGGTCCGGTCCTAGACCAGACCTCCTGGTTGATGGCATGATCAACCAGGCTATTGGTGCTAGTCACTCTACAGCCCGGATAATGAGGAAGTGACCTGATTACCTCCTCTAGTTCCCTCCTGAAGACAGTTAGGGAAGTGCTGAAAGAGTTTAGACATAATGGAAGACTATTTGAAAGTGAAATTGACGAGAAAGCATGAATGGGATAAGCGAGTGAAGGGGATGTAATATATAAGATTAGGTAAGAGATGTTCAGAGAGAGAGAGAGGGAGAGAGAGAGAGAGAGAGAGAGAGAGAGAGAGAGAGAGAGAGACAGAGAGAGAGAGACAGACAGAGACAGAGACAGAGACAGAGACAGAGAGAGAGAGGAGAGAGAGAGAGAGAGAGAGAGAGAGAGAGAGAGAAAATTAGTTGTTTGGAATTACAAATTGGGTTAAAAGTTTATCCTGGCTGTGCTAGGGGTTGTGTCCAACATGTCAGCAATTAGTAGTCTATGTTGTTGTAGGAGTGTCATTACATTAAGCCACCAGGGGCAGCCAGTGTGCCCACCCTCGCTTATAATGTTGTCTCATCAGTGTGGCTACATTATGCTTTGTTAACATCGTATGTAACTCTCTCTCTCTCTCTCTCTCTCTCTCTCTCTCTCTCTCTCTCTCACGGGTCTTACAAGGTTAGAATAAGGGTTCCTAACTTTATTTGCAAGCTAAGAGCTGTTACCTACATCAGCTCATTTTAAAACTCTTAATTGTTACGAGACGACCTCTGTACCCAGTGGCTGACCTGTATTTTTTGGGGCCCTGAAGCTTGAAATGTTATGGAGCCCCATCGCTTCTGGGGCCCCTCCGGGATTAAGGGCCATGAAATTTAAGCTTCATTAGTTTCATAGTAGCTCCGCCCCTGCCTGTACCTCCATTCTTCAACCCTTCCCTCTAATTTATTCCATTTCTCCTCTTCTTCCTAATTTCATCTCTCTCTCTCTCCTCTCCCTCCTCTCTCCCTCTCTCTCTCTCTCTCTCTCTCTCTCTCTCTCTCTCTTCCTCGTCCACGTCTCACAGTTTCCTCTCTCCCTCATCCACGTCTCACAGTTTCCTCTCTCCCTCCACGTCCTTATCTCCCATTGCATTTTCATTCTCTTTTATATTCATCCCTCCAAATGACTACGTGATGCCCTTCCAAATTTAAGAACAACAAAATCAATCTTATCTTCATATCCATAATATGGAACATTTCCTAATTACATTTACAGTACGCTTCCAGGTTCTCTAAGCCAGGCTTAGAGATCTAACGCGTGTATTTGTTTTTAAATATTTGTAGGCATTTCAGTTATATCAAATGTGACACCCTTACCCTCAGGGGCTTTTTGAGATTCCTCTTTTATTTAAATTCTTCATTCCCAATCAGTACATGGCATAAGGCTATATCAGCTTGTGGATATTTGAAATTTTCTTTTCTATTTTCACATAGTTTATTTAGTGTCTGTAGCCCGGTTCGTAGCGCACTCAGCTTACACATTGAGGTCCGTGGTTCGATCCCCGGAACAGGTGGAGACATTGAGCGTGTTTCCTTAAGACACCTGCTGTCCCTGTTCACCTAGCAGTAAGTAGGTACCCGGGTGTTAGTCCGAAATGCTCTGAATAACAAGGGGCTTTCTATACAGTATGTCACTGATGTCAGCTACGTCTGCATAATTTGAATCATGTACTTGTAGAAATAATAATAATAATTATTACTCTGCTTCTCCCTAAATACGTCTGGCAGAGATGCCCAAGAAGCTTCGAGGCCTCATTCATTAATTCTTGCGCTGTTTACTGGGAGGTCCGAAAGTGTTGGTACGGTGGTCTTATTGGAACTGAGAACATAATGGTTACTTACCTGTAACAGATTTCGAGTGCTGTTTTATTCCTGAAGCCCAGCCAGATGCCAGACTACCTTGCTGACTGCCTGATGAATCAAGTCTGTGGCTGCTAACTGCCGGTAGGTCTACATAACCATCACCAGATGGCTGACCAGAGGCTTTGAACGGTTAGTTACACCTTTCCCGGGTACACCTTTCCCGGGTAAAGGTGTCCTGAACTCTTGTTTAATTTCAGATAAAACATTGTGCACGTAGATTATACTGATAACATCGTTTCAATATTATGTTTATGAACCTGGTACTTGATGCAATATTGAGGAAAGTGTTATTTGCAATATCTGCAATGATTACCCACATGCTATTTAAAAGTTTAAATACCAGGACAAGTCACTGACAGGGTTCGTTACCGTGAGTATTCTGGAGTATATAAAGGAAATAAACACAGAAGGAAGAAAATGATGGAAGTAGTGCACACCTGTAGTTATTACTTGTTTACCTGGAGAGAGTTCCGGGGGTCAACGCCCCCGCGGTCCGGTCTGAGACCAGGCCTCATTATAGGCTAAGATTGATCAAAGTCACAGTACGGGGTATAGGAGCATCAATATCAATACTTAAATACTCTGTATAATATAATATACACTACATACATCAAGAGTGTTATATATTTAATTGTATTTCCTACCATTGGTAAAGCAAGGTTCAAGAAACTTGAGCAGGTTCAGAATCAACACATGAGAATAATAATGTATAACTTACGAACATAGTTGAACATCAAGTCAATCTATGACAGAGAATTAAATCCCATTATGGTCATAAAATGGAGAGGGAGTGTTGAAGACAATATTTTTTTAAATAAGAAATAAAAGTTGTACGAGGTTCAAGACTATTCTAAAGAAGAAAATAAATAAATATATCCGTAAAATGTCTGATTTATTTTGAACGGTCACAACATGAGCGAAACGAGAAGTGGTCCCTTTCATGACGATTTGAACTTAACGTGCAACTCAAAAATCACCCACAAATACACACAGCCTCCACGTAGTACTGATAATACCCGCATGGCGACACCCTCCTTTCCCTTACCCACCCACCATCTATCTACAAACACACACACACACACTGTTCCCTGCTCCACATTCCAGAGCACCATAAGTTCATCGTGGGTGACAGACAGATTCCGCCTTGGGTTGCTCCCCACTCATGAGAGGCGTCCGGTCACCCCTTCCCACCGCCAGATTAACTGACCACTGCACCGCCGGACACTGATACTCAGCCAGGGGCCAGGGAGAGGGAGAAATGGAATGCAGGGGATTATATACAAGAAGAGTAGAAGACGACTACCATAACTGTATTCGGATTATACACAAATAAAATTTATGACGATGTTTCGGTCCGACTTGGATGATAATTAGTCACACATTGTTCAAGTAGGACCTAGGTTCAAGTAGGACCGAGGTTCAAGTAGGACCGAGGCGTTCTCATAAATTTCAGTTTCCTATGTGGATTATATATATATATATATATATATATATATATATATATATATATATATATATATATATATATATATATATATATATATATATATATATATTGTTCCAGTCACGGTATTGTGCCTTTCTATTCTTTATTCTGATTATTAATTCCGGAGGTTCATAAACCAGGTCAGTTCATGGACGGGGCCGCGGCGGCGTTGACCCTCGGAACGCCCTCCAGGTAACGCAAGAAAGATAATCAATGTGTTTAATTTCCGTTAGTGTCAACAGGTCCTTCCGTAGGATGTGACTTAAACAGTAAACTAACTCTTTGGAATCTTTCCAGTCCTAGGTAAATAGGGAGTACACACGACTTGTCTGGCCCATGACTGGATCAGAGTTCTTTCTGCCGTCAGCTTAAACTTTTGATAAAGGAGACATTTCCAGAACGAAGATTCATTCTGGAAAACTTTTTGAGAAACATTTTCCAGGATGAAGATACCCAAATGTTGCACAAGTGTCTCATTTATTAACTTTTGGGTCCTCAAAAACCATTTATTCAAAGCCTTTACCACTGAGTATCAGTTGTAGTTGTGGCATTTACCACTGTGTAACAGTAGTACTCGTGACATTTACGGAACACTGACGGTCTATGTCTCTCAGCGCTCATACACATATACAGAAATACCACACAATAAAAAAAATGACCACACAAAAGTAACGAACAGAAATAACACAAATAGATACTCTCATACCAAGTTAAAATTATCACCTTTACAACTGAACTACGAGGTGCCTACGAAAGATGTAAGAGTCCATGATGTCACAATCCATGGGAAGTCCATGATGTCACAATCCATGGGAAGTCCATGATGTCACAATCCATGGGAAGTCCATGATGTCACAATCCATGGGAAGTCCATGATGTCACAATCCATGGATCAGATGCCAATAGTCCATGATGTCACAATCCATGGGAAGTCCATGATGTCACAATCCATGGGAAGTCCATGATGTCACAATCCATGGGAAGTCCATGATGTCACAATCCATGGGAAGTCCATGATGTCACAATCCATGGGAAGTCCATGATGTCACAATCCATGGGAAGTCCATGATGTCACAATCCATGGGAAGTCCATGATGTCACAATCCATGGGAAGTCCATGATGTCACAATCCATGGGAAGTCCATGATGTCACAATCCATGGGAAGTCCATGATGTCACAATCCATGGGAAGTCCATGATGTCACAATCCATGGGAAGTCCATGATGTCACAATCCATGGGAAGTCCATGATGTCACAATCCATGGGAAGTCCATGATGTCACAATCCATGGGAAGTCCATGATGTCACAATCCATGGGAAGTCCATGATGTCACAATCCATGGGAAGTCCATGATGTCACAATCCATGGGAAGTCCATGATGTCACAATCCATGGGAAGTCCATGATGTCACAATCCATGGGAAGTCCATGATGTCACAATCCATGGGAAGTCCATGATGTCACAATCCATGGGAAGTCCATGATGTCACAATCCATGGGAAGTCCATGATGTCACAATCCATGGGAAGTCCATGATGTCACAATCCATGGGAAGTCCATGATGTCACAATCCATGGGAAGTCCATGATGTCACAATCCATGGGAAGTCCATGATGTCACAATCCATGGGAAGTCCATGATGTCACAATCCATGGGAAGTCCAGATGTCACAATCCATGGGAAGTCCATGATGTCACAATCCATGGGAAGTCCATGATGTCACAATCCATGGGAAGTCCATGATGTCACAATCCATGGGAAGTCCATGATGTCACAATCCATGGAAGTCCATGATGTCACAATCCATGGGAAGTCCATGATGCACATCCATGGAAGTCACATGTCAATCCATGGGAAGTCCATGATGTCACAATCCATGGGAAGTCCATGATGTCACAATCCATGGGAAGTCCATGATGTCACAATCCATGGGAAGTCCATGATGTCACAATCCATGGGAAGTCCATGATGTCACAATCCATGGGAAGTCCATGATGTCACAATCCATGGGAAGTCCATGATGTCACAATCCATGGGAAGTCCATGATGTCACAATCCATGGGAAGTCCATGATGTCACAATCCATGGGAAGTCCATGATGTCACAATCCATGGGAAGTCCATGATGTCACAATCCATGGAAGTCCATGATGTCACACCATGGAAGATATGGCTATGACAATATGAAGTCTATTTTCAATATGAAGTCAGGCAATCAGATCAGATGCACATCCATGGTTCTGAGTCAAGGAAAGGGAAGTATGATGTAACCATGGAAGTCCATGATGTCACAATCCATGGGAAGTCCATGATGTCACAATCCATGGGAAGTCCATGATGTCACAATCCATGGGAAGTCCATGATGTCACAATCCATGGGAAGTCCATGATGTCACAATCCATGGGAAGTCCATGATGTCACAATCCATGGGAAGTCCATGATGTCACAATCCATGGGAAGTCCATGATGTCACAATCCATGGGAAGTCCATGATGTCACAATCCATGGGAAGTCCATGATGTCACAACCCATTGGAAAGTTATACAGCTGAAGATATTGTGGTCTATGACTATATTAAGTCTATTTTCAATTGTATCTAGGCAATCGAGATCAGGATGGCACAGCCGATGGTTCTTGAGGCAAGGAAAAGGGAAGTATGTGGCTAGACGGGCATAATTCTAGGGAAAAGAATCATGGATGCCCAGGTGTTGAAGTAATTTGGGATTCTATGTGCAAATCGACCCGGAATAGGGTCCAGAGAATAGAGATATGCAATCAAAAGAGAATATAAAGGGAAAGTAGTCTAGGAAAAAAGGGTGAAAAGAGAGGAGGTTGAGAAGAAGGGTAGGGGGAGGTAGAGACAAGAGAGAGAACGGGATAAGAGGAGAGGAAGAAAATATGCGAAGAACATGAGAATCTGGGAGAAGGAAGAATGAGGGTGGGTGAAGGGAGAGGTGTGAGGGAAGGTGAGGGAAGCTACCTCTTTAGTGGCATCCAGTTGATGGTAGTGGGGTAACCTTCCAGGTGATGGCAGTGGGGTAACCATCCATGTGATGGTAGTGGGGTAACCATCCATGCGATGGTAGTGGGGTAACCATCCATGCGATGGTAGTGGGGTAACCATCCATGTGATGGTAGTGGGGTAACCATCCATGTGATGGTAGTGGGGAAACCATCCAGGTGATGGTAGTTGGATAATCATCCAGGTGATGGTAGTTGGATAATCATCCAGGTGATGGTAGTTGGATAATCATCCAGGTGATGGTAGTTGGATAATCATCCAGGTGATGGTAGTTGGATAACCATCCAAGTGATGGTAGCGGGATAATTATCCAAGTGATGGAAGTGGGATAATCATCCATTCTAAGACAAACACTCCAGGTTAACAACCTGACTATCAGCGCTGGCTCCATGTAGTGCCACCTCAGAGCCATCTAATGGCCTATCAGAAACAGTTTGCAGAGGAACTTGTGAAAATTGAATTTAAAACAGTTAAGGGACTATTGGCAATTCATTTTACATCTGAATGGAATACGCTGCAAGATTTCAACAATGAGAATTTCCACTGTCTATACGGGTTTACTCAAGCATTATTGCAAACACCTAAATACCCTTGAACACAATTCCTGGAACTTAGACGAGGAAGATGCATCATAATTCACATATGGAAAAATATGCAGGGATTGATCCCTAATTTACACATCGAAGTTACAAACAGAAGTGAGATGGATAGATAACTCTGCTGTATATTCTTGCACTGTGAGAGACCGAAGAAGAAACTTGGGAAGCAGGTAGGAATAACAGGCGTAAATTGTGATGAATATTTCAGGGGACTTGAAACGTTACTAATAATTTGGGTGTTTGACTGAATTTATAAAGGCAGTGAAGGTTCTGTGTACATTCTTCAGTTGTGATATTTTTCCAGGCATAAACGAGGCTGTTGGTGTAGCTTACCTTATACACCTTATGTTTACCTAATGCTGCTTTCGAGAGTCATAGTCTCCGTTGCATAATCCCAGATCAGATCTCATGGCTGTTCTCCTGATCGACTAGGCTGTTGCTGCTGGCTGTACGCAGTACAGTGTATGAACCACAGCCTGGCTGATCAGGAACTGATTTGAGGAACTTAAGTTCCCTCTTAAAGACAGAGGTTTGTTGGTAATTCCTAATATGCACCAAGGGATGGAGTTGAAAAGTCAAGGTCGACTGATACAATCGACCTTGGAGATACTTTGTACTGTCTGCCAAGTCTCTAGCGTTCATATGGAATGGTTTCGGTGTGAAGGATTGGGAGAGTTCCTCCGGGATTTTCCAGCTATAAATTATGTACTTTTTTCGCCTACGTTTCAAGGAATACTCTACAATCTCGTCTGCCTTGAAGGATACCGTTAGTATACGGAAGTATTCCAGCCTAGAGAGCAACACTGACTTGAAGTGTTACATCACTGACTCGGCATCTCTTCTTCTGAAAGTTTTAGTTATCCATCCTATCATTTCCCATGCGGTAGCAATATCAGTATTGTTGTGGCCCTTGAATGTGAGGTCTTTTGACATCCTCTCTCTCAAGTCTCGTACATGGAACCTCCACTCTACTGAACGATTGGACCTTATCCTCTACTCAGTTTCAATCAAAATTTCCTCCATTCTTTAGAAGAGCAGCAACTGAAATTTCTCCTCCCAGAACATCTTGTTGTCGTAGGCTCAATAACGCTTTCAATGTATACTAATTTCACATATCTGACATGATGTATACCATGGATAGGCCGCCACACTGTAGACAACCATTCTGGTTTTCCATTGTTTTTATGAGTTAAAAGAGTTTGGATAGGCAGGGGACAGGGAGGTGTCGGCGGAAAGTGAGTGGGACTGGCAGGGATGGGTAGGTGCCCAGTAACAACTAGTTTCCTTTCCAGCTGGCTGTCACGTTTTCCGACTGACTGGTATTTTTTCCTCCAATTTTCGGCATTATATCCAATATGCTGCAATTTCCGCTCCTAATTTAACTGATTTCTACATGTGCAGTGATGCAGTAAGTGGGTGGCAGTGGGTTCTATGCGTGCCTAGTAAATGAGGTGGACCACTGTGATGGGGAGGAGGGGATTATAGTTCTCCACTAGGGATGCCATACTCCATCTTGCATTTATTTTCCATACACAATAGACACTGTGATTCGTCCGCAAAATTGTTTTATAACAAATAAATTCGTTAACGTCTTTCTCATTATATATTGATATAATGACCAGACGAGCCTGGCCCATGGCTGGGCTCCGGGAGTACCTGGAGTTTACCTGGAGAGGGTTTCAGGGATCAACGCCCCCGCGGCCCGGTCTGAGACCAGGCCTCGTGGGGTGAAGGCTGTCTCAACTCTCGATACTCATCAAAGGTATACCCATTTACAACTCAGTTGCACTGTAGACCTGTAATCTCTCTTTTAATTTAACTTTCTTCATACTTTTCTAACGCTTTACTAGTTTGGTTATCTTGCCTCTTGCTCAGCAATATTCCAGTTTAGAAAGCACAAGTACTTCAAGAGTATCGGCATTACCTTGACATTTCTTACTTTGAAGGTTCTAGTTAATATGTAGCGGCCCATTAGCTTGTGACATGAACACTGCTGTGATACTAACGTTAGATCCTGTGACATTATCACTCTTAAGTCTCTCATAGTTCTGTTCTGCTCTATTAAGTGTTTTGAGTGTTTAATGCTTCAAATTTTCCATTGTGAAGCAACATATATTTGTCTTCATTGAAAAAACGTACTGTTTTCTGTGGCCCACTGGTAGTCCAGCTTGGAGATTTGCCGTGTACTCTATGGATGCCACTGTCTGGAATCGTCGCAAAAGATGATACGATGCTAGGTTCTATAACTATGTTGAGCATGAGAATGAAGAAGAGAATTGGGACGAGGAACATAGCTTTTTACTATGGCGGCCTCTGATTTTACTATGTTGACTCTTTGTATTCCATATGCTCAATTTCCCAGTTTGTTTTGCATTCACATTGTGCACTATTAAACCATGACTACACTTGTGGAAGGCTTTTGCAAAGTCTGTGTATTCTACATTTTCTGTCTTCTAGTGCATCGAAAACCATGTCGTAATGGCCCAACAACTGCTAGAGGCAGGAGCAACTTGTTTTAAAGCCATGTAACCCCGCCTTTTAAAACTTTCACAAATTTTGTAAATGACGGACGTCAGTTCTATCGGTCAACAGTGCTTTGCAGTTGCTTTTCTGCCACCTTTGTGGAGTTGGGATATATCCATATATCTCAATTACTATCGGATTCCAGACTCCATCTCCTTACTTTCATGCCTTGAAGTACAGAGTTTTTCATGGCTGAGGCCACCGATTTTCATCATCTACCAACTTTTAGTCTTTCCATATGCAAGCATTTTGTGTCATTAAAATATGATCACATTTGTTTAGTACGCAATCCTTTTAGTTGTTTTCCTGTGAGCTGTAGTGATCTAGCAGTTGCGAGAAGGTAGAGTAATGTGCCCTAAGATCATGTTGTTTTAACTGTGATTATTTATGTACTACAATTTTTCTTCAAAGATTATGATGTGTTATGCCAGTGCTATTGGTCCATTGTTTTAAAGAGGGTAAGCCGCTGGGAAGAGCGAAGGGGAAGGTGAGGAAGGAAGGGGGAGGAAAAGGGGAGAAGGCAATAGGATGAAAGGTCAAGGAGAGTGAGGGAGGAGAGTGTAGGATAGGAAGTTAATCCTCCCATCCATCTCCGCTCTGAAGCTGTCAGGTTGATAAATAGTACTTGGGTACCTGTGTGCAGAGTGTAGTGGGGGAGGGAAGGAGGAGGGGAAGGAGAGGATGATGGGGGTAGTATTGGTCGAGTAGAGGGAGAAAAATCCACTCAGTAGTGTAGATGTGGTACTCAGTAAGAGACTCTGCGTGTCTAACACAGTAGTCCATCATACAAGTCGGAGCGACATTTGCATCAAGTTTAATATAGAAGTGTTGCAGGGAAATAATTTTACGAAATAAATAAAAATGAATTATCTTGAAGAGAAAGCCACTGATGTAGTAAATATAACACCACCCCAGCATCACCCAGGACCCCAGCATCATCCAGGACCCCAGCATCACCCAGGACCCCAGCATCACCCAGGACCCCAGCATCACCCAGGACCCCAGCATCATCCAGGACCCCAGCATCACCCAGGACCCTAGCATCACCCAGGACCCCAGCATCACCCAGGACCCCAGCATCACCCAGGACTACAGCACCACCACAGAATCACCCAGTACCACCACTACCACCACCACAGTACCACCAACATCACTACCACCACCACAGCACCTCCACCACTACCGCCACCCCAACACTAGAAAATATATCACACTGCAGATAATTTAGCTCTCACTATCTCTTTTGTGTGCTTGATATATTTGGAGATAATTCCTCTTAAACAAGGACAAACAGTCAAGAAAACGCATTCCATTTAGCGGGAGTAAAGAGCATACTCTGTCAAAACTTTTTTTTATTGAACAGAGGGGAAAACAGCAGAGTCATTAGTAACAAATTATATTAATGATTATTATTAGTAGTAGTAGTAGCAGTAGCATATTCCTTGGGAAAAGCCAAACCCATAAGGATTTGGACAGAATTAGTTCCTTGGATGAAGAGCCCGTTGCCAGTATCAAGGCGCCCTTTACTTTTACCAGACCCCTGTATATGGTTTACTTTTAAATGAAATCACACGAATGAATTATGGTGCAACTGGAAGGTTTTGAAATATTCTTAGGTGGTGTATTAGTTTATTATGAACTCTGAACCTGACTATACTGAACCCCTAAAGGCAAAACTCCCACGAAGGGAGGTTACTATTTAAGCCAAAATCGCGTGTTACCTATTCGGCACGAACAGGTAAAATGACTTGCATGAAGTATCTGCTATCGATATTTCGACTTCATTAATGTTACCGACCGCAGGAAAGAAACCAATCAGCCACATTAACAACTGGTTTGCGACTAAAAAGTGGGGAACCATGAACCACTTTCCTTCAAGAGCCGACTACACAACATAAAGACAGATTAACTCTTCAGATGATGACTGATCTGACTTTAAAGCCAAAGACAAATCCGCTCTGAAGCGCTCATATACACTGACGAGATGGAGGAGCTCCCAAGGAGTCGAGAATTCTAGGCGTTCAGGTGAAGTGGATTTTCAACGAAGTGAAAGACAGATCCTAAAACTTTCAAAATTGGATTCGAGATTGTCAGATTTGTTGAGCAGATTCTCTCACTAACGAGTGCTGTATTTCAGCTCATAAATGGCCAGCATTACTCAGTTATCTCCACGACTTCTGACATAAAGCGATTCGATGAATTGAGCAGCACAATCTCCCACGTGTCTCACGACTCGTCCAATACCACCCAAGATAGATAGATAGAGAGAGAGACAGAGAGAGAAAGGAGAGATTCTCCAATTCACCACGCAGTTAGGCTTCAATATTTTACGATATTCCAATCGATGAGGAAGTGGCTGGTACCTCAGCCGCGTTATACAAACTTTCAGCATAATGTTTTTAGTCTCTGGCTCAGTTTTTTCAAGCAAAGTTTTCAATTTATGCAGACGATTTCTTTCACAAATTTCCCATCTGATTTTTTCCCAGACCCAGAATCCATGCCGCTTTGTATCTCGGTCTCAGACAAGCGATTTCATCGACTATTTCACTGGGCAAGAGGAAACTTGATATCAGACTCCCAGTTAGCATTCTGGGAATACTTCAAAGTATCCAATTACTTTCGTTAAAAATATATTTTCAGTGTTTTTCACATCGTCAATGGTAAGAAAATTCTAAATACAGTTTATGTACGACTCTCTTCAATTTTTTATGTACTTTCTGCTGAAATACAGTAGTGTTTTTAAAGTGTCAGTCCATTAAATACATTGTGTTTGCTTTCCCATTTCCTGACAAACCACTGCTTACCTGTAGTCTACCTACAGTCTGTTCCAAGAGTTATCGCCTTAGCGGCTAGGTCACAGTAGAGGTCTCTTATTTGATGGCCTGATCCATCAGGCTGTTGTGTTAGAAGCACGCATCCGAAGGGAGGCACTAAAACCCGGTTGATCATGAACTAATTTGTGGGACTTAGTAGGCTCCCTCTTAAAGACAAACACGAAAAACCTCAATCACGTTGGTCAGCCAGATCTTTTTATTTCTGTGCTAGAGCTTCAGTAAGAATAAACTGTAAACATTGGTGGAGAAACTGGAGCTTCAGCAAGAGTAAATTGTAAACATTGGTGGAGAAACTATAGCTTCAGCAAAAGTAAATTGTAAACATTGGTGGAGAAACTATAGCTTCAGCAAGAGTAAATTGTAAACATTGGTGGAGAAACTATAGCTTCAGCAAGAGTAAATTGTAAACATTGGTGGAGAAACTGGAGCTTCTCCAAGAGTAAATTGTAAACATTGGTGGAGAAACTGGAGCTTCAGTAAGAATAAACTGTAAACATTGGTGGAGAAACTGGAGCTTCAGTAAGAGTAAACTGTAAACATTGGTGGAGAAACTGGAGCTTCAGTAAGAGTAAACTGTAAACATTGGTGGAGAAACTGGAGCTTCAGTAAGAGTGGAAAAAAAAAGTTTCCTTAATTTTTCTCAGCACTTGGCATTTTTATTTATAAATGTAATCAAAATATCGATTCCTCACACCTATATAGGCAATTCGTCACATATATGGGCAATTCGTCACGCCTATAGGGTCAATTCGTCACACGGACATGGGCAATTCGTCACGTGTGGTAAGTAGGAAACACATGAGAGACTCTTTGCTTGCACCAAATGATGGAACACCCACACTGACAGGTGGCTTTTACGGCTGCTGTCATGAGTATGCTTGAGAATATAGCCCGCATCATGTGTTGCTGAATTGTGTTGTGCTGTATTTTGGTGCACTGCTGTGTGTTTTGTGATGCTGTGGTGTTTCGCTCTGCTGTGCGACATTTGATTTGCCTTGTTTCACTACTCTGTGGTATTCAGGGCTGTGCTGGAGTATAATGTGCTGTGCAGAGCTGGGGTATGACACGTGAACTCACGTGTCTTTAAGCGCCCCCAATTTATCGGTATCAATTACCAAAGTTTATACCACAGTGCTGGGTTATGTTGTGATGGAACATGTCATAGTGTCTCAAGATGTAGTGCACCACTACTGTGCAAACCCTTAGTCTACTGGGTTTGTGTGTGTGAGAGAGAGAGAGAGAGAGGAGAGAGAGAGAGAGAGAGAGAGAGAACCTGCGTGCTTAAAAGACAATATGAATCATGAGAAAGGCATCTGTCCTCATGAGGCATACATTCATTGTTCTTCACTACTTTAAAATAAATGAAAGACGAATGGGGGACCATTCATCAAAAACATTATGGCTTCTCAGCCATGCATGTAAAACAGATAAGGATGGGAAATAACAAAAAAGGCACAATACCGTGACTGGAACAATACACACACAACCCGCACATATAAAAGAGAGGAGCTTACGACGACGTTTCGGCCCGACTTGGACCATTTACAAAGTCACACTAACACACAGAGACAGAGGAAGGGTATTTATAGGCAGGCAGACAGGGGAGGGTACAAGAGAGTGGGGAAATGTAGGAGTAGTGGTAGTAGTGGTAGTAGTAAAGGTAGTAGTAAAGGTAGTAGAGTAGACAGTCATATGGGAAGGAGCACTGCTATGAGGCTAGCGGCCCGCAAGGGGGGTACGAGAGGGAAGAAAAGCGAAAAATGAAGGAAAATACCAGGCAAAAGAAAGAACAGAAAGAAAGGAAAACCCAAGGAGAAAAAAGGAGAAGGGGAAGATAAGACAGGGAAGGAATCAGGTTAAGTCACGGGTGTTCTGAAGTTTAGAGCATTTAACAATGTAATGAGAGAGGAAAGCATCAACAGAGACAAAGCCAGGGCTAAGATTCATACAGGGAAAGTTGTGTATAAGGGAGGATTCAACCAGGCGGCGACTATGAAAGTTAGACGTAGGGTAGACAGTTTTAGCAGAAGACCAATCAATGGGATGACTGTGATCTCTGACATGACAGAAAAGAGCATTATTAGTGTCGGCAAGCCTAACACTATTTTTGTGCTCCCTGAGTCTGTCAGAAAGAGATCGGCCAGTTTCTCCGAAGTACTGAAGAGGACAGGAGGAGCAAGAAATAGAGTAGACACCAGGAGAATCTGTGGAGGTAGGGAGGTATGAACTAGATTAGTGCGAAGAGTGTTAGTTTGGCGAAAGGTAAGTTTGATGTCTAAGGAACGGAGAGAGTTGCTGAGATTAGAGAGACCAGAGATGTAGGGAAGGCAGAGGACTGGAGAGTTCTCAGGAGTAGAGGGTTTAGGAGAGAAGAAAGTCCGTTTAGCACGAGAGAAAGCAGAGTCTATGAAATGGGAAGGGTAGCCCAGGCGGGAAAAAGAATTATGAAGAGTGGAAATTTCTGCTTCAAGAAACTGAGGATCACAGATGCGGAGAGCACGGAGAAAGAGGGAGATAAGAACACTCTTCTTGACAGAGGAGGCATGATAAGAGAAGTAATGAATGTACATGCCACTGTGCATAGGCTTGCGGTACACGGAGAAGGCAAAACCTGTAACTGAACGGTGGGCCGAAACGTCGTCGTAAGCTCCTCTCTTTTATATGTGCGGGTTGTGTGTGTAAGGATGGGAAAGTGTGTGTATGTGTGTGTGTGTGTGTGTGTGTGTGTGAGAGAGAGAGAGAGAGAGAGAGAGAGAGAGAGAGAGAGAGAGAGAGAGAGAGAAATGTGCAAGAAGCACACAAAAACTACTGTATGTAAACACAGATGCAGACATATTGGATGTAATCAGTAATGAAATCAGTGTTGCCCCTGATCGAGAATCAAATAATAGAGAGAGAGAGAGAACCAGTGAAGGTATATATTTATAGCCATAAAATTACATGAGTCATCTGTCAAGAAAGACCAAGTGATCAATAACACAAAATGTGCAAATCAGGGTAACCAGACTTAAACGAGGGGGATCACTTGTACGTCCCCTAAAACCCAGTATTTCCTCACCTAGCAGCTTCCATTCGCAGATAATGTACAGGCATGAAGCCCTTAACTCAGTCTAAACTTTGAGTGAGAGTGAGTGTAGTAGTTTTTTTTGTGTAGTAGTAGTAATAGATTTAGGACCCGGCCCTCAAATATCTTCCACACACACACACAATATATATATATATATATATATATATATATATATATATATATATATATATATATATATATATATATATAATATTTCTCTCTCTTCTCCGCTCCAGAGAGTACATTGCAATTACCTGAGGCGTTCTCAGTAGTTTTGGATGCTTTATTGGCTCTATGAGGGCTGTAAACAATCACTGTACATTTCCAAGCTCTGATCTATCTATCTCGCCTTGAATGGAGCAATATTCTAGACGCTCAGAGAACAAATTATTTGAATATCATCATTGGAATTATTTCCTTTTTTTAAAGTTTTCATTATCCACCCTGTCATCTTTCTGTACTTGCTGTATCTGCCCTATTGTGTTCGATAAACGACGGATCTGGCATTATGAACAACGCTTTTAGATATTCCTTTCCTTCTGTGAAATGGTCCTATGCGGTTAAGTACTGTATTTTTCCGGCATATAAGGCGCGCCTTTTTAATAATGATTGAAGGTATCAAGATTTCAGCGTCTTTCCTTCATACATGAAGGGGATTATCAACAGACCTCTGGATGTTTTCAATAAAGAACTGGACAGGTTTCTCAAGTCAGTCTCTGATCAGCCGGGCTATGGTGTCTATGTTGGATTTCATGCGGCTAGCACCAACAGCCTAGTTGATCAGGCCATCCACCAGAAAACTTGGTCTGGGGCCATGGTGCGAGGGTGTTGACCCTCGGAACACTCTTCATGTAGACTATCCACTTTTCCCAACAACCCATACCACACCATTCCCAATACCTTTCCCCTTCTAGGTCCTTGGCGCAGTGCCTTATCAGCTAAGCTCGTTAGCGACCGGGTGGGGATTTTAGAGTGTGGATACTTGTGACATATCAAAATTAGGTCGTGCATTAATAGCTCTGTCCAGGCGATACTTACAATGAGACATCTCCACCATGGTGGTGCTGTGCTGTAGTCTGTATTGTGTAGTTTGTGTTGTGTATTATAGCATGTTGCACCATTAAATGCTGTATTCTAGTGAATCGTGTTTTAATGTGTGATATTCTAGTGTGTTTATTGTGACGCGTTGTAGGGTGTCGTGTTGGTCTGTGGTTTAGTTAAGTCTCCATCTCCCCAACACGTAAAGGGTTGGGAGAGTTCCCTACCTTCCCAAAACGCAAAGTGGTGGAAAAAAAGTCACCTCATTACGAGGAAGTCTCCGTCTTCACAACACGGAAGGAAGGTTCCCACCTCTACAACACAATTTCGACAAGAGGTAAACGCCTAGCAAGACGGGTGAGGCAGGTACACTCATTAATCTTCTCATTATAAACCTCTGCATTATCGTAATTCCAACTATCAGGGGTGAAGTGTCTTAATTAGGAAACTAATAGCAGAATGAAGCAATTATGATTCTAATTACCTAGGTAGTATTAACAGACGATTTCATTACGCCTGAGATGAATTTCATCGAGATCTTGGCTGCCAGAGGGTAATTACACGCGAAATGAACCAAGAACTCGAAGCTCAGTTCTTATGAAAACCAACAACTAGAGGGTCAGTTATATGTGTAAGTTTGTGTTTAACTGTTGTATGTGCAGGTACATATAGTTATGTTTAGGTGTGGTATAAACCTTGGTAATGGATACCAAAAAATTGGTTTAGAAAGACACGTCGGCAAACACTAGGACATCAGAAAACGTTTCGGTCATAGGACCTTGATCACGTCTAACATAGAGGTTAAAAAACAAACAGTAAATATAAGCGGAGAGTGTGGTGTGACACATGGTGACCTGAAGAATGCCATATTGGGATGAGGACAGGTAGAGAATGGAATCATGTGATTCCTGTGTTGTTAGGAAGGTGATGCTTTGCCTGGATGAGTATCATGTATGCTAATGCTTTTGAAATTTTGTAGTTTCCGTCACCGACACCATAGAACATAATACTGGAAACTACAAGATTTCAAAAACATAAGCATACATGATACTCAACCAGGCAAAGCCTCACCTACCTAACAACACAAGTCACATGATCCCATTGTCTCCCTGTCCTCATCCCTATATGGCATTCTTCAGGTCACCATATGTCACTCACACCACTCTCCCCTTATGTTTACTGTCTCTTTAACCTCTGTATGTTAGAAGTGATCAAGGTCCCAGTACCAAAACGTTTTCTAATGTCCTAGTGTTTGCCGACGTATCTTCCTAAACCAATGTTTAGGTGTATATGCTGCATTTGTATAGGTGTAAGTATATATAAGTGCAGGTTTATATGAAGCTGCAGTAATTGTAGACATTACAGCCGTTATTGTTGTATTGCAGGTGAATCTGAGTATTTAGAAATATTATGTTTAGGTGCATGTAGAGATGTAGGCGCAGATGCGGTGGCAATGAAACTGCAGTGTGTTAAACTACATAGCTGGCCCTGGCCTCTACAGTTCTAGCTGGGAGAGAAGGAAGAATTAGCATGTTGAGAAGCTATCAATATTCTGTGAGGCCATCACCACTACTACCGCCCTGCACCCAACACCTTTCCATATTTAGTGGGTGTTATTGCTTTATAAAAGTGGAGTAGAGATTTTTCATGATATTCAGGCTGATTGTGGCGAGGCTAGCACAAAAATACCATCCTAGGAATATAATGTACTAGTTTAAAATGTCGAAAGGCTATTGAAACAATGTATCTGAATTGTTTGCTTATTGATACATGTACGTATTCTTACAGTATATGTATAACATTGTCCAAATTTCTCTTTCTCCTCTTGTTTCTTTACTCTCATATTTTTTTGTTGTACCGTTAATTGATGATGTTAATATTGCCATAAAAGTTTCACTTCTTCTGTATGTGGGAAATAGTAATTCACAAGCAGCAGTAACTCCAGCTGCTGAACCTTGCATGGAATGCTTGGTGTTACCCTTAATGCCCTAGTGAAGTCTCCAAGCTGTGAATGAAAGATTTCAAAACTATATAAGAAAGTCACCTCGTGAGATGGAATATTAAGATGAAATAGCTTGTTTTTTTTCTTCCCACTGTGTAACTATCATTTAGAATAGGGTAGCAGAACACTGCTGATCAATCCAGTTTGGCCTCGAATCGTATTCCTATATAAGTCCAGGTAGCCAAGACATTTCTCAGCTTGGAGAGAAAACATTAGTTGGATAAATAAAATGCCTCATGATAAATAAGATACATGTACAGTATCTGTATTCCATATAATAATGAAACTACCCAAGTGTTGCACATGTGTCTTATTTATCGACTTGTCGGTATTGTGTCCCACCAAAATATAATATGGTATCTCATAATGACAAACATCGAATACTGTATCCAGTTCTCCTCTTAGTTTTTGTAGAATTTAGTAGTCCCTGAAAATGACATTGATCTACGTAACTAAGGCTAATAAATCAGCTGCAACAGTTATCTTAAACTAAAAAGAGTACTTAAATAATATGGGAGAATTGCTTGGTGGTAGGAACACACATCTAGTCAATCAAATAAAAATCCCCGCTGTCCAGTGAAGGCCTCGCAGCCCGGCTGATCTGGCACTGACTTGAGGAACGTATCAACCACAGCCCGGTTGATCAGGAACTGACTTGAGGAACGTATCAAGGTCCACTTGAAGACAACTAAGGAAGCTTGTTGAAAACACTTGGTCCCTTTAAACTTCTGAAGTTATATCTTGATATACTCATTACACTCGGTAATTCTACCAATATAAATACATTACACTCTTACTCCTCACTGGAGGTGTTGCAGTCTGCACTGTTTTACCGAGTATCTTGCTAACATGCAATTTATTTTTCGTATGGAATGTCTCTGAAAATTTTGAACTACTAACTTTCAGAAGGTTCAGTCATCGTGAATATCCTCCCCCTCAAAAAAAAAAAAAAAAAAAAAAAAAAAAAAAAGAGCGAAAGGAAAGAATAAGGGAGAAGTTTATGGAAGAATTGAATTAGGTGGAGGGAAACAGAATGAAAGAAGCTGTGGAGAATGAGACGAGAAAACTTAAAGAAAAAATGAGGATTGAAGATGGAGAATGTATGGTGGAAGTGAGGAGCAATAATAATAATAATACTAAAATATAATAGCAGCAGTAATAGTAGTAGTATCATTATATGAATTGGAAAGCTTTAAATCTGTATCACATAGAGCCTGAGAAATGTAACTCAGTCAGGTTTCATGCAGTGAAGCGAATCTCCAGATCAGTGGATGAAGATCCCTTCACCAGCACCGAGGTATCCCCCTTCCTTGAAGGACCGACGACAAGTAGGGGCGACGACGAAGGGGAGAATAGAAAACTAGAGAGAAGGAAGCTTATGGTGATCATTTTTTTTGTCGTGATTTATAAGAAGAAAATGTTGATGAATAAGGCTGACGTGAAACACCTGAGTAGCTTTCCTGTCGAAACGTTTCGCCCGAAAAACAGGCTGACGAAGATTGAGTGTTGCATCTTGTATCTTTTCATCACAGCTCCCAACACCCACTCACACCACCCCAGCTCCCACACCCACTCACACCACCCCAGCTCCCACACCCACAACCCCAGCTCCCACACCCACTCACATCACCCCAGCTGACAAGATACGACAAATTTGTTTACGAGAGCAATAAAAGCTAAGCTACAAGTTTATTGGCTGCCTTACTACCAAGCTGCTGTACGTGGTTCTTTATTACTTCCCAGCTGCTGTACGTGGTTCTTTATTACTTCCCAGCTTCTGTACGTGGTTCTTTATTACTCCTAAGCTATTGTACGTGGTTCCTTATTACTCCAAAGCTCTTGTACGTGGTTCTTTAATACTTCCATGGGTAATAGTTGGCTAGGGAAAGGAGGGGGGTATAGTAGTTTAGGGCTTACTGGCCTGGTAGTTAGTATGTGCTAATATACACTCAGTAGTAAAGTCGGCTCTAGTGTCTTCTAGTGCCACTTACATCTCCTGAGAGGAGAGTGTAATGCATAAGCAAGCTCTAAGTGTGTTTATTACAGTGCATATATAGGAGAGCGCTGAGCATGTAAGAGTTACACAGCCCCTGGAGGAATAATTTAACAACTGGTTATAATTATGACCATAATTTTTTAAGGGGTGGACCGGTAAGCCAGCGGAAGGCCTCGGTCAGATGACCAAAAGCTCCAATGGCGGGTCATCATCTAAGACCCGCGTCAGGAAACACTTGTCCTGTTTCCTGACGAACCTTACCTAACCTAACCCTGGAGGAACAGAAGATAATCAAGTTTTATTCGAGGAAGAGCAGGTAGATCCAATTTCGATGATCAAGAGCCCTTCACCAGCATCAGGTTACGAGTGCAGTCTTCTGGGTTAGTATGGACCTCAGGGATGAGATTTCCCATATAACGGCATAGCATGCGCAGTCCCCATTCAGCTGAGTAGCTTTCAGAATCGGCTATATTAAGACCTTGAGCAGGAGTGGTTTTGAAAGTAACCTCTACGGAAAGTAACACTGATCTAGAGAAGGCTAATGTGTCAAACCTCGCCAGAGGTGGTGGTAATGTTTTCTTCGTAGGGGAGAAAGTTTCCTAACGTGGGACGTTGTCAGATAATGACCGTCTATTGATAAAGTTACCACTAGCGTGAAGGTGCTAGGCATCAGTGTTTAAGAAACCGGTATCTTGCCGACACTGGATATCAGCGATTAAGCAAACACTGGAGTAATAAAGCAGGGAACTGGTAATTACGCAACCTCCATTGTTGTTAAGCATCCGCTGGCACACCGGAGCTATACCCATGGTACCTTTATCTTTGATATACCTTTGAAGAGTTTCGAGAGTTTCACTACTCTCGGAGCCCGGCCATGGGCCAGGCTCGTCTGGTGCTTGCCTGGTCAACCAGGCTGTTGCTGCTGTAGGCCCCCTGCCCCACATATCCATCACAACCTGGATGATCTGGCACCTGGTGAAAATACTTATCCAGTTTCCCCTTGAAGGCTTCTACACTTGTTCTAGCCGTGTTCCTGATATCTTCTAGTAAGATGTTTGGTTAAGCATCCGCTGGTATATCTAAGGATGGTATTCCATTTCAATAAACAGAGTACCAACTAGTGTTTTAAGACTGGTCCCCGGCAGTGTGTAGTCAGTTATGTTCAATCCGCTGAACAACTTTCACGATATAGAGATATTCAGAGCAACATCTTCCAAGACCGTGTTCTCCATCACAACACTGATCGCGATCATCTTGAAATAAATCTTCTAAGTGTTACCCTCAACAAATAACGACATGTCATATTTACTGGTCACCGCTAGACTCGTTTATCACTTTCCCTCTTCCACTCCCCCTCACTTCCATTCTGATGGGAGGGGGTGAAGTGGCAACCAACCCTCCCACCTAGCAAGTCATGCCCCCAGGAACCCTCAACCTGTCAGGTGTGTGCCAGGGAGCCACACCCCAACACACCTTTCAAACTTCAACTTAATAGTTCTAATTCCCCTAATATCTTTTTTAATTTGGACCTGGTCTGAGACCATGCCAAGGAGGCGATGATCCCCGGAATCATTAATAGATACATTGCTGTATTTGATACAACTTTACTCTATATCCCTCTATCTTGGCCGCACATTATTCATTATAGATTATCCCATCACAGCCACACGGTCACTTCCACACCCGGACCTTCCATTATTTTCCTCATTTGTTTACTAAGAAAAATTGTGCTGACTTGCTTTACTACAGAACATATTAACCAATGGTTGAAGAGTCATTCTCACATTCTTGTGTTTACGTGATAAATGTGTACCAAAGTGGACACGAATCTGTTTGCCTGTCTGTGTGTGTGTGTGTGTGTGTGTCTGTCTTGTCTGTCTCTTTTCTGTTAGTGTGTCTTGTAAACGGTCCACGTCGGACGCAAACGTCGTCATAAGATTCTCTCTCCTTTTTGCAGATTATTTGTGTATCTGCCTGTATCCATCCCCCCCACCCTCCAATTCTCTCCCTCTCTACCTCCCTCCCTTCCTCTCTCTCTCTCTCTCCCCCCTCTTTCTCTCTCGTACCTTAAGAGATGCTGTTAGCACAGAACATTATACGAGATGTTAAGAGTATAGTCGAATTGGCTAATACTATCAGTGGTACGACTTTTTTCTCTTGTTTTGAAAGCTCGCATAATTCTGTCATTATCATTCATTTGGGCGGGTTTGCCTTATTATGTTCTATAAATAATGGGTAATCTGATATTATGAATTTATGAAGGCGATAGTTTATCAAAAAATGTCTTCATCACATGTGACCACCAAATTTTTCCAAAAACTGTTTCACTTAAGTATCCATCATTACAGACTATATGAAGACATATCACTTAAGAGACAATTTTTTTTAAATAAATACCGATGCAGATTTAGAAGTAAACATGAGGACCAGTCTGTCTCCTGAAGCATGTATAACTTTGACGAGTTTCGAGAGTTTTACTATTCTCGGAGCCCGGCCATGGATCAGGCTCGTCAAGGTAAATAAGCTAGAAAATGTAAGAACAATCACATGACACCTTGAACAAAATGTATTATTTACCACATTAGAAGGAACAAATGAGAATAATGCCAAAAGAATCATGAACAAAATGAAAAAAAAAACTTTGCTACCAAACTGGCACCGGACACAAGGAGATATGATCATAACATACATAGTAATTTGGTTGGAAAAGTAGACTGTTTATGATTAGAAGAGTCAAGACACAGAATAACAGATGTAAACTAAAGCCCAAAAGAGGCAGAATTGACAGAAGACAATTAAAAAAAAAAGTAACTATGCAAAACTGACTTGAGTAACAGTTTAGTGGAGGCTAAAAAAAATTTTTTTTAAATTATACGACAGCAACAAATCAAGACAGTTAACATGAGAAAGGTCCAAGAGATGGAGCTCTAAACCCGTGAACTCAATAAATAACACACACACACATATATATTAAAGCTTGGACATTACAATATCACACACATACTGAGAGGAATCGACAAGGTGGACATATCGCGTGGGTTCTAGGAGATAATTACGGTGGTAGTGTAACACACGAGATGGTAACTGGTATATTGACAATGTCTGCGAGGGAAAGTAACCCAGCCGTACCTGTCCGGACCTAGGCCTGTCGTCCAATGGGGGGCGATATGGCTGAGGCTCAGCGCACACATGCGCGGGACTCGTGACGTCACAGGTTGAAAGGGAGCCTAACTATACAGCTGGTACTATGATACACTACACAAGTATAATACATAGGAGGTACAGTACACTACTGACAGACAGAGACAGAATGTTCCAGCGATGAGACACAGCAACGAGGGGTCACAGTTGGAAGTTTAACACTCAGATGAATCACAGGGATGTTAGGAAGTATTTCTTCAGTCACAGAGTTGTCAGGAAGTGGAAGAGTCTGGGAAGTGATGCAGTGGAGGCAGGATCCATACATAGCTTTAAGAAGAGGTTTCATGGAGCAGGAAGAGTGACCTAGTGGCAACCAGTGAAGAGGCGGGGCCAGGATCTGTGAATCGACCCCTGCAACCACAACTAGGTGAGTACACACACGCACGGAAGAACGCACGCACGCACATAAAATCTGGCATTAGTACTCACCGTTACTGGGCCGTCTACGCCACAACCCTGAAAGAATCGGAAAAAAGTATTGTTAATACTGAGTTAATCTTATGGAAGGGAGAGGCGGCCAGACAGAGTACCTGGACTGTACTGTTGATGCAATAGAACGAAGTAGAAGCCTCGTTAGGAACGTTAATAAACACGCTGTTCTTAGACGAGTGCTTAAAGTATATATTTCGCCGACCACTGTGTTAAGCAATACTTCACCACAAGGCTTTGTTCTCAGTAGTGAAAAGTTCTCGAATTCTATTCAGATAGATGGGACTTCAGAATTGCTTGGAAATAATATGATCCTAAGTACTACCGAAATTTATGCTTTCCTTCCCACGCAGAGTTTTTCAAGGAGTATAGAGACACTGGTGAATCGAAGCAAGGCAGCATTCGACGAAGTACATGAAAGTGCTTCTACACCGCAGAACAGAACGGTCAAGAAGCATACACAATCCGGAAGCTGCTACGTGAACTTGATACTTCAAAGGCGTTGGAACCTGACAGTATCTCTCCGTTGGTTCTTAGAGAGAGCAGAGACTGTGTGTGTGCCACTAATAACAATTTTCAACACATCCATTGAAACTGGGCAACTACCTGATGTATGGAAGACGGTAAATGTAGTCCCCATTTTTAAGAAAGGAGACAGACACGAGGCACTAAACTACAGACCTGTGTCACTGACGTGTATGGTATGCAAAGTCATGGAGAAGATTATCAGGAGAGTGGTGGACCACTTAGAGTGGAACAAGCTTATAAACGACAACAAAGCACGAATTCAGGGAAGGAAAATCATGTGTCACAAACCTACTGGAGTTTTATGACAAGGTAACAGAAGTAAGACACGAGAGAGAGGGGTGGGTAGATTGCATTTTCTGGGACTGCAAGAAGGCCTTCGACACAGTTCCTCACAAGAGATTAATGCAAAAGCTAAAGGATCAGGCACACATAACAGGAAGGGCACTGCAATGGATCAGAGAATACCTGACAGGGAGGCAACAACGAATTTGTTACAGTTAACATGATGTTTAATTGGGAACTTGATGCAGCGAATTCTTCAAAGCTTGACAACCTATAGGCACGACTTACTTCTACCAGTGGGTTTTTTTCACTGGCGACTCCGCCTACCACTGCCCCACACATCTGTCTGCAGTATATAAACCCCATATCCGAGAATATGCTGCACTTTTATCAAGATTGATGCACTGAACAGATTGACTCCAGGCTGAGGGACTGATTACCTCACACTCCTCTTCCATCGTTCCTTTGCATTGGACCGAAGACACTGGCTAACGTAAAGTTTTCAAAATAAAGATAACCAATTGATGCACGAATATCTAACATTACTGGAACCCAGCTGGGAGCTGGTGCCCCCAGGATGGAAGTTCACAAAATATATTTCTGGTATTATAATAAGAGTACTTGGTAGAGTACTCCAGAGAGTACTGGTCTCTAGTCCCCAAGGACCTCAATGGAAATAAGTCATTTTGTCTGACATTTTTGGGGGGTTATACTAGGTAATTTACACAAATGTTACTATGTATGATAATTTGTGTAACTATTTATGTGGAGCTGTACCTAAATATACTTATAGCGTCTCTGGTAGGTACACACGGTTTCTAACATGAACTAGTGTGGCCAGAGGGCACTAGTGAGGCAAACAAACACTGGTATAAAGAAACAAACAAACACTGGTATAAAGACTCTGGCTGGTAAGGAGCGGGGATAATCTCCGCCATATGGTAGTACTTTCGCAGTATTTACCAACTCAGTATTTTGTTAGATAAGTAATATATTGGACCATTTGCTATATTTTGGTTTTCAAGTCAGTTTAACCACTGCTAGGTTAGCATAATCCAAGGAGCATGATAAAACTCCTAGAGAACTAAACGCTGCCACAATAGAATGCCACATTAGTTACATCTGTGTCCCTTTACCGAACATTATTATCCTTGCTCTTAAGCCACAGTTCCAGGTATCATTCTCCTCAAGCTAGCCAGGGGTAGCCACCTGGGAGCTCGTAGCTAGCTAGCGACAGCCTCCACAACATCTAAAGTTCGTTCCAATCTGTTAATATCGCATATGCTGTGAAAGAGGCGATTGCCTCAGTCATGAGCACCTCACAGGTTTCCGCACCTAGTATGTGATCCACAACACCGAATTAACTATATATTGCTATGCTTTACAATTCGCAAACGGGCGAAATTATTTAACAAACATTATCTCAATCCACAGTAGGATTCGAACCTGCACACTATCAAAGTCTGGGATGAGGCTGAGTGGCTAAAGAACTTCGTGCTTTGATGCAGATTGTGCAGTTTCGAATCCACAGTATGGGTGGAAACATTAGGACGTGTTTCTTTAAGACACCTGCTATCCTTGTTCACCTATCAGTAAAATAGGTACCTGGGTGTTAGTCGACTGGTGTGGGTCGCATCCTGGGACAACATTGACCTAATTTACCCGAAATGCTCTGCATAACAAGTTGCTTTCTATTTGGTAGTATGTCACTGATGTCAGCTAGGCCTGTATACCTTGTACATATACTTTTAGAAATAAAGATTATTATTATTATCATTCTGCTCTCTGTACTGAGAGATAACGTTTAGATATTGCTATGTGAAAAGAGGCAACAAGTATAGAGAGCCCTGCCCATACTTATCGACTCTCCCAGGGAATCGAACTTAGGTGTGAGGCAAAAGCTTTTCTATTGAGCTTGAATAAACCCTTAGACAATTATTCTCTTGTTTTAGCTATAGCTATTACAGATGTTCAGGAAGAACGAGTGCTCTTGCAAAACCCCGAGTACAATATACACAAAAAACATCCTCAATACTTTATAAACATTGAAAAACGTATGATAAACACAGTAAGAGAAATTACATTTTTGTGAGAGAGTCACAAGTACAGTGACGTCACAGCTAAACAATGCTGGGTAGTGTGTGTGAGAGGAGGACAAGGTAGGCTAACCAGAGTACACCACACACTACTCTGTGAACGCTTCTGCCAAACAATTTACTTTGCAAAGACAATGGAGATTTGAACCTTCAGGGCATTCGTTTAACTGTCTAGTTAATAAAAGAGTGTAGAAAAAAAACATAAGTAATTTCAGAGTTATGTTTTGGGTCTTGGAAGTTAGTGTTCTACGAGTAGAGGTATTTGTGGCAACGTGAGTAGCAGTCCAACGCTGTTGCCGTTATGCTGGTCACAAAAACAAAACCATAAACTCGACCACTTTCTCCCTCATGTAATATATATCATTTATTGTGTTCCGTAACTTTTTTTTTTAAAGGACGGACGGGTAAAAGAGAAGGTCACGGTCATACGACTAAAAGCACTACTTAGAGGGTCATCACATAACTAAAGACCCGTGTCGGAAAACACTTGATCTGTTTCCTCACATATAATCTAACATATCAGCCTCAAGTATAGTATACTCAGCAACACAGCCAGTATGACTAACACGTCATTACTCTCAAATGTTGTACAAATGTTGCATCCGTCTTCTAGATTATAAATTATACATGCACCATATCAACGCAATAGTTACGCAAATGACCTCGACGATGTGAACCAAGTGAAGGTCGTTATTGTTGTAGGTACTGGGAGAGTCCGGGAAGGTACTAAGCTGCATCCTACACTACTCTCACCTAGACATGGCTGTCGGGCTTCACAAAAGGCGACAAAAACTGGTTTATATGCTACGAGATGTAAATTATGCAGGCTGGTGGCCAAGTCGTAGAAGAATTCATGCATTACACAGAGATAGACAGTTATAATACGAGTTAAGTTCAGTTTACTACGAACGTACGTAAAAGCTGCACGACCAACACGGGGGACATACGACAGGTAAGAACATAAGACGGTACTGGGGAGATTGTTCCACTCATCCACAACTCTATTACCAAACCATTGCTTTCCTATATCTTTCTTGAATCTGAATTTTTCCAACTTAAAACCATTACTGTGAGTCCTGTCATGGCTAGATAATTTTAGCACGCTATTTACATCCCCTTTATTTATTCCTGTTTTCCATTTATACACCTCAATCATATTTCCCCTAATTCTTCGTTTTTCTAGAGAGTGCAGATTCAGGCCCCTCATAGGGAAAATTTCTGATACATGGGATCAACTTTGTCGTCCTCCTCTGTACGTTTTCCAGTGCATTTATATCCATTCTGTAATACGGTGACCAGAACTATGGAGCATAATCTAAATGAGGTCTAACCAAAGATATATAGAGCTGAAGAACAACCTGAGGACTTCTATTATTTATGCTTCTTGATATGAAGCCAAGGATTCTGTTCACTTTATTGCGAACACTTATGCACTGTTGTATTGGTTTTACATTATTGCTAACTAGAACTCCCAAATCTTTTTCGCAATCAGTAATATTAAGATCTACATTTAGTTTATATGTGGCATGGTTATTTTCCTGTCCAATGTTTAGAACTTTGTATTTGTCTATATTAAACTGCATCTGCCACTTCTCCGACTACTGCATCAGTCTATTCAAATCTTCCTGGAGTGCTCAAATGTCCTCGTCAGAATGAATTCGACGGCCTATTTTGGTGTCACCGGCAAATTTGCTTATGTCGCTATTTATTCCCTCATCTATGTCGTTCATGTAGATTGTGAACAACAAGGGGCCCAACACTGACCCCTGTGGAACACCGCTCGTGACGCTTCCATACTCTGAATTCTCCTCATTTATGCAAATTCTCTGCTGCCTATTTGTCATCCACAAATGGACAAAAAGAAGTGTTCCCAACTAGCTGTAGATTCCATGATAACGAAGGACTTTCGATCAATGGAATTCGTGCTACTTTACCCTTCCCTGGTTCGCACCTCATTACCTCCCTACTACACTGGCTTCTTAGAGCCTCGTAGGTATACTGTGTCTAGGAGTAGAACCCTTTAGAGTCCACCGAGGTAGACCTCTAGAGACGCTTCACTTCTGATCTGTGGGTACATGCTTCTCAGTGAATATATATATAATTATATATGGATGGAAGATGGTTGAGTACTTACGCTGTGTACAGGTTATGATAATGTAGTTTCAGGTCACCAGATGAGATATACACAACAGCGAAATATGCACTACTAACTTGCAATATTGATAGGAACATTTAGACGAAATATCAGTCTGGGTCTCTCTGACTTTATAATGTTCCAGGTCGTGACATCACAGTGGTCCAGGGCGTGACTTCACAGTGGTCCATGGCGTGACTTCACAGTGGTCCAGGGCGTGACTTCACAGAGGTCCAGGGCGTGACTTCACAGTGGTCCAAAACGGACCGGAACATCATCTAGCTTTATCTCCGAATTGTGGGTTTGTTGTAAATTGTTCCAGCCTCAGTATTGTGAATTATTTTCCTGAGAGAGACAGACAGACAAATTCTAAGATAGTTTCGGTAAGTAAAGTTTTTCATTCACTGTGATAGTTTTGGTGCAAAACATAAATAACCCGCACGTAGGAGAGAGAAACTTATGAAGACGTTTCGGTCCGACTACGACCATTTACAAGTGTGTCATGTAAATGGTCCAAGTCGGATCGAAACGTCGTCATAGGCTTCAATGTGCGGGGTATTTGTGTATTGACTAATTAATATTTCAATGTCTGTAGTGCAGGAGCGGAACGGGACTCGATCCATGAGGAGGTTTTTATACAGTGATCAAGTCAGCGTTTTCACTACTACAACGTGAACGACTTAAGAGGCCTCGCCATTTAACTTGTAGTAGTTATTTACAATTCGTTTTATTACGATTTTGTGAGTCTTCCATTGTTATCCTCGAGCCTCGGAGTGAGGGCGGGAGAGGAGAATCAGTTGATTTACTGTTTCTTTATAAGATGACCGGATTTGTGAAGTAACGGGTTGGTGGGTTGGTGGATGGGTTGGTGTTTACTCACCTATATGTTCTTGCAGACGTCGATTCACAGTTCCTGGTCCTGCCTCTTCGCTGGTCGCTACTAGTGTGTACGAGTGAGAATGGTTATCACTGCATGTCTTCGTAAGACACTACTCGCTTGGCAATATTCAGGGTAGAAGGAAATGGGACAGGGAGGAGTGTGAATGAGGGAAGAAGATAGTGAGGGTTGAAAGGTAATGGTGAGAGAGGAAGCAGGTAATGTGTGGGGAGCTGGATGATAGATGATGTAGGGGATGACCCGGAAAAACTGTTAATAGCGAATGACAATGGATAAAATGAAAAGGTTAGAGAGGAAAAGGGGAGAGGGAGAGACGGCAAAGATGGAAAGCAAAGGGAAAGAAAGGGCTGTATTAAAGAAAACGAAGAAACGGAGTAAAGATAGGAGGATAAAGTGGAATCGAAGCAAGGATGGGCGAGGCAGTATCCTGTGGGCGTGGAGTCTCCTGTGGGAAGCCTTGTTCAGTAACCAAGACCACCATCACCACCTCCTCCACCTCGACTCAACACTCACAAAACTGCGCACATTTAAGGCAGTCCTTCATCTTTCTTGTACAGTACAGCTTGAAACACGATCTAGTCTTATTTACAGCAAAGACAATTTCTTACTCATTACATTCTACACATAGTAATTTTTATCACTGCTGATGCTAAAAAAAAAAACCCAGTTCCATTTCATTTTTTGTCTCGTCTTTCACTTGTTCTTGAATCCTTACACTCCACCTTCGGAAAAAACTTCTAAAGCAAAATTTACTTTTAAATCTTGTTAAGTCATAGTCAGCTTTTCTCTTTCCCCTCTAGCTTAGGTAAGATAATATCTTTTATAGGTAAGGGGAGAATATTTTCTACCACCCACCATAACCAACCAGCACCACCAGTACATAACCCAGCCCTGACCACTCCTTTAAAACAATGCTGACTTTTGCACAGTCCAGGTCTCAGTGGATCAAATCTGATCTTTCGTGTTCGTACCCATAACTATAAATCAGCAACGAGACAGATACAAAGTGTTTGATTCCTTCTTAAAGGTTTTTACATGCATTAATACACTACGGAACTTAGTACTTATCCATGTGGACCCCAACTCGTTACCCTTAAACATCCTGATGTCTGATATCTCTTTCTTCAAGTTTCTCTCTAATTCACTAAAATACTTAATATTTTATTACTACTTTAGTGTCTGGTGGGGGTATCGTGTCGAATGTTTTCTTGCAGTCTAGAAAGATGAAGGTTTTCTATCTCTGCAGTTTTTTTTATTTCTGCTTATCATAAAACTCCAGTAAGACGGTATGAAAGGAATGTTTTTTCCTTAAATCTATGCTGATATTCTCTAATACATCTCCACCCCAGATGATCCATTGTCCCTTTTCCTTACAAAATTCTCCCAAAATATTGATAATGTAAACACAACTTTCTAAAACTTCTAAGTAAGCGTTGGTATTTTAATGTGCCTTATGACCCTGAGAGAAGTTACTCTGACACCAAAATGTGAACGTCGGGAATGGCACTGTTATGCTTCATCAGTCTTTACGATGGTTCCCAATTTTCTGTTCGCGCGTAAGAACAGTCTCGGTGTTTATGTATTATTGAATTATAGATGTTAATGTTATAATTAGCTAAAATTTGATTTGAATTTAATCTAACTTAAATAGCAAAGGTAGAGAAACTGTATTAATATGAAGGAATCAACGTTCATGATAGGCGGACATAAAAACACAACGATTTTTTTTTATATATGGAGATCACTTAGGTTTTCTATAGAATTTTGGCGTTGTCCCATATGGAGAAACTAGTTGAAGACCATCGCTATTAGGTCACCTAGCTCCGTCAACGAGGCAGCGTGGGCCAGGACTGTGCTGGTGGCCCCCAGAACTGTACACAGGTAATCTTTTATATTTGTCAATTACCGGTTTCGAGGGCTTCTCAACCGCCTGAGCCCGACTTACCTTTGATATACCTTTGACGGGTTTCGAGAGTTTTCATACTCTCGGAGCTCGGTCCTAGGCCAGGCAAGTCTGGTCAACCAAACTAATGCTGCTGGAGGCCCGCTAGCCCACATATCCGTCGCAGCGTGGTTGGTCTGGCATTTGGTGGAGGAACAACAGTCATGAACTTGTTCCCCATTATATATCTGACAGTTCTTTGTTATTTGTCTCCCAGTTAGTTCTCAGATTGTTGAAGCTAAATTCGCCAAACATTCCCTCTCGTACACAACTGCTTGAGTTTTCTATCCCTGAATATATATTTCTCTGTAATTCTATAATGACGAGATCAGCGTATATCCTATTGTGACTATTAAGTCTCATTAATTCCTCATTGTGAAAGGTCATATTGAGTGTATTATCATTTCCAGTAGGGTCTGCGTTCTGCTGATTCACAGCAAGCTTTTCACAAAGCTCCATCAGCTCTCTGGTATATGCCTGTTTGGCAAGCGTGCTTTCAGGAACTATTTCAGAAATAATGCTGTGATTTACCACCTTCCGTTTCATATTTGGGAGGTTGAAATCCCCGAGGAGGTAATAAAGTGGGGTGTGGGGGATGAAGCCAAGCAGCCTGCAAAGCCATATAACCATCACAACCAGGTTAACCAGACACTTTTAACATAAAACTGTCCAGGTTCTTGAAAGCTATCTTCGTTTCGACAGTATTCCTGATATCTGCTGGTAACAGGGTAAGTCTTTGATGATAGTGTTCTCTAACTATACCCATCCTTCCTTCCTCGCTCTTCACTGGGTTTAGTCTACACACACCCCCATATTTTTCACTTCGATGAGTTGTTATAGCAGTGTCCAGGATAGCGACCAGAGCCTCAAGTGTCCAGGATAGCGACCAGAGCCTCAAGTGTCCAGGATAGCGACCAGAGCCTCAAGTGTTCAGGTTAGCGACCAGAGCCTCAAGTGTCCAGGATAGCGACCAGAGCCTCAAGTGTCCAGGATAGCGACCAGAGCCTCAAGTGTCCAGGATAGCGACCAGAGCCTCAAGTGTCCAGGATAGCGACCAGAGCCTCAAGTGTCCAGGATAGCGACCAGAGCCTCAAGTGTCCAGGATAGCGACCAGAGCCTCAAGTGTCTTCCATGTGTATGTTATCAAGTGTCTCAGTCTCTTTCTCGTTCCGAAGAACAGTAAGTGCTTCCAGGCATTTTCAAAAATTTAGATATTTTGATTCTAGGAGGTCAGTATATGACCTTTATACTTTTTCTAGCTCTACTATCTCTCTTGCCCTGGAGACCTGTGAGCACACAACAATATTCAACTCGTGGGAGCACACGCGATTGGAAAAGCGATTTATCTTTTAGCTTCTCTCCTGTTGTACTTGCAAAAAAAATTTCATGCATCCATGACCCAATCTAGTGCAGTCTAATTGTCCGTTTCTCTCTCAGTTTATCTATCTCTCAAACTTTGCTATTGCGTATGCATGTGTGTGTGTGTGTACTCACCTAATTCACCTAATTGTGGTTGCAGGGGTCTTAGCTCCTGGCCCCGCCTCTTCACTGACCGCTACTAGGTCCTCTCCCTGCTTCATGAGCTTTATCATACCTCGTCTTAAAGCTATGTATGGTTCCTGCCTCCACTACATCACTTTCTAGACTATTCCACTTCCTGACAACTCTATGAATCTGTACTCACCTAATTGTACTCACCTAATTGTGGTTGCAGGGGTCGAGACTCAGCTCCAGGCCCCGCCTCTTCGCTGTCCGCTACTAGGTCTCTGCTCTCCCTGCTCCATGAGCTTTATCATACCTCGTCTTAAAACTATGTATGGTTCCTGCCTCCACTATATCTTTCTCTAGACTATTCCACTTCCTGACTACTCTGTGGCTGAAGAAATGCTTCCTAACATTTGACTCATCTGAGTCTTCAGCTTCCAGTTGTGTCCCCTTGTTTCTGTGTTCCCTCTCTGGAACATCCTGTCACTGTCTACCTTGTCAATTCCCCGCAGTATTTTGTATGTCGTTATCATGTCTCCTCTGACCCTTCTTTCCTCCAGTGTTGTTAGTCCTATTTCCCTCAACCTTTCCTCATAGGACAGACCCCTGAGTTGTGGAACTAACCTTGTCGCAAACCTTTGCACTTTCTCTAGTTTCTTTACGTGCTTGACCAGGTGTGGGTTCCAGACTGGTGCTGCATATTCTAGTATGGGCCTGACGTACACGGTGTACAGTGTCTTGAACGATTCCTTGTTAAGGTAACGGAACGCTAATCTTAGGTTTGCCAGTCGCCCATTTGCTGCCGCAGTTATCTGGTTGATGTGTGCCTCCGGAAACGTGTGTGTGTGTGTGTGTGTGTGTGTGTGCGCGCGTTTATGCGTGTGCGTGTGTGTGTGTGTGTGTGTGTCCCTTTCTTGCCACCAGTGTTTTTAAGACTAGAAATATCGAGAGGGTAAAGGGTGGGAGAAAAGGAGAGGTGGGAAAGGGTTGGGTTGGGTTGGGAAGTGTAGGGAAGGGGAAAGAGAAAGGAGAGGAGGGGAGGAAGGGAAGATAAGGAGAATGCACAGAAGATAGGAGGAGAGGCAGAGACAAGAGGTGAGAGTGACAGGCAGAGAACGGGACACTGCTCCTGGAGTGTTGACAACCGAGCACATACCTTCACCAATCACATCCTGAATCTCCACTACAATTGCATTCCTCATCGACAGTATGTGACCAAGCTTTCAGCTCAGCCTTTGTTTGGCTATCACTGCCATGAGACAGCTGATACCAAATACAAGACTTGGCGGCGGCAGAAAAAATTTCCTTCTATCTCCATTAACAATCTCCACTCACAAACATGCCGGTTAATTGTGAAGTCCGACGCTGTGCTAACTCTCGGAGGGAATACATTTGTTAAATTCATATGTTAATGAATTTAACTTGGTCTCGGCCCGTGCCGAGACAAAGTGTCCTAAGTTAGAAATCAAATTTTGCAGGATTAAGAATTAAGAAATACATAGTAATGATATGCATGCTGAAAATAGGTAAAAGTTTGTAGCACTGTCAACCTACGTGTTCATGAGAGGAAAAGAAATAACCAGCAATTCTACCGAATTGCAAAAAGTTGAGCAGGCTTTCATTTAACACTCGTATGCCAGGACGGTAAAGCCTTTCTGGGTGGCTGTTGTCTAACATCCTCATACTGAAAGCAAAGTGCCATCATGAAGAGTGATTCAAAGAGCCTAGTGATCCCTGATTAAAGGCAGACGTGTATATTTTCGGAGACAATTCGACACTGGAAAGATGAGACTACTCCAAATAACATTCAGGAAAAGGATGACCCGTTTATAGATCATTTTCCTGCCAAGATTCAAATAAGATTAAAATAAGATTCAGAATTCATCTGTAAGAACAGTGTTACAACTGTGCGAGGTGACTGTACGATGTGAAGTGCATCTGAAATCCTTGGCAATGTTAAACGAGGTGATTCCAAGACTGCCACGCAGATTACTAACCACCATCGTCTCTCCATAATCTCAAACAACTTTTACCGTAGTGGTGCCTGTAGCCAGACTAACAGTGAAAGAATAATCAGCCTGGCTATTGATACAATCCCCAGACTCACATTCACTAAGACCATCTAAATCAACACCAACAGGAAGGTGTGTAGTTCCCTTTTATAGACTCCTACAGCTGCCCCGGCAATACTTATATTATTTGCAGGTACGAGGTTGAAGAGTCGTAGACCTTGAAAGTTGACAGTGCTCTCCGACAGTGCTTCTAACAGTGCTCTCCGGCAGTGCTTCTAACAGTGCTCTCCGACAGTGCTTCTAACAGTGCTCTCCGACAGTGCTTCTAACAGTGCTCTCCGACAGTGCTTCTAACAGTGCTCTCCGACAGTGCTTCTAGCACCCATGACTCGCAGAAGGTTTATTCTAGTAGCACTTCCGTCCATGTCTCTAACACAAGTTATTTTCGTCAGCAAATTAGGGACATGGCCGTCGAGTTCTTTTTCATGTATAGAATGTGACATTTCTCTTTCAGCTTCCCTGGAAAGAACGCATTCAGTAGGTAATGAGGCTAACCGAGTAGTTTAATTCATTTTCTCATTTTACGAGAGATGATGATTAAAGTAAGTTTTAAGGATGATGTATCTAGCCAGCGTTGAGTTCACGGAGACGTGAGGAGAGAACAGTAGCCTAATAACACAGCACCATTAATTTAAAGAGTACCAGGCATAAGGGAAATTACCAAAAGGTCCTTGGCTGCCTTCAGGAGGAAGCTGGAGAGATACCTAAAGTCAGTACCCGATCAGCCGGGCTGTGGTTCGTACGTTGGATAACGTGCGGCCAGCAGTAACAGCTTGGTTGATCAGGCCCTGATTCACCGGGAGGCCTGGTCAAGGACTGGGCCGCGGGGGCGTTGACCCCCGGAACACCCTTCAGGTAGACTCCAGGTAAGTAGACCATCAGTAGCGAAGGATCTCATAACATATCCAGACTGTCACGATTTTTATTGTGATTATAAAGTTTAGATCGTCTGTCAATACATCAGTTATCTTTTACCTGTTCCCCAAATTCTCTGAATTGCTTTTATTTCTTCTCTCTTTTCTTACCCACAACACAGGGACTGTTCTTAAAGTGTTTTACGTTGGCAAGTGGGAAAGATTGTAGCCATCCATCCATCTATACTGTCTCTAACTGAGGTAATTTATTATTTTGGAATCTGCCAAAGATGACACGGAATATTGTACGTAAAGAGGAGGGAGGGAGAGGAGAGAGAGAGAGAGAGAGAGAGAGAGAGAGAGAGAGAGAGAGAGAGAGAGAGAGAGAGAGAGAGACGGTGTGGAAGAAGCGACACACACACACACACAGTAACACAAGCATTTGACAAATATAACTATTAACTGGTACATACAGACACACACTCTCCCATCTTTCCTCGATCCCAAAACAATAAATTCTTTCAACCCACAAAACTGATTAATATGGCTGTCTACTTTTACCCTCAGTCCCAACTCCCCCCCCCCCTCCCCACCAAACTCCCTCAAATCTCCCACCTCCTTTCAACCGTCCCCCCCCCCCGAATCCCACTGCCATATCACTTCATTCTCACAAAACGCACAAAAACGCGCTATAGAGAAGGCGAGGTTCCGAGGTCATGCCTTGGAGTCCAGAGAGGAAGCAATCAACAAGGACTGCCTGGCACGCACGAACTTTATCACCCCAAGGACCGCTTTATAGACCGTCCAGTTCATAGCGATGACCATCATATGACCTGGAAATTTAACTGTTTTTTAAAGTTTCTTAGTGTAGGAAGGAAGACACATTTGCAGAGCCCTTTGACCTATGAGATCGTTCAGCGCGCATTTAGACAAATTTATATATATATATATTAACTTATATAGTAGGCTGGTAAACAATAACTTTCAGGGGAAGTACTACTGTCCTGTCACAAGCCTGTGTGAAATAGTAACCTGTTAAACGCTGCGCTTTCTGATGTGATAACTTCCCTTTTCTGTCTCATGAACAAGATGTCGGGTAACTCCTTCAAACTTCTCTTTATATTCAAAATTAATTTATCTTCACTTTCTTGCGTGTTTCTTAGTTATTTGTCCTGGAATATTTCCAGGAATCCAGAGAGCCAGGGATCCAGAGATCCAGGGATTCCAGGGTCCCTGCGATGATCCCTTAAACCATTTACAGAAACATACGCGTACTAACAATTCCATGATAAAAGTGACCCTTAAAAATAAAAACTAATTCTACTAACGAGGTCAAAAGAAAAAGAAAAACTAGCACAGAAAAAAACAATCAGTTAAACATTAAATTTTCCAGAGGTCCCTAAAGATTTCCCGGTTAATTATGGAACCCATGACTATAACTTACCGGAGTACTAGACATGGGAGAGAATGTGGGGAAATTAGAAAAAACTGTGTTAACATCCGTGGTCCACGATTCTTCAACATATTACCAGAAGACATCAGAAATACTGCCAGAATGAAGATAGAAGTTTTCAAGAGGCTGGACAACTTCCTGTTACAGGTGTTGGATCAGCCTGGCTGAGATGGCTATGTGGGTTTGCAGGCCGCTTTTACAAACAGCCTGATTGACCTGGCGTTCAACAGGGACGCTGGCCTCAAGTCGGCTGTTGTGGTAGAAGAGCTCTTGAAACCTGTCACAGGTAAAACACTTGTTAGGTGCAGAGGCCTTGGCCTTAACATGAGAACATAAGAAAGGAGGAACACTGCAGCAGGCCTGTTGGCCCATACTAGGCAGGTCCTTCACATTCCATCCCACTAAGAAGGGAAGCTGAGAGATCTGATGGACAGATTGATCCATGAAATCATTCAGAACTTTTGGCAATACAACGGGAACTATGAACTTACATAAGAATATTCTAAAGTAACATTATGAATTAAAGAAGCATAATCACAAATACTACAAATATTCTCACAGTGAGTTAAAGTAATCAGCATTAAAAAAAATATCATTACATTATGAACATCAAAAGATTTCCCTAAAAAAAAAAAAAAAAAAAAAAAAAAAAAATCTGGGCAACAGGCACCTTGATAACTACGAAAAACAGAAACTTAAGCAAGCCTGGTTGACCAGGCCAGCACCAGACGAGCCTGGCCCATGGCCGAGCTTCGAGAGTAGCAAGACTCTCGAAACTCATCAAAGGTATATCAAAGGTAAGGTATATCAAAGAAGTTGAATCAGTTAGCGAGCAATTGAAATGTTTTCCAGAGTCAGAGTGGTGCAAGTCAGAGAGAGGAATGAGAGAGCAGGATGACCTGCATTTTCCTGGCTCCCTTTGAGGTGTGTGTGTGTGTATGTCAGAGCATCACTCTATAAACACTCGTCTCGTAGTGAAGATACATGTTAAACTCCCACAATTCTGTGGAACACTGAAACTTATTCTTTGTCTGCAGACCCATCACTGCCCATATAATATATGGCTTATGAAGTCACTGAGAAGTCTGCTCAGCAGCAAGCTCAAGATTACAGCCTCCTCCTCAGCACCCGTCTATCAATTTCCTGGAACTCCGTCATGGTCAGCACACCAAAAGACGTGGATAAGAACCGAGCGGAGAGAAATCGCATTATGAATCCGAGTAGACAGTGAGTTGCGATCCACCTGTTCTGGCTATCAGGATGAGATATAATGTAATGCTTTAGAAACCCGAGAAGTTGAAGATTGGGGCACTTGTGCAACATTTAGGAATCTTTATTGAGGAAACATATCGCCAGCCAGTGGCTTCTTCAGTCCAATAAAAGAAGAATGGTGAAAGATGAGGAGGAGAATGAGGTAATCAGTCCCTCAGTCTGAACTCGATGCGTTCAAGTTCATCAGTCTTGAGAAAAGTACAGCATATGCTCGAAGTGGCTTATATGCTGCAGTAGAAGCTGGAGGACGACGACGAGAGCAGCGAAGATCGTATATCTTGCAGGGAACACACAGGATGTGCTTGATAAAGTTGCACAATACAATTCCTCTCTGATATTCACCTCAAATCCAACACCATGTCTGCTCCTCGACCTCCAGCAACACTGACCTTGATCCTCGACGCATAAGAATAATCATGGAAATATAAACACATAAGCAGTATAATGTGATCCTTTATTGACAACGTTTCGCCCACACAGTGGGCTTTATCAAGTCACAAACATTATACTGCTTATGTGTTTATATTTCCATTGTGTCGGTATTTTATACCATTTATTTCCAAGAATAATCATGTTGGAGAAAATTGTCCAAGGTCACCAGTCCCGTAATAAAAAAAGGCACAATAGAGTGACTGGAACAATACACAAATAACCCGCAAATAGAAGAATGAAACTTATGACGACATTTCTGTCCAACTTTAACCGAAACGTCGTCATAAGTTATCTGTGTACAAAGTCCTGTATTTAAGGGCCGCCATATACTGCCTGAACAGACGTTCATCAGGCAGAAATCAGCAGACAGTAGTTTGTGAGAGCAAAATTTAAAAGGAAATTTTACTTACGAGAATCTGCACTGATGTTCATTTATCCGAAAACGAGCAAATTGTACCAAGAACATTTCTACCAAGGAAGTAGAGGAGATATATGAAAACCGAAAGGTGAAGAAGCACAGCTCAGTGCTGGAGAAGGGAGAAAGTAATCACAGAAGTGGAAGAGAAATAAAGTTTTAATAACCTGTTAAAAAAAGGGATGACGCGGAAGGCTGTGGCAATAGAAAAAAAATGAAATGCTTGGTTGCCATGGATAACAAAGTAATATGGACACTGAGATAGCGAAAAAGCACACAGATATCAGTCACTGTTTTAAGTGTAGCTTAAGGTGAAGAAGATAGATACACAAGCGAAGTGGCAAGGAGGGAAGATGAGGGGAACATTCAACAGCCGTGGGAGTGAGCCAAGAGTCCAATGATGATGTAACTTACGAGGATATGAAGAGTGCTGAGTAAAGTGCATCCTGTGTAACTGACGAGGATAGGAAGGGTGCTGAGTAAAGTGCATCCTGTGTAACTGACGAGGATAGGAAGGGTGCTGAGTAAAGTGCATCCTGTGTAACTGACGAGGATAGGAAGGGTGCTGAGTAAAGTGCATCCTGTGTAACAGACGAGGATAGGAAGGGTGCTGAGTAAAGTGCATCCTGTGTAACAGACGAGGATAGGAAGGGTGCTGAGTAAAGTGCATCCTGTGTAACAGACGAGGATAGGAAGGGTGCTGAGTAAAGTGCATCTTGTGTAACTTACGATAGGAAGGGTGCTGAGTAAAGTGCATCTTGTGTAACTTACGAGGATAGGAAGGGTGCTGAGTAAAGTGTATCTTGTGTAACTTACGAGGATATGAAGAGTGCTGAGTAAAGTGCATCTTGTGTAACTGACGAGGATAGAAAGGGTGCTGAGTAAAGTGCATACTGTGTAACTTACGAAGATATGAAGAGTGCTGTGTAAAGTGCATCTTGTGTAACTTACGATAGGACGGGTGCTGAGTAAAGTACATCCTGTGTAACTTACAAGGATAGGAAGGGTGCTGAGTAAAGTACATCCTGTGTAACTTACAAGGATAGGAAGGGTGCTGAGTAAAGTACATCCTATGAAAACAGTACATTTGAAAAGGTCATTTCTTGAGACAAAATTTTTTGAGTGAATCACAGATGTACGTAAGTGTATTTCTTGAGAGAGAGGACAAACTGAATATGGACACTGACCGGAGGTAAAAAAACAAATACATGATATCGAACACCAGACACACAACAACACGGTGTACAGTACCAGAAGTACAGTCCAATACCAGAGGATCGATCCTCTAGTACTCCGGGCTCTTAGTGGCCAACACAGGTTTAACTCTTCATGAAATACAATCAAGACCAATCTTGAAGTATGAGATACTAATATTGAGGAACCGCAGATGCTTCTTACCAGAAGGGTAGTGGAGTAGCCACGTAAAACCTGGTTATGTACCGGGCCGCGGGGGAGTTGATCCCCGGAATACCCTCCAGGAATAACCTCCAGGTAGACTCCAACTCCTTGATGTATGGCACATCCGACTCCTTTAATTACATTTTACCGACTCCAACACCGACTCCAGTAACCCAAAAAGTGCTTCCGACTCCGACTCCACGACCCGGCTCACAAGGCTATGAACTAGGTGAGGAAGATAGTGAGGGGAAGAATCAAAAGATAAAGAGTTACATTATACAAGACGATCAGAGGCTGGCAAATATGATAAGGTCAAACTTACATGGGAGGAAACAGGACGAGGGAATAAAAGAAAAAGAAAAAACTTTAAATAATAGAGGGACATAGGTGAATGAAGGTAGTGACTAGTGCAGTGTTCTGGGAGGTAGTGACCAGTGCAGTGTTCTGGGAGGTAATGACCAGTGCAGTGTTCTGGGAGGTAGTGACCAGTGCAGTGTTCTGGGAGGTAGTGACCAGTGCAGTGTTCTGGGAGGTAGTGACCAGTGCAGTGTTCTGGGAGGACAAACTCTGTACATAGATTTATGTGTAAATGTATAGAAGGATGAGCCAAGAAGTTAGAGGAAAATCTCTGCAAACATGATGACTGGGGCAACAACACGACCAGTGGGTATAAAAGACACATCATACAGAAAAAAACATTTGTTTTAGACGACGTTTCGCTCAGACTTGAATTTCATCAACACACTGGTCATTGACCGGGCTTTGACCCTCTGAACACTCTCTAGGTGTACTCTAGGTGTACTCCAGGTGTACTTTAGGTGTACTCCATGTATACTTGATAAAACTCAATCTTGAACGAAACGCAGTCTACACTGTCTTCATAACCTTTCTAGACGTAGGTAAATACATACACAAGACAAAAACCACTCATTATCTAGAAAAAATTAAACAAACAATTTATATATAATTTACTCTTACTTAAACAAGGTGCGCTTGTTGGCAAGGTAATGAAAGGAAGGTGGAAGGGATGGCGAGTACGAAGTGGGGGAGATAGGGAAGTAGAAGACTATATTTTACATTAAATATACCTGGGTACACCCCTCACTTTGCTGATACCCTATTTCATGTAATCGTTGGTTGGATTAAAATTTGTCATATTTCGCTGTTATATTCTATCACACAGAAGGGGATGCACGCATATTGCAGTGAAATCTACTAGTTTGAGCTAGAAGGCTTCATTAAGGCAATGAGCATATCGTCAAAGCAATCATCCAGGGAGATACTACCCTCTTGTCATACGTGCGTGAAATTTGTTAAAACGTTTTGCACACGTTTTAATGAGCACATAAGATGACAGTTAAAACTGACTTCTTTTGCATTAAGTATACAATAATAATTTTTCTGTGCTTCTTGAGAGTTTCTATTCGTGTACTATTTGTTTTTCATTTGAAGAAGCCTGGTCAGAGGCCTGGTCTCCGAGTCTGATCTTGAAATATTAGCAAACATTCCACTGTAAACTGAATGCGCGAAATTGAATGTCCGTCCAGGAGAGCTGGAATTACTACGTGGGAGGTAAAGGAAGGAGAGAGTGGTGGGGGGGGAAGTGGGGGTAGATGGTGTAATGGGGGAAGGGGAACTCGCCAGTACCCTAGCTCCTCTACCCTCCGCAGTGCCGCAGCTCCCACGCCTCCAGTTATGTAACATTCCTCACACACAGGGCACTACCCTCCCATCCCATCCCCTTCCTCCCTCCCGCACATCTCCCTCCCCTACAGCCTTAGCCTGCACAGCAGCCATCACGTACACAAACACCATCCCATATACAGCAGCCATCATTTGCACAGTACCTATCACATACACAAGCTTTTGGAGAAGAGAATGGTCATAGCGACCAGCGAAGAGGCGGGTGCCAGGAGCTGTGAATCGACCTCTGCAACCACGAATAAGTGAGTACAAATAGGTGAGCACACAGCATTCATTCCTTGCACAACATCCATCACACACAGCATCCATTATATACAGAGCATCCATCACATACACAGCATCCATCACATACACAGCATCCTTCACAGTTTGGAACCCACACCTAGCCAAGCACGTAAGGAAATTAGAGAAAATGCAAAGGTTTTCAACAAGACTAGTCCCGGAGCTAAGGGGTATGTCCCACGAGGAGAGGTTAAGGTAAAACGACCTGAAGACACGGGATGATAGGATAAATAAGGGGGATATGATAACGACAAATACAATACTGAGAGGAATCGAAAAGGTGGACAGAGAAAAGATGTTCCAGAGATGGGACACATCAACAAGGGGTCACAATTGGAAGTTGAAGAATCAAATGAATCACAGGGATGTTAAGAAGTATTTCTTCAGTCGCAGAGTTGTCAGGAAGTGGAATAGTCTGGGAAGTGATGTAGTGAAGGCAGGATCCATGCATAGCTTTAAGAAGGGGGGTATGATAAAGCTTATGGGGCAGGAAGAGTGACCTAGTAGCAGCCAGTGAAGAGGAGGGGCCAGGAGCTGTGAATCGACCCCTGTAACCACAAATAGGCGAGTACACATCCAAAACACACAGCATCCATTACATTCACAGCATCCATCACATACACAGCATCCGTCACATACACAGCATCCGTCACATACACAGCATCCGTCACATACACAGAATCCATCACATACACAGCATCCATCACGTTCACATCATCCATCAAGTTATAGCATCCATAACACACATACCATTCATCGTGTTCACATTACCCATCACATACACATCCAGACACTTCAACTCTTTCTTGAGGCTAAGAGAAGACGAGGGTTCAGTAGAACACTTATATTCAGGAAGATCGTACATCCATGGATATTTTTCTGCTTAACAGTCTTATACCTTCATAACAAATATTTAAATAAAGTGTATTTAAAAACCAATAACTCACCAAAAAATTTTGAATGTGAATTCCCAGGAGAATGTTAATGGAACAGATTGGATAAAGGAAATTTTTGAAGACAAATTCAGAATTAGATCTGGCCAGGATTCTAGTGCTCTGGTAGATTTTTATCATTTTGAAAAAAAAAAATATTTTCTACATAAAAAATGGTTAAAATAAATACACAAAGTCCAGATTTATACAAGTTATTGATAGTTTTAATTTAAATATCGGTCATGGACTTTATAAGTAGGATTAAATGTTATATTTATAAAACACTAAGTATAAGGATATTTTGACAGACCAAAACATCTTTGATCTAGTCAGTTGTACTGGTGATTTACGCACTCAGAAAGTGATTTATAAACAACAAAAGAACTTTAATTTCTCTTTTTCTGAATTCATTTTGCATTTGGTTTAGTTGAGCACATATTTCTGATGCTCCCGCACAGTCTTACATATGTTTTACATATTTTGTAACATACCGGCCGTCTCCCACCGAGGTAGGGTGACCCGAAAAAAGAAATAACACTTTCACCGTCGCTCATTCAATCACTGTCTTGCTAGTTCAAATGGTCCTCCGAGCCACAGCATCCCCATTCCCATATATATGTCGTGCCATATAGGTAAAACTTGCTATTTTGGCTTAAATAGCAATGCTCTTCTTGCCGTATAAGGCAAGCAAAAATTGTGTATGGAATAATTTCGCAAAAAACATTCTGACCCTAACGAAAAAAATATATTTCATCGTGTTTGTTTATTATTAAATTATTGTAAACTTATCTAAAACATGTTTTGTTGGATTAGGCTAAATTAAACTGCACTTGTTACAATAAGGTTAGGTAAGTTTTCTAAGATTCTTTTGGTACATAATTATTAATTTTTACAATAACATATATGTTTAAAGATATATTTTTTTTCATTTAAGAGAATTTTTTAAGAAAGGACTTAATTTTAAACGAGTTCTTGCTAATTGACCAGTTTTATCTATTCGCACGATATAATATATATATATATATATATATATATATATATATATATATATATATATATATATATATATATATATATATAGTATGTGGGGTCATTATAGCAATCTCCATATATGCACAAAGGTACACTGAACGAATGCATTTAACTGCACGGTACCATTATGTTCCTGCACGAGATACAGTTAACACTTAGCAGGACAGCCAGGCACATAAACACAGCACCAGTGGCTCCCTCCCCGCATGAAGATATGCAGAGCCCTAAATTACAACTCGGCTTATGTAGAGACTTGACAGAGACCCGCATCAACGCGCAGTCGGGTTCACTTGTGGCTATATTATAGCCAAGTGTGGTTATCTTAGACGTTTACCCTGGGTTGTAAGTCGGTCCCGGCTCAGCCTTACTACTTGTCAACGTGAAGGACAATAATAACAAGATGCATTGCGGTCGCGGCGCGATCTGAGAATGGTATCCCAGTATTGAGAATTGGTATGGTGATACCGACAAAATGTGGGAAAAGATACTTATTTATAGTTCAGGATATTTATTATAGGAAACGTTTCGCCACGAGTGACCTCTTCAGTTCTTATTCAAAGGTACACTGTTGCATAACCTCAGTCCCCGGTATTTTCATGAACGTAATTGGATTTGTGCATAGTGCGACATAAGTTAGTAAAACAACTCAGACCTCTGCAACGCAATTGTCCTCAAAGATTTGTTAAGTTATACCATGAATTAAGGAAAGATCTTAGACTTCACCTTACGAAACAGACAAAGCAAATACGATAGTAACTATGGTAGATTTTAGTAGAAAAATGAACATGTTATTACGTGCCTCTTAACCTAGCATAACACACGCAAGTCAAACACAGACTAAATTCTGATCAGAAGAGACATTTTCCATGTATTTTACAGAAGCAATTTGATTATTAAAATTGGCACAAAACTTACGCAACCTAAAATCAAGGCGAAGTTTCCTTTGAGGAAAACGCATCAGTACTAAAAATTTAAAGCTGACCAGAAGATGAATTTCCCAGTTATTGCAAAGAATCCAGCAATATCTGCAATTCATAAGATGCAGGTGCTGTACTTGTGGTTCACCTGAGAATAGCAACTGGAAGAACCCAGTTGAGTCAGCATGTAACGTAACACAAGCTACAGAGAGTATTTTAACAGTCGAAATAACATGCAACAATAATATCAACTAGAATTATAACAGTAATAACAGCTGCCACAGCAGCAGCAGCAGCAGGTGCCGCAGTAGGAGTACCAGTTGCTACTGAACAGTACCAGTTGCCACAGCACTAACAAGCTGAGACAAAATGCAATTATGTACATGGAATTTTATTTACAACGTTTATCCCACACAGTATAGTGGGAACGAAAGCTAGCTACCGTATGTGACTGTAATATGTACTTAGTCTGTACTGAATTACTGGCAAATGTTCCCAATCATATTCCATCACACAGCGTGTCTTCATCATTCATATATAAATGTTGAAATCTGTCAACCGAGCTAATGGGGGAAAGTGAGGATGGTAAGTGGGTGCTGGATGGGGACAGGAGGGAGTGAAGGTGGAGGCATGAATAATGGGAAGAGGGAGGAAGGAAGGTGGGGGGCCATTGGTGCTGGAGAATTTAGGTGGTGGAGAGTGCAGAGGAGGGGAGGAATGGAAGGTGGGAGGAGGTGGCTGTAGAGAGGAGGTAGGGGTTATAAGTGCTGGGGAGGGAACGCAGTTTGGGGAGATATAATGGCAGGGAGAAAAGTTACATAGGGAGTGAACTGTGAGTCGAGGAAAATGACTGTAGTTGCACAGGCGCTGAAGACGACAGGATGGTCGAAATTCAAGGGGATGGAACGAGCGTAGAGAAAGTGGATGGAAGGGTGCAGGTAGTGAGGAGATGTGCTAATGAAGGGAAATCGATGGGTATTGGAAACAAGATGGAGGGAAGGAGCCGGAAACATAAGCTATGTTTTTAGGTGGATATAAACGAAAGCGTTTGGAGGTGGACCCAACAAAAACAAATTCTACAATATTAGCAAGAGTAAAATCAGCAACAAATGCACCACCTGCGCCACCACACTACAAGAAACACCATCACACTACAACGATAGTCCAAACAACAACAGTACTACCATCAGAAAAAAAATAGCAACCCTATCACCACTAACAGTACCATATGGTCGTACTGTTAGTGGTGCAACACCAGCACCACCATCAACAGCACCACCATCAACAGCAACATTAGCACCACCAACAACAACTCTTCAGCAAATGTTTATCGAATTAAAACATCTACTCCTGAAGATAAACTACATCAGTATTTTTTACGAGATTTTTCAGTGAACGACCGTAAATTTCTTTCAAAAATTAACAAAGAACTTTCATACAAACAGTGATTTCTAACACCCTCTGCACGACATGGAAAAAAAAAATATTTACAGTCACGTTTATACATTTTATTTTAATTTTAGAAACAGTCTCTAGAATGCTAGTAGCAGAGTTTTCAAGTCAATTCGAAACCCGTCCATCTGTTTTCAGGTTATTTAACAGGTAGTTTACATGCATAAAAATCGCAAACAAGGCTGGAAGCATCCTTCCGGCTAGTAATGACGGCATATTAAAAACAACCACAACAATACACAAATAACCCGCACATGGTAGAGAGGAGATTACCACGACGTTTCGGTCCGACTGAGACCATTTACACAGTCACACTGTGACTTGCATTGTTCCGGTCACGGTTTTGTGCCTTTTTGTTATTTAACCATAACAATTAAAAATATACTGATTGCAACACTAACAATATTTTTAATCTGAACATAAACCCTTAATAAATTCAAACAAACATTGAAGTTTATAAAAAAAACATCATGTAAAACTTCACAGAGTAACTTACGCAGCCGTTACCAAGAGGTCAGACGACAAATGAAAACAATGGAAAAGCCTTGGACACGCCCTAAACACTCCTCTCCTCGAAGGTAAAAAGCACAAAGTAACAGAAAGGACACTTCAGTACAAAGCCTAACTGTCAAAGGCAAGTATGTCAACCTTGCACGATGGTATGTAGTGGAAAGTCTTTCTTAATCTTTTGATAAATTCTCACAAGGATGAAAGAAAATACGAGGGCCATCCAGCCTTCCATTACTCAAGATTTCTTGAAATTCGCATAAAAGCTTGGATTCCCATTATTATATATATATATATATATATATATATATATATATATATATATATATATATACATACATACATACATACATACATATGCAAAGGCAGACTGCCTCTGTATTTGACTGAACAAGCCTCCTGTGTAGGCGAAACGTTTCAACAATACACACACCCAACTGTTACACACGTGTCTTAATCGTCTCTCTCCTAGAAGTGCCGTACCTTCCAACTGTTTAATTCCGCACATGGGCAGTCTTATATAAGTGGACCATCCTGCCTTCACCTACACCCTCATATATAAAAATAAAACAAGACGTACAGATCGCCAATATGTCATTAAACTTGTTTGAGACACAGCTTCTCTTAAAACGCTGGTGACTAACTCGGTAAATGTGATTATCTTAAAGTTAAATTCTGGCATTGACTCATGAGAGAGATATTATTCCTTGGGGAGCGTTGTCTGAGGCTCTGGGCAATATTATCAAGACTAAGTGATATAACTTTGAGTTGATGCTCTCTTGCTTCAGACTCTCAGATGAAGAATAAAAGTCACATTAAAGTGGCTGGTAAACTTGACAAGTAACCAACACTTCTAAGAGGAAACTTTAGACGATGTTTCGGTCAGTTGTGGACTATTATCAGGTCACGAGAGAATGAATCGACCGTTTCCGGACAGTAGTAACGAAGCTGCCGCTGCTTATAGTAACGATAGCTGTTGGTAGCAATAGCTGTTACTGCAAGTAGCAACACCTACTACTGCTGATAGCAAGAACAGCTACTTCTTCAAGTAACAACAGCTACTGCTTCAAGGAACAACAGCTACTGCTTCAAGTAACAACAGCTACTACTACTACTGTTGGCAGCAACAACAGTTGCTACTGCAGAAAGCAACAATAGCTTCTACTGCTGGCAGTAACAACAGCTACCACTGCTAATATTAAGGAAAGCTCCCACCGCTGGTAATAACGACAAGTACCTCTTCTGGTAATCAAAACTTCCACCATTTGTAATAGTAAGACCTACCATTTCTGTTAGTGGTAACTACTGCTTCCACACCAGGCACTAACTACTACTGGTAGCAACGAATGCTGCTACCAAAAGCGTAGTAACCAATGCTACCACAGCAGTAAAGACTCATCTATATCAACAGTCATCCTTCCTGTTCAGTAAACCTATTAACGCCGCTCTCCTCCATGCATCGACAACTGCTATAAATAAATTAATATAACCTCAGTGTTGTCATCTCGACTCCCAGCACCAGAGGGTTCGTGTTACATCGCTGACAGACGAGCACCTTGTTTAGTATCTGTGTCGTTGACTGTCTCTCAGTCCCAAGCTATCATCAACAGCCTGGCTTGGTCGTGGAGCAATCCACGAAAAGCGGACGACGGATATGCCTCCACCAGGCAAAATTGCCCACATTTGTTTAGCAAAAAATCTCGTTCTCAAGGCAGTTTCTATTTTTTTTCTTGATTTTAGTTCCCAGTTAATATATCTGTTAATGAAGTTAGTTTTATTCCTCCTCGTGTCCGTTGTTGGTCAACACAGGTCATGGACCACTGCCCCCGGTGGCCTAGTGGGTAAAGCTCTTGCTTGACGCACGGAGGGGCCGGGTTCAATTCCCGGTGGGGCAGAAACATTTCGAAGTGTTTCCTTACATACACATACACACACACATATATACAACAGGCCTAGTGTCTAATTGACATGTGCCTAGGACAAAATGGTAACTAACTGCTGGTACTTCAGACCTGTGACTGGTATCGAGGGTTCTATACTTGTAGACCGGCCTGAAACCAGCGCAGGTATGGTGTTATTGTACATGTCTAGTCAGAGGTCTGATGTGTCAAAACATGCTTAGTATTTCAGCGCAGGTCTAGTGTGCCAGCTTATGTCAGTGCAGGTCCCGATTTCGATTAGGTTCTGCTCTGATCGTGATATCTTCAACAACTATGGTTTAAGGCGAATTTGTGAGTCGTAAGAAGCCTGCACGTGAGTGATCATTAAAAACTGCCTCCTGGCACTTTCTCTATCCATTCTTCCATTTTCAGTATTATAACTGTTTTAAACCGTGTTTATATTAAATCATCATCATGAGTCGAATGTGTAGTTTTAGTGACTACCTTCCATTTTCACTGATCAATAAACCACATCTGATTTACTTGTCTAGCTTTATCGGTATATGCAGCTAGTGGCGTGGGTATCTCAGTGCATACAAACAGTTTACCTTAATCCATACCCCAGGAATTAAAATATCTTTCGATTTTATTGTGTAGGTGGATTAAGGTCTTATTGAGTGTCTTGTAATCGAGAAGTCTTAAATAATTCGAACTCTTGTTTTCAATTTTTATTTCACGTTCGATGTCTTTTAAAAATGCTTGTTCAAGAATCTACATATCGGTGTCATAATAATTAATATAACAAGATCGCAGTAAACAGGTGATATTACAGTCTGCAGAACAACCACTGTGAAAAACTGAAATTCCAAGCGCTTTCGTAATTTTTTACATTAATCAAGGACCTATGGAATTTCACTATTTTTTCACAGTGGTTGTTTTGCATATAGTAATTAATGTGTGTGTGTGTGTGTGTACTCACCTAGTTGTTGTTGTGGTTGCACGGGTCGAGTCATAGCTCCTGGCCCCGCCTCTTCACTGGCTGCTACTGTGCGTGTGTGTGTGTGTGTGTGTGTGTGTGGCCCAGAAACATTGATTTTGTGTTAAGCGAATATAAAATATTAGACAATGCATTAATTCTTAATGCACTGATGTCGAGGTATTTAATATTTATTCTATAATTCTTTGCTAGTGTTATTATCTGTGGCTTTAATGAGGCAGTAAAGGAGAAATTTTCACTACCCGTTCGTACATAATTTGGCATCTTAACGCTCAGCTTCTCCATGTATTTCAGAGTATCATGGCTGATAATGATGCAAATAATTAACTTGAGAGAGATAATGAAAATAAATTTCGTAGAGTTGTTCGTGTCGTTAGCAACTGTACATGTACGAAATTGGTGACTGTGTTAAGTAAAGAAACCAATGATTTGCTGTAATCAATCTGCTCTGGCTGCTAGTTAAAGGTCCTCTCCTTACCTTTAACTCTCTTTTAATGGCAGATCTGTAGAATTCAGTGAAGTATAGCACTGCATAGTGTTACATACGCGTATTATTAAATGCATGCATCATTGTATTTGAATTCCTGCATATCACTGAGGTACAAGGTGGAAAAAGAGTAAACAAGCAGCCATGTTGATTACAACCACACAAAACAGTTTAAGTCCTTATTAAAGAACAAAAAGGCACAATACCGTGACTGGAACAATACACAAACAAGCCGCACATAGGATAAACGTCTTGATAAGTTTCTTTCTCTTATTTGCTGGTAATTTGTGTACAAGTCCTTATCATATGAAACATTTCGCTTTAAGAGAGTTTTATCAACGTTATCAAGCTCTCCTCGAGTGAAACAATGGTATAATAAACACTTAGGCAGTATGTTAGGTACTAACATACAATTATGTTGCATCTTGCAGTAAAGCAGAGAGTGCAGGGATCATCAGCCAGGATGAAGAAATATGTTTTTTTTTTGTTTTTTTTTTTATTGAAAAACATATATATACATAACAATTCAATAAATGCCCAAAAATAAATCAGGCTCATATAAACAAAAACAAGCAAACAGAACAGGAATAAACACATCTGTCTATATATCCTATAATAAGAACCCGTGCCAAAAGCACAAACAAAAAATGTCCATCCTACTACCCATCCTAGCTAATTTTTTCTATACAATAACATAACACACTGTCAATGAAACTGTACATACATTGTCTCAAAAACACCACAAAATTAAACCGTTGGTTACATATCTTACTTCTTCCCTACCACAAAACGCAGTACATAGGCATGAAATAAAACAAAACCTTAAACTTTCTGCCTATAAAACAGGTGTTGCACAATAACACATAAAAACAACTGACCCCCGAAACAAGGGTCACACCACATCATCATCTTAAATAAGAAATACATTAACATCAAGCCATCACTACCGTAGACAACACTGTCTACAACACAACGTCACATTCCCACACCGGAGAATAAGACCACACAAAACACATGTGTTGCATACATATACAAACACTCTAGAAAAAAACACAAAAATATGCAGAATCTGCTCATAATGTATAATTCAAACAAAAGATAGGGAACACATACAGAATACAGTAATAAAAACGTTAAACCTAAGAAAAACATAGCAAAACATCAACTTAATCCTACATGAATTGCCACAGATACCTGGGCCAACTTCACCCAAGCACACCTGCACACTGTCGGGTGTCTAACACCTAACACCTCCTAACCTCAAACCTGCCACATAAATGCAAACTGCCAGCACATCACCACCGACAAACCCTACTACTTGAACTTTAGATTACACTACTACATCCTAGAGGAAACCCCATGCGTCCATGACCCCTATGACCCCCCCCCAACCAACAACACTCCAAGTCTGAGTCAAAACACACCTGAAAAATTACCTACAACCCCATAAAACCCCCGAAACGTCCAAAAATCGGACACCCACGATACCACCCCGACCCAACCCATCCTAGCTTCAACCCTGTATACCCACGCCTAACCAACCACACATCAATCAACCATACTATACCCTAGTCAACCATTTCCGGATATACCCAACCTCCCCCCGCCCCCCACTCGACCAGTCCCCCTCGATTGGTTCCTACGTCATCCCCAAAACCTTAAAAGGGACACCACCGTCATCGTTCTATAACCCTCAGAGAAAGTCTCAACCCAAGTTCTCCCATACAAACCCTGATTCCTACATTTCGTCCTGTAAAAATGTGCCGCCAAGGCACGAACCCGCCTCCCACCCACGACCTCGCGCATACCCCACGACACATATGAAATCAACCACCAGGTACATTAAACTTCTACGTACATTTTCCTCAAACCCACCAATATCCAGGCTTAAAGCCCCTAACACCGAAAGCCCACACCCACCTACACTCCTCAGGACCCGTCCAAACCATTCCCGTACCCCGCCTAAATCTTCACAAAAATACACCGCATGGTACGACGTATCCAAAAGCCCACATCTCAAACAAGTACCCTCACTCGCTAAACCCATTAAAAACAATTGCGCTTTAGAAGCCAAGATTCCATGTAGGAATCGAAAAACCGTCTCCCTAACCCTCGCCCTCAGCCTCAACTTCCGGAAACCTACCCAAGTCGCCCGCCAATTATACTTTGGGTACTCTGCTACCCTTGCACTATACCCCGCCTCCCCAAGCTTGTCCAAAACCCCACCCGAAAACCTCTTGGCTCTCTGACAACTAGTAAAACCGCAACATTGCCTCACATAAACACAGGTCACGTCCACTCCACCACCTCCGTACCTCACGCATGACCACTCCCACCTGCTTACCCCCACCCCTCCCTCCTCCACATATCTCTGCTTTACATATATCCCTATAAGCCTCCTATGTAAGGGTATCAACCCCAAACCTCCCTTACTAACCGGCGTCATGACAACCTCCTTATTAAGCCAATGTCTACCAAAACCCCATATATACCGCAACGCTCTCCGCTGTAATAATTCAACATCTCTCCCCACGAGTGGGTATACCCTTGCCACATGCCACAATTTACTATACAGTAAAACATTCACTACCATAACCCTCTGCATTAACGTCACATCTCCCGGTCTCCATCCACTCATTTGTGCTATTGTCACCGTTACCACCTTAGAAGAATTTTCAACCCTCGCCCTACTCGCATCATTACAATAAATAATCCCACAAATTTTCAAGCACTCAACAACATGCCAACCATACCTATTCCCCAAGTCGCCGCCCACCCACGTCCCCACCTCTAACAATTTAGATTTCACCCTGTTAATCCTCATCCCCGTAGCTGCCCCAAAAACACTTATAATCCTCCCTATAGCATCTAACCCCTCCCACCCACCTACGAGAATTGTTGTGTCATCAACATAACCCACTATTCCAGATGCACAACCAGGAACCTGACCCTCCTCCTCTACCCCCTTCGATACTAACCTATAAAAAGGATCCTGTAAGCATGCAAACAGAATTTGCGACAAAGGGCACCCCTGTCGCAAACCCCGCTTCATGTCCACCACGTTTCCCACCCTTCCATTCAATTGAACCCGCACCAAAGCCCCCTCATACAACGTTTGAACCCAACCCACTACTTCATTCCCAAAACCCTGCTTACGAAGAATGTCAAATAACATATTTCTATCCACACTGTCATAAGCCTTTCCCAATCAAGCCCTAAAACCCACCCCCTCTCGACCCTCGATGAATGACCTAATCCTACCATGCCCATTCCCCATACACCTCCCCGGTATCCCATACTGACCACGTTCTATGATAGAATCCAAAACCTTTTTAACCCTATTACCCAAAATCCTTGCAAAGATTTTGTAATCTGCACATAAAAGTGTAATAGCTCTGTAATCCCTAATCGTTTCCACCAATTTCCCCTTAGGCACTAAAACCACAACTCCAGTGCGCTGATCCTCACCCATATACCTTACTTCCTTCAAACGATTGAAAACTATTGTCAAACATTCCTTCAACACTCCCCAATGTTGAACATAAAAATCACTAGGTAAGCCATCGACTCCCGGCGCTTTACCCATCTGCATCCCCTTCACTGCGAACCACACTTCCTCCTCAGTTATACTACCCTCCATCCCTTTCCTCTCCTCCTCACTAATCCCTACCTGTATACCCTCCAAAACTTCCTCTTTCGCCTCCACCTCCTCCAACCTACGGTCTAGATACCGCCGAAACCAAACATCCACAAACCCGCTCATACCCTCTGTCGACCTCATTACCTGTCCCTTCATATACCCACCCAACTCCTCATGTACCTTCAATGACGTCATCGTCATACCCTGCCTCCTCTTTCGAAAACCACTCAAGACAGTCAAAGACGGTTTGTCCCCCCACAGCACATCCTCAATACCTGCCCTCACTCTGATAGCCTGGAATCTCTCATTCTGTATATCCTTCAACTGGCCCCTCAAAACCTCTATGTCCTCCAGCGAGTAACCCGCCCCCCCCACATAACAATCCCGTAACTGCCCCTCCAAATACCTCTGCAGGCCATAACGCAATCGCGCCTGCTCTCTACCTTCACGTTTATAAAAATCCTGAATACCCACTTTCGCCACTCCATTCCACCAACCCACCACATCTTCCCGGTCCTTACCATCATTCCACATCCCCTCCCACCACTCCTCAAAACTCCTCCTACACAGTTCCCCCTGCAATAAGCCCACGTTAAGCTTCCAATAACTAGCATACGTTCTAACAGCTCCCTCCCATCCCAACACCGCCAACACACCCCTGTGATCGGAAAACCCAACATCAACGCAATCCACGCCTTCCACTATAACATCCCTCGACACATACACACGATCGAGTCTTGCAGCATAGCCCCTACGTATGAACGTATGTTCTATATGCCACCCACCGCCCCCTACCACATCTCTGACTCCTGCCGCACCCAAAACATCACGCAAAACCCCCAACTCACACCCGCCCCTCTCGGTTCCACATCCCTCTTCCTAATCACACAATTCCAATCCCCTGCGATAATAGTCACAACCGGCAACCCACGTAAGAAATATATCAACTCCTCTCTCACAAATTCTTCCTTAGTTTTTCTACAACTTATAGCCGGCATATAAACTCCCACTATGCACACTCTGACATTTCCCCATAAACCCTCAACCCTTACCACCCTCCCACTCCCCCTCTTCCCAAGCCAACAACCGAAAGGGACTGGTCACATGTATTCCTATAGCCACCCCTCCCTTGAAACTACCCGCACTACCCGCATAAACTGTAAATCCACTTAACGTCAAATCTCTCCCCATCCTATAATTATGCTCTTGCAATATACACACATCCACATTTAAACGTTTTAATGTCACCTCTACCCATTTACGTTTGACCTCCGCTCGGAGGCCATTTACATTCATCGTTAAACACCTGAAAAGAACGCAGGGGGCTTTCCTCTACTTTTCAACTTCCTCGTCACTACCGACTTTCCCTTACTAATGCTCTCTTCCTCTACTGACACTCCCAGTACTTGCTTGTCTACTGTCCTGTCCCTCCCTCCCTCTCTACCCTTGACACTCCCCCGTCCCCCTTTTGCCACCTCCACCCAGGCCTTCTTGCACACCTGCTGCCCAGGTGTTAGGACATCGTCCTCAACTAGACCACTAGGCCTTTTCCTGGAGTCCCCTGTAGCCTCCATAGCCTCACAATCCTCTCCCCTGTGCACTTCTACACCAACCTCCTGGACCTGAAGGCAAGGCCCACTCTCTGAGACGCCCATCACACTCGTCTCACTCTCGTCCCTCCTCACATCTGATCCTGAGTCCACCACACCATGCTGTGTGCCCTCACACACAAGACTGTCCAACAACAGTGGAAAATCCTCCAAAAGCGGCTCAGACAAAACCAAGTTCACACCTTCTGGCAGAGCCACTTCCTCCGTCTCCGCTGTCTCGCCATCCTGGGTCACCTGTGACAACGTTAGTACGCGCTCATCCTCCTTATCAACAATGTCACTCCATTGTCCACTTGGCACCACGCTCATATTCTCCCGTGGCGACTCATCCATAGCATCCACGACCACCACTTCATCCTTCCTCATACCATCAGCAGCTCCATGTCTCTGTTGGCCCATCCGACGATCACATGCCGCCGCCACATGTCCAGGTAATCCACACAGGCGACACGTTCGAACTTGGCCTGCGTAAGTCACATAGACCTGCTGCCTGAACTCATCCATCATGACGTATGAAGGTATCTGACGTTTGAGTGTCATTTTCAAAGAAAATGAACCTTCTTGCAGCCCGGCATAAGTCCCCTGTGCCCACCGGCCCACCGTGGCTGCATGGACGTCACCAAATTGACTGAAGACGTTTCGCACATCAACATCCAACGCTTCGAACGGCACGTTTCGAACCCGTATATAAGTGTAGTACCGTGACACATCTCGAAGCCGTACCTCTAATCCCGTGTTGACGACAATCCTCTTCTCCTGATACGTGTCAACCACTCGCTCATATGCGCTGGTCACTGCAAACTTGACAAAAATCCTCGACGAACCGTTGAGAGATATTCCAAATAATTCTTCAATGGATATCCCTAAAGAATCCCTCAAAATAGCTGGGAGGAGAACATCTGCGTTGCTTGGGTAAATCGCGCCCTGCAACACTTCAATACAGACAGTATTGACACGTCGTCTGTAGCGCTCCACCATGTTGATGAAAACTACCAGTTCTCAACTCCACTGCTAGGGACCAGAAACAAGCACACCCGCACTCCGCAAAGGCTGGGCAGCGAATGTGGTATAAGACATGTGCAACATCTGGGTATCTTTATTGTAGACGTTCCGCCATCCAGTGGCTTTATTAATGCAAATTCAAGGACGTAATTGGAAGACAGTAGAACTATATACAGAAGATGAGGTAATCAGTCCCTCAGCCTTGAAGATGAAGACCACCGTAGTCATACTCGTCACCAACTCCAAGGCTGAGGGACTGATTACCTCATCTTTGTATGGAATTCTACTGTGTTCCAATTATGACCTTCAATTGGTATTGATTAAGCCACAGGATAGCGAAACGTCTACAATAAAAATATCCAGATGTTGCCCATGTGTCTAATTCTTCATCTTGTCGGTATTGTATACCATACATATACACCATCAGCCATAAATGATTAAAACTGCAAAGTGTTAAACTTCAGGGCACGAAGTGGTCTCTTTCAGGTACAATTCGACCTTCCTGATCTCTGGGTCCGCAACCCATTTTCGTTATAAAACACCAATGATTGATAGTTTTGCTTACCGTAAACCATTCAGCATTTCCTCTTATTCCCCAAAGTTTATTTTCTTTATCTTATGTTAGATTAATTTAATTTAGTTCAGGTTTAGCTTAGGTTGCGTTAGGTCACATAACCCTATAAAAATAATGTATTTATTTTCACACACACAAAAAACATTAAAATAAAAACTCTCCTTGATACGCCTGACAAGGTGGTGGCTAATGGAAAAAAAAAGGACACTTGGAATAAGTGATGTTTATCATTCTTGGTAATAATTATGTTTATCACTCTTGGTGCGAGAATAATTGATGTTTATCACTCTTGGTACAAGAATGATTGGCATTCATCACTCTTGGTAAGAGAATGATTTTTACAAAAGTATTGAGAAGTCCCCAAGTATCATTTGTAAATACCAATGTTGATCCTCAACAACGACATGTGTTAGCCGTTGCAACAGAATTTGATCCCCCCCAGAGATGATAACCATTCTGCATATGTAAATCTCACCCTAGCAGAGTTAGGATTAAATGTAAATAATCTCTATATGTAGATAATTTAGGCTAGAGAGTATTTATACTGTGTGTTACTATATCAACTTATTAATGTTCAATTTTTTTTGTGTTCACGTTCTCTCCGAATTCTGAGCTTTAACAGTGAAAGACTTGAGTGCACCAAGTCTGCCTTTCTCTTAAACACTTTCTACAGATCGATCGATCATTTCTATCTGTTTTATTGTTCTGTCCCATTATTGTTTCTATCAATTACTATGATTTGTGATTTATCATAATTTGTAATGCATTACAATAACTTCCTTACATATAGTTATTATGTTCAACTGTTGTGTACTTTGACATTTTATAGAATCAGCCCAGAGCCGTAATGCCTTTTTCAGTCTCTAGTTTGTATAAGCTGTATGTCGGGACGCCATACACTAGCGTCACAGAGCTGTCAGTAGTACTGTGTACTTGTGTAGTATACCTAGTTAAAGCCATTATGTAGCGATGATCCCTGGTTAGCTATGACGTCATGAGTCCCACTCATTTTGAACTGACTGCCCTGGGCACTTAGGTTACGTCAGATTGTCCTACATCTATAAAAAATAAGCAATTATAGCATTCTATAAGGGAAAATAATATATGATAATGACAATGAAAAGTTCGGCCTCGGGAACAGAAAATGGATTCCTCAATGATTACAGCACTTCCTCAGTCACCCATTTGACTGTCTTTACAAGAGTGAAACGATGTGGGATTAAGTGGAAGATTTATGTCAAGAGACGGGCCTAAAGAGTAGACATAGATTATATAATAATGTTGTGAATCTTCCACAGATGGTAGAAGGAAAGCAATACGTTAAACTTCCTGAGGAGTGGAACATAAGACAAAAGGAACACTGCAGCAGGCCTACTGGCCCATACTAGGCAAGTCTTTCTCGAACCAAAAACACGCTAACAAAATATGCCCAATTTATTTTCAGTGCAATTAAAAGAATAAGCTTTAATAACTATTAACTCATGTGTAAGCCCCACTCAAATCCAACCACTCTCACTCATGTATTTATCTAGTTTAAATTTGAGGCTACCCAAGGTTTTAGCTTCAATGACCTTACTAGGCAGATTGTTCCACTTATCGACTAATCAATTTCAAAACCAATACTTCCCTATATTCTTTCTAAATCTAAACTTTTTCAGTTTGAATCCATTATTTCAAGCTCATTCAAGCTCATTCAGCACTGATCTGAGGGATCACTCAGCTCGCTGTCCTGGGAGATCAATGAAAATTCACAATGAGGGTGATTTATATCAACCATTATTTGCCTTCCTGTTTATCCTTATCACTGGGAATTCGGCCACGAGACCAGGAAGTCAGCTGGGCCATGTTTGTGATAAATCTATATATCTGTCCACAATTACAGCAGTCTGGGAGTTTCTGAAAAGCCCGGATCATATTTTAAGTGGGAATGGGAAATTGCCTTCATCGCTCCTTTCAAGTCCGTGTGTACATTAAAATGGCATCCGCTGGAAGGGATGAGGGAGGGAGGGGAAGGAGGAAAAGAGGTAAGAGAAGAAAAGAAGGTGAGATGGAGAGGGAGGTGATAAGGAAAGCGAGTGAGATGAAGATGTAAGGAAGGAGAGGATAAGGAGGGGATTGGATAAAAGATGAAAAGAGGAGTAAGGTGGGAGGGGGTGACTGGAAAAGGGTGAGAGGGAGTGGAATGGGTGAGAGGGGTAGCGTGTTAGAGGACTAGACAAGCATATGTCTTAACATCCAGGTCACTCCAACCAAGATCTATGTAGAGGGAAGGTTCGGTTTGTTGAATGTTAGGATCAGTAAATTAAGTGTTCAGCAGAACACCATCCATCTTCCTCTTAACTCTTCCCTGCAACTACTACAGGATTCGATGCCGAATGTCCTCTCTTCCTTCTGGAAACAAATTAATTGGTGGCAAGAGTGTTCTCCTCCAGGTCACCAAGATACAAGGGAGCACGGGCCTAAACTCATCACATTGTATTCCAGAGCTTGCGCACATCAGGTCACGAGAGGTCATCACATTATGCCTCTAAATGTAGGTTCAGGCGGATCAGCTTGTAGCCCAACCTATAGTCGGTACCTGACCAGCCAGGCTGTGGTTCGTACGTTGGACTGCGTGCAGCCAGCAGTAACAGCCTGGTTGATCAAGCCCTGATTCACCATGAGGCCTGGTCACAGACCGGGCCGCGGGGGCGTTGACCCCTGGAACTCTCTCCAGGTAAACAACCAACAAATTGGTTTAAACACGAAGAGAAACACTAGGACATATTAGAAAACGTTTCGGTCCTGGGACCTAGGTCTCAGGGCCGAAAGGTTTTTAAATAAATATATCCTAGTGTTTGCTTTCGTGTCGTTCTGAACCATGGCCATGGTATCCATACTCCATGGCCATGGTATCCATACTCCATAACCATGGTATCCATACTCCATAACCATGGTATCCATACTCCATGGCCATGATATCCATACTCCATGGCTTGTGAGCAGCAGGTAGCAGTGTCCTCCAAGGCACCAAAATAAAGACACCGACCACCCGCCACTGAGTCAGCTAACATGCACATCATCAACAATCACTGTCTCAGGTAATAAATCCACAACCAAGAAGCTAGTCATGCTATAAACATTAAAAACAATAAACATTAAAGGCAGTAAACAGAGCCCGCCAATGGGATGCCTAGAGAATCGCCTTCCAAAATGGGGAGGGAATCAGGTCCAGGACAGCAACAGCAACCGGATGCCCAGCTATTTGGCTCTCACAGCGCTGTATGACCCTTGAGGGTTAAGGACTTGGTTTTGATTATAATAATATCTGGCTCAGAGTCGCTGCCGTGAACCATGTTCGTGCAGGGGTCGCCAGGAGTCGCTTCCGCAAGCACACCGAGACAGGTTGCCAGTACCTCGACAAACTAAGTGATGTGGAAGAGAAAGAGAGCAGATCAGAAGCGGATAAAGAAAGAAATAGAAGACTACTGGTTGACTAATAATAAGTGAATATGATAATGATATGCAGTTCCGACAGGTTGATAAGTAAGACGTATGTGCAACTATTAGGTATCTTTATTCTGAAATGTTTCGCCCACACAGCAGACTTCTTCAGAAGCTGACTCCTCTGTACTCCAGTGAAGAAGAGCAACGTTTCGAAATAAAGATACCTAACTGTTACACATGTGTCTTATTAACCGCTAATAAAAAGTAACCATTACCCTGTCCTTAGTTGCCATAACCCACACCACCACAACAAGCAATGCTAACTTCCTTTGAGGGACCACCTCCTTACCTCGGACACGCTCCCAGGATGGAGCCTCCACAATTAACTGAGCAAGGCTTTACGAAACTGTTTATTGAGGAGGATAACACCAGAGGCACCAGAGGCATTCATAGAGCAATGCGCGAGGACGAGCCGGCTAGAACACCGAGAGCTGCACTCTCAGTCACCAATTTTGAGATAAGACGTAGCGAATCAACATTCGCAGCTGCAACTACAACCACGTCAACACTTTTTCCTTAACAGATCTTGCACGGGCACGCACACACACACACACACACACACACACACACACACACACACACACACACAGAGTACAGGCTAGGTGGACAAAGGCTACAAACCTCAACAAAGGAGAAAGACCTTGGGGTGAGTATAACACCAAGCACGTCTCCGGAAGCACACATCAACCAGATAACCGCGGCAGCATATGGGCGACTGGCAAACTTAAGATTAGCGTTCCGTTACCTTAACAAGGAATCGTTCAAGACACTGTATACCGTATACGTCAGGCCCATACTAGAGTATGCAGCACCAGTCTGGAACCCACACCTGGTCAAGCACGTCAAGAAACTAGAGAAAGTGCAAAGGTTTGCGACAAGGTTAGTTCCACAACTCAGGGGTCTGTCTTATGAAGAAAGGCTGAGGGAAATAGGACTAACAACACTGGAGGAAAGAAGGGTCAGAGGAGACATGATAACGACATACAAAATACTGCGGGGAATTGACAAGGTAGATAGTGACAGGTTGTTTCAGAGAGGGAACACAGAAACAAGGGGACACAACTGGAAGCTGAAGACTCAGATGAGTCAAAGGGATGTCAGGAAACATTTCTTCAGCCACAGAGTAGTCAGGAAGTGGAATGGACTAGAGAATGATATAGTGGAGGCAGGAACCATACATAGTTTTAAGACAAGGTATGATAAAGCTCATGGAGCAGGGAGAGCAGAGACCCAGTAGCAGACAGCGAAGAGGCGGGGCCAGGAGCTGAGTCTCGACCCCTGCAACCACAATTAGGTGAGTACAATTAGGTGAGTACACACTCCGATGGCATGGTAACTAGCGCTCTTGCTTCACGCACGGAGGGGCCGGGTTCAATTCCCGGTGGGGCAGAAACATTTCGAAGTGTTTCCTTACATACACATACACACACACATATATACAACAGGCCTAGTGTCTAATTGACATGTGCCTATGACAAAATGGTAACTAACACACACACACACAAACTAGGACAAAATCGTAATTAACACACACACACACATTGGGCCAGGAGCTGTGAATCGACATCTGCATAAAAAAAATAGGCAAGTACACACACACACACACACTAAAAACAAAAAAATACTACAGAACCACAAAGATCCAAGAATATGAAAAAAACAAGATAAGCTTGAAGGTCAGACGTGCTAAGAGCTGTAGCAGTGGTCTAGTGTATGTGTACTGTAGCAGTGGTCTGGTGTATGTGTACTGTAGCAGTGGTCTAGTGTATGTGTACTGTAGCAGTGGTCTAGTGTATGTGTACTGTAGCAGTGGTCTAGTGTATGTGTACTGTAGCAGTGGTCTAGTGTATGTGTACTGTAGCAGTGGTCTAGTGTATGTGTACTGTAGCAGTGGTCTAGTGTATGTGTACTGTAGCAGTGGTCTAGTGTATGTGTACTGTAGCAGTGGTCTAGTGTATGTGTACTGTAGCAGTGGTCTGGTGTATGTGTACTGTAGCAGTGGTCTAGTGTATGTGTACTGTAGCAGTGGTCTAGTGTATGTGTACTGTAGCAGTGGTCTAGTGTATGTGTACTGTAGCAGTGGTCTAGTGTATGTGTACTGTGCAGTGGTCTGTGTATGTACTGTAGCAGTGGTCTGTGTATGTGTAGTGGTCTAGTGTTGTCTGTGCAGTGGTCGGTATGTGTACTGTAGCAGTGGTCTGTGTATGTGTACTGTAGCAGTGGTCTGGTGTGTACTGTAGCAGTGGTCTAGTGTGTGCTGAGTGGTCTAGTGTATGTGCTGTGAGTGGTCTGTGTATGTTCTGTAGCAGTGGTCTAGGTGTGTGTACTGTGCAGTGGTCTAGTGTATGTCTGTAGCAGTGGTTGATTATTCTGTAGCAGTGGTCTAGTGTATGTGCTGTAGCAGTGGTCGTGTATGTGCTGCAGTGGTCTAGTGTATTGTACTGTAGCAGTGGTCTGTGTGTGCTGTAGCAGTGATATATTAGTGTTGTGTGTCTGTAGCAGTGGTCTGTGTATGTCTGGCAGTGGTCTGTGTATGTGCTGGCAGTGGTCTGTGTATGTGTCTGTAGCAGTGGTCTGGTATGTGTACTGTGAGTGGTCTAGTGTATGTGTCTGTAGCAGTGGTCTGGTGTATGTACTGGCAGTGGTCTAGTGTTGTGCTGTAGCAGTGGTCTGTGTATGTGTCTGTAGCAGTGGTCTAGTGTATGTGTCTGTAGCAGTGGTCTAGTGTAGTGTCTGTGCAGTGGTCTGGTGATGTGTACTGTAGCAGTGGTCTGTGTATGTTACTGTAGCAGTGGTCATAGTGTATGTGTGTACTGTAGCAGTGGTCTGTGTATGTGTACTGTAGCAGTGGTCTGTGTATGTGTACTGTAGCAGTGGTCTGTGTGTGTGTACTGTAGCAGTGGTCTGTGTATGTGTACTGTAGCAGTGGTCTGGTGTATGTGTCTGTGCAGTGGTCGTGTATGTGTCTGTAGCAGTGGTCTAGTGTATGTGTACTGTAGCAGTGGTCTGTGTATGTGTCTGTAGCAGTGGTCTGTGTATGTGTACTGTAGCAGTGGTCTAGTGTATGTGTACTGTAGCAGTGGTCTAGTGATGTGTACTGTAGCAGTGGTCTGTGTATGTGTATTGTAGCGTAGTGGTCTGTGTATGTGTCTGTAGCAGTGGTCTGTGTATGTGTACTGTAGCAGTGGTCTAGTGTATGTGCTGTGCAGTGGTCTGTGTATTGTTGCAGTGGTCTGTGTATGTGTACTGTAGCAGTGGTCTAGTGTATGTGACTGAGCAGTGGTCTGTGTATGTGTCTGTGCAGTGGTCTGTGTATGTGTACTGTAGCAGTGGTCTGGTGCTGGTCGTGCTGGGTGGTCGTGTCGTGAGTGGTCGTAGTGTGAGGTCGTGTGCGTTGGTCGTGTGCTGAGGTCGTGTTGTGAGCAGGGTCTAGGGGGTCGGTGGGGGTCTGTGTGCGAGTGGTCGTAGCAGTGTCGTGATGTGACTGTAGCAGTGGTCAGTATGTGTAGAGGGTCGTGTAGTGACTGTAGCAGTGGTCTGTGTATGTGCTGTAGCAGTGGTCGTGTGCTGTGCAGTGGTCGTGTATGTGCTAGCAGTGGTCGTGTATGTCTGTGCAGTGGTCTGTGTGTGTCTACGTGGTCGGTGTATGTGTACTGTAGCGTGGTCGGTTGTGTCTGTGCAGTGGTCGGTGTGTGCATGGTGTGTTTCGTGCAGTGGTCTGTGTATGTGTACGTAGCAGTGGTCTGTGTATGTGTGTGCGTGGTCGTATGTGTACGTGCATGGTCTGTGTATGTGTCTGAGCTGTGCTGAGTGTTGTTGTGCTGTAGCAGTGGTCAGTTTGTACTTGCAGTGGTCAGTGTATGTGTCGTGTGGTCTGTGTATGTGCTGTAGTGGTCTGTGTATGTGTCTGGCATGTTGGAGTGTCTGTAGGGTCTGTGTATGTCTGAGAGTGGTCTAGTGTATGCTTGAGTGGTCTTGAGTGTCTAGTGGTGTATGTGTGTGGTCGGTATGTGTGGGTGGTCGTTGTCGTAGCAGTGGTCATGTATGTACTGTGTGGTCGTGTTTCTGGATGGTCTGTATTGACTGAGCAGTGGTCTGTGTATGTTCGGTCGGTATGTGTCTGTGGTGTCTAGACTGTACATGGTCTGGTTTGTATGTGATGGTGCTGTTGCGTGATGGTCTAGTGATGTGTCTGTAGCAGTGGTCTGTGTGCTGAGCAGTGGTCTGTGTGTATGTGTATGTGGCAGTGGTCTGTGTATGTGTACTGTAGCAGTGGTCTGGTGTATGTGTACTGTAGCAGTGGTCATGTGTATGTGTACTGTAGCAGTGGTCTAGTGTATGTGTACTGTGCAGTGGTCTGGTGTTGTGTGTACTGTAGCAGTGGTCTAGTGTATGTGCTGTAGCAGTGGTCTAGTGTATGTGTACTGTAGCAGTGGTCTGTGTATGTGTACTGTAGCAGTGGTCTAGTGTATGTGACTGTAGCAGTGGTCTAGTGTATGTGTACTGTAGCAGTGGTCTAGTGTATGTGTACTGTAGCAGTGGTCTGTAGTATGTGAGTGTCTGTATGTGTACTGAGTGGTCTGTTATGTGTGTGTGCAGTGGTCTGGTGTATGTGTACTGTAGCAGTGGTCTAGTGTATGTGACTGTAGCAGTGGTCTGTGTATGTTACTGTAGCAGTGGTCTAGTGTATGTGTACTGTAGCAGGTGGTCTAGTGTATGTTGTGTAGCATGGTGTGTGTGGTAGTTAGTGTGTACTGTAGCAGTGGTCTGTGTATGTGTACTGTGCAGTGTCTAGTGTATGTGTACTGTAGCAGTGGTCTGTGTATGTGTACTGTAGCAGTGGTCTGTTGTGTACTGTGTGTGTTGAGTGGTCAGTGTTGTGTACTGTGAGTGGTCTAGTGTATGTGTACTGTAGCAGTGGTCTAGTGTATGTGTACTGTAGCAGTGGTCTAGTGTTTGTGTACTTAGCAGTGGTCTAGTGTATTGTACTGTAGCAGTGGTCTGGTGTATGTGTACTGTAGCAGTGGTCTAGTGTATGTGTCTGTAGCAGTGGTCTGGTGTATGTGTACTGTAGCAGTGGTCTAGTGTATGTGTACTGTAGATGGTCTAGGTTGTGTACTGTAGCAGTGGTCTGTTGTACTGTGCGTGGTGGTGTATGTGTGTGTAGGTGGTCTGTTATGTAGTAGGGGTCTAGTGTGTGTGTGAGTGGTCTGGTGTATGTGACTGTAGTGGTTGTGTATGTGTTGGTGGTCTG
>WNWK01001628.1:152500-262462 GCA_009830355.1 Cherax destructor | reverse complement strand
CGAAGGAATGTGGACAGTTCATTTCATTCTGATATAAAAAGCCCCTACATTTGTTTTCTTAACTAGGATTTCCCTTTCCCGGGTGAAGCACGGTGGATTTTGTCATTTTCTAGAGCTTTTTTCTTTGGGAAAGGGTTCAGTTTTTTGAGGCACTCGTTTCAAGAGATTTTTTTTCTTTAAATTTATGTTTTTTTTTTTCTGTCTTCGGGAAATCAAGTAAGCTCTCTCTATTTTCGGGAAAAATTTTCCCAAAAATTTCAAGTGTTTTAAAGATATTGCATATTTTTATGTACTCATTTTATACATTTACCTGTCCTTTCTTCACACTGTGCTGGCATAGGTACACATTAAAAAATTGGGGTCTCTCTTTGACGAAATCTTCTCTTGGGTGCAAAATTTTCAGTGGACCCCCGAATAAAAACGCCTCCCACTGTTTTTTAAAGTTTATTATTGTAATGTTTTTTAAAGGGGTTTTTTTGGGGGGTCTGAAATGGACTAATCTAATTTCATTATTCCTTTGAAAAAATTTTGGTAAAAAACACTTGAACAGCATTCTGGAATGAAAATGTTCGTTCGGTCCTTAAATATTAAAACAGTGGACCCTCCCCGTTGGACTTTTTTTGCTCATTTCAGTTTTGCCGTTTTTTTCTAAAAAAATTTGGGCCTTTTTTGTTGAGTTCCCGTTCGGTGGGTGGTATGGTAAAAAATTGCCCCCCATTTTGGGTTGCTTTCCTCCATTCTCTGTCGTCGGTACGGTCTGAGTGTCCCGCTCACAATTTCCCCACCCGCACCCTGGTGTTCTTTTTTTATGGTTAGTGTTTTTTTCCCCGAGCTGAAAAAAAATTTTTTCTTAAAAATTATTGTTTCTTCCTTGTTTATTCTTGGGGTCTAAAAAAACCCAAACAAACTCTAGTCCCGTTTTGGAAAAAAGGTGAAAAACGATGAAATAAAGAAAAAGTTTGAAAATATGAAAGTGGCTTACTGTGATCAACATCGGGATGTATAAAACCTGCATCAATTATCATCCCTCATATGAAAAAAAAATCAAAGGAACGTGTTAAAAAAGGGAAAAGTGATAACAAAACAGAATCACAAACACTGGAAAATTTTGGGTTTTTTTGGGGGTGGATCAACGAAAAAAAATTAGCGGAGATAGTGTTTTGGATCGATAATTTGTGAAAAACAAAGGGAGTTAACGATTTTAAAAAAAAATCCTAACAATGTTGATAAATTTTTAAGACACAAGGCTGGTTCAAAAATAAAAGGCGTTGGCATACACAGTGTTGTAAGGCATGGTGAGGCAGCAAGTTCAGATAAACATGGGGCTGAAAAATTTGTGCATGAATTCAAGGAGTACATAGAGGCTGAAGGATTTGTCCCCCAACAAGTGTTTATTTGTGATGAAACAGGCCTCTTTTGGAAGAAAATGCCAAAGAGGACCTACATCATGCAGGAGGAAAAGGCACTGCCAAGACACAAGCCTATGAAAGACAGGCTAACTCTCTTGCTTTGTGGTAATGCTAGTGGGGATTTCAAAGCGAAGCCTTTACTTGTTTATCACTCTGAAAATCCCAGAGTGTTCAAGAAAAACAATGTCGCCAAGAGTAACTTGTGTGTGATGTGGAAGGGGAACAATAAGGCATGGGTCACGAGGGAAATTTTTGTTGATTGGTTCAATGAAGTGTTTGGCCCAAGTGTGAAGAAATACCTCCTGGATAATAAATTGCCACTCAAGTGCCTCCTGGTAATGGACAGTGCTCCTTGTCATCCTCCAGACCTGGATGACCAAATGGTGGAGAAGTTAAATTTCATCACAGTGAAGTTCTTGCCCCCTAATACCACTCCTCTCATCCAACCCATGGATCAACAGATCATTTCAAACTTCAAAAAACTCTACACCAAAGCAGAGTTTCAAAGGTGCTTTGATGTGACCTCAGACACTCAATTGACCCTAAGAGAGTTCTGGAAAGATCACTTCACTATCCTCAATTGCATAAGCCTTATAGATAAGGCTTGGCAGGGAGTGACATCCAGGATGATGAACTCTGCTTGGAGAAAATTGTGGCCAGAATGTGTCCAAGAGAGGGATTTTGAAGGGTTTGGGGCTGACCCTGTCAAACCTACACCTGTTGTGGATTGTATTGTGGCATTGGGGAATTCCATGGGGTTGGATGTGAGTGGCGAGGATGTGGAAGAGTTGGTGGAGGACCACAGTGAAGAGCTAACTACTGAAGAGCTGCAAGAGCTTCATCTGCAACAGCAACAGAGCACAGCTGAGGAAAATGCTTCACAGGAGGAGGAAGAGAGAGAGAAGAGGGTGCCTTCTTCTAAGATTAAGGACATTTGTTCAAAGTGGAGTGAGGTGCAAACGTTTGTGGAGGAACATCACCCTGACAAAGCTGTTGCAAGCCATATCGGCAACATGTACAATGACAATGCCATGTCCCATTTTAGGTAAATTTTAAAGAGACACCAGAAACAGAGCTCTCTGGACAGTTTTTGTGAGATGGGTCCAGTGACTCTCAAGCTGGTCCTAGTGGCGTTAAAAAACAAAGAAGGGAAGTAACCCCAGATAAGGACTTGGTACCTAAAATCTTTATGGGAGGGGATTCCCCTTCCAAACAATAGTGACTTCTCCCTCTCTCCTCCTCCCTGTCTACCATACACCAACAAGAGTCTTTAATAAAGGTAAGTGTCATGTTATTATTGTTTTATACTTGATTTCTCATTCTTTTCTGTATGTAAATCTATAAAAAAATATTTTTTGTTAATACTTTTGGGTGGCTGGATTAATTGGATTTACATTATTTCTTATGGGGAAAATGGTTTCAGTCGATTTCACATTTCATCAGACTCTCTGGAACAAATTAACAATGAAAAGGGAGGGTCCACTGTATAGGCATTTCCATTAACCCATCTATGATATTTTTTTCAAAATTATATAATAAACACGCTACGTAACATATAAACATGATAAATACACCCCACAGTAGAATAAATTAACATAAATATGAGATGTGGTAGCCAGGCGACTTGAAGGACTTGTGGCAGCCAGGCGACTTGTAGGACTTGTGGTAGCCAGGCAAATTGTAGTCCAGCATCAGAGAAAATGTGTCACTATAATATTACTGGGGGTAACTAGAAAATTATTCCTTTCATATGCCTTCACTCAGAGCGTCATTTCTTCTAAAAATGGTGTTACAGGAGAATGGGAGTGTTTCTCTTTATTTATTCTACCGCGTTCACCTGGTTTGTTTACATTACGTGTGGGTTGGGTGGGGTGGGGCTGGGAGGGCTGCCCTGGCTGGCTACCAAATTTCCCAAACCTGACTTCCTACAAATAAAACTCAACTCTCACCCTACATTAAGATTACAAATATTTTAAGGTAATTAATGAATATACTGTACATATATGTATTTTTTCGCTCTGGGGCGCTTTAATTAAATGCAGTACTATTCAGATACTAATGAATGCATCAAGAATTTTCTTAAAAAAAACCACCACCTCTATAACAGACATTGCCCTAAAAAAACTAAACAGATCACAGCTAAGAGACTTAACAATCCCTGGCTAACACCCAGCATCCTTAAATCCATTAACAAAAGGCACCAATATGAAAAACAATACAGAAGGGGTCTAATAACCAGAGAACAATCCAAACGCTATTCATCAATCCTTACCAGCCTGATAAGAAGGTCCAAAAAATTGTATTATGAGAACAGACTCCAGACCATAAAAGGTGATATGAAAAAGACCTGGAAAACCCTATCTGCAATTCTAGGAAATAAAAAGATATCCAAGAACAATACCATCAAATTATCAAAAAAAGATGAACCCCTACTCACACCAACTGAGACAGCAAACAGACTTAATGTTTTCTTCTCCACCATAGAAAAGAATCTAGCGAGTAAAATCCCAAGCTCGAACACCCGGCCAACAGACTACCTCACCAACACCTACCCTAATGCACAATTCCTAGCTCCTACCAACCCAGTTGAAGTCTCGCTCATAATCAACACCCTTAAAAGCAAGGCAGGAGACATAAACAGCTTACCACCTTTTATGTACAAAAAAGCTTCACAGGTACTGTCACCAATTATAGCAACACTATTCAATAAATCCATTGAAACCTCTACCTTCCCATCAATTCTCAAAATAACTAGGGTCACCCCGATCCACAAAGGAGGTGATCAAACTGACTTGAATAATTATAGACCAATTTCTAATTTACCACTGCTTTCTAAAATCTTTGAAAAATTAATTCATAGACAGATCTATTCCTACCTCGTCTCACACAATGTACTCAACCCCTGTCAATTTGGATTCAGGACCAACAAGAGCACAAACGATGCTATTATACACATGTTAGAGTTAATATACACCGCATTTGAGAAGAAAGAAGTCCCGCTGGGAATCTTCATAGACCTACGCAAAGCTTTTGATACAGTCGACCATGATTTACTGCTCACAAAATTAGCACACTATGGTATAAGGGGCGCCCACTCAACTACCTAAAGTCATACCTTAGCAACAGAAGACAATACGTGTACACAAATGGAGCGAACTCTTCCACACAACAAATTACAGTCGGGAGTCCCTCAAGGAAGTGTCCTGGGGCCACTCCTATTCCTCATTTACATAAATGACCTACCGAATGCATCACAACTACTCAAACCCATATTATTTGCAGATGACACAACATATGTCTTCTCTCACCCAAATCCAGTCATACTGGCCAACACTGTTAATGCCGAATTGCAGAAAATATCAACATGGATGACAAAAAACAAACTTACTCTCAGTACTGACAAGACCTACTTCATTCAGTTTGAAAACAAAGCCACAAATGTTCCACTTAACATAATGCTCAATGGTTCACCCATCACAAGACTCACAGAGGGAAAATTCCTAGGAATCCACCTTGACAGTAGTCTTAAATTCCAAACACACATACAACAAATTTCCAAGAAAATCTCAAAGACAGTAGGCATATTATCAAAGATACGCTATTATGTGCCACAATCAGCTCTCCTTGCACTATATCATTTACTTATCTACCCTTATCTCACCTATGGAATCTGTGCATGGGGCTCAACAACATTAAATCACCTTAGACCACTCATAACCCAGCAAAAGGCTGCAGTCAGGATGATAACAAATTCCCACTAGACAGCATACTCCACCAATATTCAAAACTCTAAAACTACTCACCGTAGAAAACATTCATACCTATTCATGTGCCTATTACATACATAAAACTCTACATGCTAATATCAACCCTCCGCTCAAAATTCTCCTCAACAATTTTAATAGGTCCCACGACCACAACACAAGACAGATTATTTTTTGACATACCCTGAGTCCATACCATCCAATGTAAAAATTCTATACACATAAAGGGCCCCATAATCTGGAATTCATTACCAGTAAATATTAAGTTAACCTTGTCTGAAAATCAATTTAAGACTCTTCTCAAAAATCACCTACTCACCCTAAATTAAATACTCATACTGTAAACTACTTTCAAAAATGCTCAATGTTATTTTCCTTAAGATAATCTCAATTTTATATTACCATCCTCCTAAACAGTTGTTACAATTTAATATCATCATATTGTCATTTTAACAGTATACGTAATATCATATTGTAATTTGAAATAAAATATATAACTAGAATAAACTCAATCAATTTCTCTAGTATTATGTACATTGTCTATAAGTCATTAGATTAAGCTGCCCCTAATGCCATGGCATGCAAGTGGCTCTCCTTGCATTTCAGTTTTATAATTGTAACTACCAATATCTATGTATACTACTTGCAAAGAAATAAAATTTACTTTACTTTACTACTACTATATTATGTGTGGGTGGGGTGGACTGACCTGGCTGGCTACCAAACTTCCCAAGCCTGACTTCCTACAAATAAAACTCACCTCTCACCCTACATTAACCCTCTGACTGTCGCAAGCCCATTTCTGAAACTGTCATTTTATGTCACAAAATATTCAAAAAAAGAAAAAATTATTTGTTCTTATGAAATGATAGAGAATCTTTTCCTGATGGTAATGACTCCAAAAGTACAAAATTTGATGGAAAACTTACGGAATTATACTCTCGCAAAGTTAGCGATCTCGGCGATATATATGCATCGGCGATTTTGCCGACTTTGAGCCCTATTTTCGGCCAATTCCATTGTTCCAGTCGACCAAACTCATAACTCCATTTGTTCTATTGATTGAGTACAAGAAACCACCCATTTACCGATTTCAACTACCCAATAAAGTGGTCAGAAATTGGCAATTTGGCCAATTTCACGCAAATTAAAAAAGATGCCAATTTCAAAATAGGGTCCAGAATAAACAATGCAGACATTCCTGGCACTAAAATAACATTTTCTTTGTTTATTAGTCACGTCTCCAGGCCCCTCTTATATTACTCTTGCTTTCTATTTTGATTTTTTATTCACACAAAAATAGAAGATTTACTCTTATGCAGACTACTGCATTATTGTAAAAATGGTATAAATAATATCAGTGCACTTATGAAAGAATATTAGACTCACCAGTTGACGTGTATTGGACGCGTGGCATGATTTGTTTACTCTTGAACATTGGCAAAAATCGAACATTTCTGCTACTTTGAGCTCAATTTCAAGGTTGTTTTCATTGTGAAACTAATCAAAATCATCTCAATTTCTCATTCTATCAAATGAGACCAAGAAAACGAGAATACAACCATAAATACTATACGAAAATACACCTCAAATTCGGCGTTTTAATCCAAAAACACGGTCGGAGTTTTTTTTTCTCATTATGCACTGCGTGCTGCAGGATTTTTTTTTATACAGCGCACACTGACCATACAGACCCATTCTCTCACATGTGGGCCTACCAGCTTTCTCCCGCTTGATTTGAAGCCGCTAGAATTTAGGTGTATTAATACGTCCGAAACACTGGCTCGTAAGACGTATATATATGGCCGAAATAGTCAAAGAGTTAAGACTACATATAGTATTTTAAGGTAATTCATGAATGTACTGTACAGTGGACCCCCGAGTTTCGTAAAAACTTCACTCCTGAAGTCTGCTCAAGCGCCATTACCGAACGAATTTACTCTTTTAAGGAAAAATGTCACGTAGGTTAGTCTATTTCAGACCCCCAAAAATACACTTCCACAAGCACTTACAATATTATACTTACATAATTGTACGATTTCCGGGGTTTACGAAACTCGGGGGTCCACTGTACAGTGGACCCTCGGTTAACGAAAAAAATTCATTGCAAAAGCCTGCTCAAGTGCCATTACCGAACGAATTTACGTCCTTAAGAAATAATGTCATGTAGGTTAGTCTATTTCAGACCCCCAAAACTACACTTCCACAAGAACTTACATATACTTACATAATTGCACGATTTCCGGGGTATTCGTTAACCGAGGGTCCACTGTATATGTATTTTATTGCTCTGGGGCACTTTAATTAAATGTTGTAGTATATTACGTGTGGGTAGGGTGGCTATCATACCTCCCAAACCTGACTTCCTACAAATAAATCTCACCTCTCACCCTACATTAGGACTACAAATATTTTAAGGTAAGTAATGGGTGTACTGTGTGTGTATTTTACTTTTTATTGTTTTTAATGCCTAGTTCTATTGCTAACTTAATATATGTTAGTGTAAACTTGTTATCTGGCATTTATATAAATTTATAAGTGGAAAAAAATGGCGTTCTGCTTTCCGACAATATCTGCTTTCCGGCAGTAGCCTGGAATCTAACCTGCCGTATAAGTGGGGCCCTACTGTACAAAGAAAGCCACTATCATGCTGGGGCATTTTGGGCAGACTTATCCTAGTACATACATAATAACTACTTAAATCTTGACAAGATAAGAGTGCTTAACTTGTATTAAAATCTTTATTTAATCTTAATACTAATGCGAGGTAGTCAAGGTGGAGGTTTATAAAAATAATAATCTTGAAGTTGCACATAATAAAAACAATATTACAAATAATGGTTCAAACAGTAATATTTTATGGATTGGCAGATGTTTAATAGACTAGTGGTCATATAAAATACAGGTTGATTATCACTAATCCGGCATCATTGGTACCTGTAGGGTGCTGGATTAGTGATTTTACCAGATTACAAAGTGGTTAGGTTAGAATACACTTAACCCAATGGCGATATTTATGCATCAGCGATTTTACCAACTTTATGCCCTATTTTTGGCCCCAGTCTACCAAACTCATAGCTATTTCGCTAGTATTCCTTCTATTCTGTCGATTGAGTACAAGAAACTGCTCATTTACCTATTTCAACTACCCAATAAAGTGGTCAGAAGTTGGTAATTTGGCCAATTTCACACAAAGTTCAAGAGATACAGTGCAGATATTCCTAGCGCTTAAATAACATTTTCTCTGTTCATTAGTCACGTCTCCAGGCCCCTCTTATATTACGCTTGCTTTCGATTTTGAATTTTTATTCATACAAAAAATAGAAGATTTACTTTGATGCACACTACTGCATTATTGGAATAATTGTATAAATAATGTTAACCCATTTGTGACTGCGTATTAGACCGTCCAGTTGGATATGTATTGGACGGTGGCGTCATTTGTTTACTCTTGAACATCGGCAAAAATCGAATATTTTCGCTAATTTGAGCGCAATTTTAAGGTACTTTCTGGCATGAAACCAATCAAAATTATATATATATTTCTGTAATATATCTTCCATTCTATCAAATGAGACCAAAGAAATGAAAATACAACCATACAAACCATACGAAAATACACCACAAAGTTGCTGTTTTACACCAAAAGCACAGTTGCCTTTTTTTCTCATTATGCACTGCGTGCTGCAGGATTTTTTTACATAATGCACACTTACCACACAGACCTATTCTCTCATGTAGGCCAAAATTTAGTTACGTCTCCAGGCCCATTTTATATTACGCTTGCTTGCCATTTTGAATTTTTATTCACACAAAAAAATAGAAGATTTACTGTTATGCACACTACTGCATTATTGTAATAATTGTATAAATAATGTCAACTCATTCGTGACTGCGTATTAGATAGTTGGACATGTATTGGACGGTGACGTCATTTGTTTTTTCTTGAACACTGGCAAAAATTGAACATTTTCACTACTTTGAGCTCAATTTTAAGGTACTTTCTGGCGTGAAACCAATCAAAATTATATCTCACTCTACAGACCTATTCTCTCATATGTAGGCCCAAATTTACCGGTCACAGCTTATCTGAGTGAGCTGAGCGACCGACAGTGGCTTCAAAGCCACCTTATCTTTTATGGACAATGTATGGTGTATGTGCTTTACACAATGAGAAGCATTTCTTTTATTTGTTGGAACCATGGCTAGGGCTAAAAGTGAACAGGTTATAACAATAAATAGAGAAAAAGAAATTAGAATGACTTATGCAGCAAGTAGCACCACCAAATGGTAGCGGCAGGTTGGTGTGGCGACCCCAGAAATTTGAAATTATGCTAGCTGAAATTAGTGCCGGATTACTGATTGCCGGATTAGTGATGGCCAACCTGTAATATTTGGGAGAGTTGCTTCAAACTGGTTAGAAGTTGTTTTGGTTGGTTTGGTTAGTATTGAGAGATGCAAAAATTCAATGCACATAAAGGGCTCTAAGATCTGGAATTCATTGTCCGAACCAGCAAAAGATCCCCTGCCTGCAAATCAATTTAGGGCTATACCATGGTTGTTCAATATATTTATAGATGGAGTTGTAAGAGAAGTGAATGCTCGGGTGTTGGCAAGAGGTGTGAGGTTAAAAGATAAAGAATCTAACACAAAGTGGGAATTGTCACAGTTGCTCTTTGCTGATGACACTGCTTTTGGGGGATTCTGAAGAGAAGTTGCAGAGGTTGGTGGAGGAGTTTGGTAGGGTATGTAAAAGAAGGAAATTAAAAGTGAATATAGGAAAGAGTAAGGTGATGAGGATAACAAAAAAATTAGATAACGGAAGATTGGATATCAGATTGGAGGGAGAGTTTGGAGGAGGTGAATGTGTTCAGATATTTGGGAGTGGATGTGTCAGCAGATGGGTATATGAAGGATGAGGTGAATCATAGAATTAACAAGGGGAAAAAGGTGAGTGGTGCACTGAGGAGCTTGTGGAGACAGAGAACTTTATCCATGAAAGCAAAGAGGGGAATGTATGAGAGTATAGTTATACCAACACTCTTTTATGGGTGTGAGACGTGGGTTGTGAATGTTGCAACAAGGATAAGGCTGGAGACAGTGGAGATGTCATGTCTGAGGGCAATGTGTGGTGTGAATATAATGCAGAGAATCCGTAGTTTGGAGATTAGGAGGAATTGTGGGATTACCAAAACTATTATTCAGAGAGCTGAGGAGGGGTTATTGATATGGTTTGGACATATAGAGAGGATGGAACAAAATAGAGTGACTTCGAGAGTGTATAAATCTGTAGTGGAGGGAAGGCGGGGTAGGGGTAGGCCTAGAAAAGGTTAGAGTGAGGGGGTAAAGGAGGTTTTGTGTGCGAGGAGCTTGGACTTCCAGCAAGCGTGCGTGAGCATGTTAGATAGGAGCGAATGGAGACAAATGGTTTTTAGGACTTGACGTGCTGTTGGAGTGTAGGCAAGGTAACATTTATGAAGGGTTTCAGGGAAACCGGCAGGCCTGACTTGATTCCTGGAGATGGGAAGTACAGTGCCGGCACTCTGAAGGAGGGGTGTTAATGTTGCAGTTTTGTAGTTGTAGTGTAAGCACGCCTCTGACAAGACAGTGATGGAGTGAATGATGATGAAAGTTTTTCTTTGTCAGGCCACCCTGCCTTGGTGGGAAATGGCCTATGTGTTAATAAAAAAGAAATACTTAAAAATCATCTCATCTCCCAGAATTAACCATACCAGCACTATGCTAAATCATTTAACCAGTTGGACACAACTCAAAAAATCCCAAAATATTTACAACAGCTTTATCAATTAAAACATTAATACATATTTAAAACTGTATTGTTGTATCATTGTAAATTGTACTGACTGTATTATTGTTATTTGTTATGTGCTACATCACTACTGTAAATCTTATTAATTATATAGTGGTACCTCGAGTTATGAGCTTAATTCGTTCCAGACGGCTATTCATGTTATTATTAATAATTCTGAAGGAATTATTTCCCATAAGAAATAATGAAAATTAGATTAATCCATTTCAGACCCCCAAAAATATAGTGGACCCTTCGTTTTCGTTGAAAATTCGTTCCAGAATGCTGTTTGAGTGCCATTACTGAACGAATTTGTTCCCATAAGGAAAAATGTAAATTAGATTAGTCATTTCAGAGCCCCAAAAATACACTTACAAAAGCTCTTACAAAAATACATTTACATAATTGTTCAAGTTTGGAGGTGAACGAAAACCGAGGGTTGACTGTACACTTACAAAAGCACCTACAAAAATACACGGACCGCTAAGCCAGCGGAAGGCCTTGGTCAGATGACCAAAAGCTCCAATGGCGGGTCATCATCTGACTAAGACCCGCGTCAGGAAACACCTGTCCGGTGTCCTGACGAACCTACCCTAACCTAACACTTGCATAATTGTTCGAGTTGGGAGCTGCTCGAGTAGAGGTACCACTGTAAAACCTTTTGGCTACCTCACTGTAGTAATAAGGTAAAATAATGAATAATTAAAATTACCCTCTTTAACCTGTCTAGTTTTAAGTAGTGTGTAAGCATTAGGAGTAGGCTGCCTGAAATGCCCTGGCATGTTAGTGGCTTTCTTTGTACTTAACACTTTATTAAATGTAATCACACATTGTAACCTTTGCAAAGAAACTATACTTGTTTGTTTGTTTGTTAAATGTTGATGAAGTGAGGGAAGCAGTAATTTCATGCATTGGCCAGGGAGGTATAACATCTTTTAGGAGTAATGAAGAGCCAGATATGAGTACGTATAGGGGAGGTGAGTGAGTCATTAAGCATAATGAAATGGGATAAAGGAGCTGGAGCTGACGTGATGATGACAGAAATGTTAAAAGCAGATGGGGATGTAGTTTTGGAGTAGTTGGTACTTTTGTTCAATAAATGTATGAAAGAGGGGAAGGTATCTAGTGATTGGCAGAAAGCGTATATAGTTCCTTTATATAAAGGGAAGGGGGACAAAAGAGAAAGTAAAAATTATAGGGGAATAAGTTTACTGAGTACCAGTACACCAAGAAATCTGTCGCTCTTCCATCTAGGAAAGACAATGCTACATCGTATATTGTCAGGCAGACCACTTAAAAGGGACAAGAAGATACAGATGACTCAGACCATGGGAAACAAACCAGGGTAGCCAGAACCACTCTAGAGACGGAGGCTTTTTAGTGCCATGAAGGAAAAAAAGTTGGCAAGAAATGACAGAAATCATACACCAACTCAGATCACTTTTGAAGTGGAGGCACAGTCAGTGGCCTCCACTCCAAAATAACAGATATTAGTGCCAACAGACAAAGCCCCCCACATACATGTACCATCAATACGACAACATTTATATTTGCAAATATACAGGGGTCTAAAGCCAGCAACGCACAACAAAATACCTTTCATTAGTGGACTGCTCACAGAGTCAAACGCAATGTTTGCGGCTTTCACAGAGACCCACATAAAGGATCACTTTGACAATGAAATATGGATCCTATGTTATAACCTATACAGATGCGACCAAATAAACAGGCAAAAAGGGGGAGATTGGCCTGTATGTCACTGAGTGGCTCATATGCTCGGAACTACAGTGGACCCTCGGTTAACGAATACCCCGGAAATCGTGCAATTATGTAAGTATAATTTTGTAAGTTCTTGTGGAAGTGTATTTTTGGGGGTCTGAAATAGACTAACCTACATGACATTATTTCTTAAGGACGTAAATTCGTTCGGTAATGGCACTTGAGCAGGCTTCTGCAATGAATTTTTTTCGTTAACCGAGGGTCCACTGTACTAAACACCTCAAATGATGTACAGTGGACCCCCGAGTAACGTAAAAACTTCATCCCAGAAGCCTGCTCAAGTGTCATTACCGAACGAATTTACTCCCTTAAGGAATAATGTCAAGTAGGTTAGTCTATTTCAGACCCCCAAAAATACACTTCCAGAAGTACTTACAATATTATACTTACATAATTGTACGATTTCCGGGGTGTTCGTTACTCGGGGGTCCACTGTATGTAGTTTAAGTTTTGACAGTAAAGATCGAAAACCAAATCCTTGTCATTGTGGTTGTATACAAGCCTCCAGATGCAACTTCACAACAATTCCAGGAACAATTTTGAAAAATGATCATTGCCTGGAAAAGCTTCCAGTGCAACATCCTCCCAGTGAAAAGCAGGGGCGCCATGAGTACGCTAAGAGACAACACAGTAAATGTCAGGGACCCAAGACTTCAGTGAACTGCATTTTATAGTGATTAAATTGAGGTGGTGAAATCAAAGCATGATAATTTAAAAACAGTTAATGAGTTAATGGATGCAATATTTATGTGAGAAAAAGCACTAATGTACTGTACTGTGTGTGTAACATAGTACTGTACATACAGTTTTAAGATATACTGCAATAAACGTTGAAAATTAGTGAGTAAAAAGCACATTTTCCAGGGGCAGCACTAGAAATTCTGTACCTGGGTGGCTTATGGGTGGTTATATGGCTGCAAGGCAGGGACTAGGAGCCCTCTTTTCAAGTAGCATTATTTTTATTAATATTTTTATTTGGGGTGGCTCTGGGGGGGCTTCAGCACCCTTCAAGCTTACCCTTAATGCCACCCCTGCTTTCTATTCAGTGAATTTTGTTCATTATTTAAGAAGTTTGTTATACCAAGGGTTTGTAGTTATCACTTCTCATCTCCTGTCAACCAGTGTGGGCATTTTCCATCACTCCTTATAAATAATTTTTCATAGCTGCATGAGCCAATTTTGCATCATGTCTGTGGACCTTCTCTTTCTTTTATTGTGTTTATTTATGCAGACATCACACCACTGCTGCATATTTATTATAGTATTTTACACCAAACTACATTTTATTATATCGTTTTTGTCTTTCAGGAAAAGACCAGAGAAAGAATAATAGTTGGCAGGTGCATAGTTCTTCATCCAGTGCCACGTTCGCTCCTAAGCGCACATCAGCACCTGCGCACTATGGGGTTCCTGTGGCCAAGGTGAAACCCATGTCCATGCCTGTACTTAGACCCACACCCACTCCTGCACCCATACGCATGCAAACATTAGCACCCACAGTCAAAATGTCACCCATGTCCAGACCTATAGCTATGCCTATGTTTCATCCCACACCCATACCCAAATGCATGCCTATGCCCAAACCCTATTCAGCATCCATTGGTACTTCTACACATACAGCTATTCAAAATCTCAAGTCCAAACCCACTGTTACTTCCACAAGCTCACCCGTACAAACTTCCAAGCCCAAACCCATTGTTACTTTCCCAGGTACACCTATACACACTTCCAAACCCAAACCCACAGCACCACCCATTGAAAAATCCATACAAGCTTCCAAGCCCAAAGTTGCAGAAACACCCATTGTTTCTTCCACCTGCACACCCATACAAACTACAAAGTCAAAGCCCAAACAAGCACCCATTGTTACTCCCACTTGTACACTCATGCAAACAACAAAGCACAAAGACACACCCATTGTTACTCTCACTTGTAAACCCATGCAAACAACCAAGCCCAAAGAAGCACCCATTATTACAAACACTTGTACACTCATGCAAACAACTAAGCACAAAGACACACCCATTGTCACTTCCCCTTGTACACCCATGCAAAGTCCCAAGCCCAAAGAAGCACCCACTGTTACTCCCACTTGTACCCACATGCAAACAACTAAGCACAAAGACACACCTATTGTTACTCCCACTTGTACACCCATTCAAACAACCAAGCCAAAAGAAGCACCCATTGTTACTTCCACTTGTACACCCATGCAAACTCCCAAGCCCAAACAAGCACCCATTGTTACTCCCACTTGTACACCCATTCAAACAACCAAGCCCAAAGAAGCACCCATTGTTACTTCCACTTGTACACCCATGCAAGCTCCCAAGCCCAAAGAAGCACCCATTGTTGCTTCCACTTGTACACCCATGCAAACTTCCAAGCACAAAGATGCACCCATTGTTACTTCCCCATGTACACCCATGCAAACTCCCAAGCCCAAAGAAGCACCCATTGTTACTTCCCCATGTACACCCATGCAAACTCCCAAGCCCAAGGAAGCACCCATTGTTACTTCCCCATGTACACTCATGCAAACTCCCAAGTCCAAAGAAGCACCCATTGTTACTTCCCCATGTACACCCATGCAAACTCCCAAGCCCAAAGAAGCACCCATTGTTACTTCCCCATGTACACCCATACAAACTCCCAAACCCAAAGAAGCACCCATTGCTACTTCCCCATGTACACCCATGCAAATTCCCAAGCCCAAAGAAGCACTCATTGTTACCTCCACTTGTACACCCATGCAAACTTCCAAGCACAAAGAAGCTCCCATTGTTACTTCCCCATGTACACCTATGCAAACTTTCAAGCCCAAAGAAGCACCAATTGTTACTTCCCCATGTACACCCATGCAAACTCCCAAGCCCAAAGAAGCACCCATTGTTACCTCCACTTGTACACCCATGCAAACTTCCAAGCACAAAGAAGCACCCATTGTTACTTCCCCATGTACACCCATGCAAACTCCCAAGCCCAAAGAAGCACCCATTGTTACCTCCACTTGTACACCCATGCAAACTTCCAAGCTCAAAGAAGCTCCCATTGTTACCTCCACTTGTACACCCATGCAAACTTCCAAGCTCAAAGAAGCTCCCATTGTTACCTCCACTTGTACACCCATGCAAACTTCCAAGCACAAAGAAGCACCCATTGTTACTTCCCTATGTACACCCATGCAAACTTCCAAGCCCAAAGAAGCACCCACTGTTACCTCCACTTGTACACCCATGCAAACTTCCAAGCACAAAGAAGCACCCATTGTTACTTCCCCATGTACACCCATGCAAACTCCCAAGCCCAAAGAAGCACCCATTGTTACCTCCACTTGTACACCCATGCAAACTTCCAAGCTCAAAGAAGCTCCCATTGTTACCTCCACTTGTACACCCATGCAAACTTCCAAGCACAAAGAAGCACCCATTGTTACTTCCCTATGTACACCCATGCAAACTTCCAAGCCCAAAGAAGCACCCACTGTTACCTCCACTTGTACACCCATGCAAACTTCCAAGCCCAAAGAAGCACCCATTGTTACCTCCAGTTGTATACCCATGCAAACTTCCAAGAACAAAGAAGCACCCATTGTTACTTCTCCATGTATACCCATGCAAACTCCCAAGCCCAAAGAAGCACCCACTGTTACCTCCACTTGTACACCCATGCAAACTTCCAAGCACAAAGAAGCACCCATTGTTACTTCCCCATGTACACCCATGCAAACTCCCAAGCCCAAAGAAGCACCCACTCTTACCTCCACTTGTACACCCATGCAAACTTCCAAGCACAAAGAAACTCCCATTGTTACTTCCACTTGTACACCCATGCAAACATCCATTCCTGATCTCATGGAAATGCCCATTACTTCCACATCTATGCCCATAGATCCACTCAAACCCACAGAAGTACCCACTGTTACCCCCAGTAAAACATCTAAACGAACTCGCAAGCGAAGCCCCAAAGTGGCTGTTGTTCCTCCCACATTTATATCCATACCAAATTCTAATCCCAGTCCCATACCCATATCTCTGCCCATTGTTATGCCATTGTCTACAACCATTCAAACTCCAACACCCACACCTAGTGTTACACCGACATATACAACCATGCAAACTCCCAAGCCCATACTTATGTCTGTACCCCTTGCTACTCCCACATATACATCCATACAAACTCAGAATCTCACACCTGTATCAGTATGCAGTGCAGCTTCCACATATACATCCATACACACCCCATTGTCTGTATGCACTCCTGCATCCATACCTACTCCTGTATCCATACACACACAATCATCATCCTCATCATCATTCATTAGTCGTACATGGACATCCTTATTCAGTCCCAAGCCCAATTCCATATTTTCTTCCAAGCCCAAGCCCACATCTGTGCCCAGACCCACACCCATGGCTGCAGCAGCACACATGCCCTCAGTTTCTGGAATGCCTAACAATGTGGTGAGTAATAAGTAAACTGCATTACATTAAGTTAAATGTATGAACTGCATTGTTATAAAAAGTTAAGCAAGAATTTTTTTTTTAAGCATTTTCATTATTAACACTGCATGGTTTGACTTTCTGATCCATATATTTATTTGCAAAACTTGTATAGGTAAGAAAACATTGTAAACCCAGCATATATGCTAATATTATAGAAATCCCTGATTATGTTCAATGTTTCAAGGAAGACTTAATCTAATAGTGCCAATATGAGAAAGGCTGGTGGCCTGGTCAGTGTTATTTATGGTAATAACATGCATTACACTTCTTAGGGCATGGAAGGAGACATTTTGGCTGACTTAGGTCATGAGTTCCTTGGTAATGTGATACAGTGGACCCTCGAGTTTCATGATTAATCCGTTCCAGAGAGTCTGCCGAAGGGCGAAATTCACGAATGGCGAAACCATTTTCCCCATAAGAAATAATGTAAATCCAATTAATCCGTTCCAGACACCCAAAAGTATTAACAAAAATTTTTTTTTAGCTTACATATAGATTTACATATAGAAAACAATGAGACATCAAACATTTGCACCTCACTCCACTTTGAACAAATGTCCTTAATCTTTGAAGAAGACACCTTCCGTCTCTCTTCCTCCTCCTGTGAAGCAATTTCCTTAGCTGTGGTCTGTTGCTGTTGCAGTTGAAGTTCTTGCAGCTCTTCAGTGGTTAGCTCTTCACTGTGGTCCTTCACCAACTCTTCCACCTCCTCGCCACTCACATCCAACCCCATGGAATTCCCCAATGCCACAATTGATTGCACAACTGGCATAGGGTCAACAGGGTCAGCCTCAAACCCTTCAAAATCTTTGTCGAGGACACAATCTAACCACAATTTTCTCCAAGCAGAGTTTAAAGTCCTGGAAGTCACTCCTTCCCAAGCCATCCAGGATACTGAAGTGATCTTTCCAGAACTCTCTTAGGGTCAATTGAGTGTCTGAGGTTATGTCAAAGGACATTTGAAACATTGCTTTGGTGTAGAGTTTTTTGAAGTTTGAAATGATCTGCTGGTCCATGGGCTGGATGAGAGGAGTGGTATTAGGGGGCAAGAACTTCACTTTGATGAAACTACTAAACTCCTCCACCATTTGGTCATCCAAGTCTGGAGGATGAGCAGGAACATTGTCCATTACCAGGAGGCACTTGAGTTGCAATTTCTTTTCCAGGAGGTATTTCTTCACACTCGAGCCAAACACTTCATTAAACCAATCAAAGAAAATTTCCCTCGTGACCCATGCCTTACTGTTAGCCTTCCACATCACACACAAATTAGCCTTGGGATTTTCAGAGTGATACACCAGTAAAGGCTTCACTTTGAAATTCCCACTAGTGTTAGCACAGAACAAAAGAGTAAGCCTGTCTTTCATAGGCTTGTGTCCTGGCAGTGCCTTTTACTCCTGCGTAATGTAGGTCCTCTTTGGCATTTTCTTCCAAAAGAGGCCTGTTTCGTCACAATTGAACACTTGTTGGGGGAGAAATCCTTCAGCCTCTACATAGTCTTTAACCCTTTGACTGTCGCAAGCCCCAATCCTGAGTGCTCTCCTGTTGTCGCAAAATATTCGAAAAAAAAAAAAAATAATTTTTTCTTATCAAAATGTTAAGATTATTTTTCTGATTGTTTTCATCCTAAAATTTTTTTTTTTTTGCGATCAATACTTACTGAGATATGGAGGCGTAAAGTTGGCAGAAAATGAGCCGCGTATGGCAACAGCGGTGCATGCCGCTCACCGGTACACTTATATTTACTCCCATTTGAAGGTTTCTTGTATTTTCCAATAATTTTTTTTCCAAGTAACTTATGTGGCCTGTGAGACCAAAGTAAGGTGCTGTGTACATATATACACTCGTTGTATGAACACAATAACTACACAAACATTATTATCATTATATTGTTTACAGAACTTGTTTACACAAACCAACAATGCAAAAATTTTTTTATTACTATTGTTCTATAATATATACACATATATATAATGACTGGACACTTTCCATCAACTTCCCTTAGCACTTGAAGCTGTGTGTGTGTGTGTGTGTGGACATCTAAATTTGCTGAGTCAGGGTAAGGCAGCTGTCAAAATGACATATTATACCATTACTCACCACCCTCACTGCTGTCAACCTGTCAACACAAAAGAGGACCAATGTCTTCTTCCCCACAACCTCCTTCCTAGCTTCCTTTCTTCCTTCATTCCTTCCTTCCTTTCTTACTTATTTCCTTCCTTCCTCTCATCTCTTCCTTCCTTCCTCTCATCTCTTCCTTCCTGCCTTCCTTTCTTCCTTCATTCCTTCCCTTTTTTCTTCCTTCCTTTCTTACTTATTTTGTTCCTTCCTTCCTCTCATCTCTCCTTCCTTTCTTTCTTTCTTCCTTTCTTCTTTCCTTCCTTCCTTCCTTTCCTCCTTCCTTCCTTCTTCTTTCCTTCCTTCCTCTCATCTCTTCTTTCCTTCCTTTCATCTCTTCTTTCCTTCCTTCCTTCCTCTCATCTTTTCTTTCCTTCCTTCCTTCCTCTTATCTTTTCTTTAATTCCTTCCTTCCTCACATCTCTTCCTTCCTTCCTTACTTTCTTTCTTTCTTCCTTCCTTCCTTCCTTCTGGTATCCTGGGCATTGCTTTCGGTCACAAACTCCTCAAAACCATGAAATTCATCTTCAGCGACACTTCCATCTGTGTTAGAGCTATCACTGGGGAAGAGAAGAGTCCCATATTCGCCGGGGAGTCAGGTACAGTGGTACCCCGGTTTACGATGGTCTCCAAACTCGCCTTATGTAAGTTTATTTTAAATGCTTGTAAGGGTATTTGGGGTCTAAAGGACTAGTCTATTTTACATTATCTATGGGATAAATTCTTGGTAATAGCACTTGAACAGCATTCTGGAACGAAAATATTAAACCGGTACCACTGTATTTTTACTGCTAGGCATGCTGAACATGGACTACTAAATGGCTTTCCACAATGCACCACTGGCTGCCCGATTTTTATACTGCGCACACTGACCACACAGACCCATTCTCTCACATGTGGGCCTACCAGCTTTCTCCCACTTGATTTGAGGCCGCTAGAATTTAGGCGTATAGATACGTCCGAAACAGTGGCTCGTAAGATGTATATATACGACCGAAACAGTCAAAGGGTTAAATTCTTGAACAAATTTTTCAGCCGCACATTTGTCAGAACTTGCAGCCTCGCCATGCCTTACAACAATGTGTATGCCACTACGCTTCTTAAATCTCTCGAACCAGCCTTTGCTGGCCTTGAATTCATTAACATCAACACTCATTCCAGGCATTTTCTTTACAAGATCGTCATGCAACTGCCTTGCCTTTTCACAAATTATCGACTGCACAACACTATCTCCTGCTAATTGTTTCTCAGTAATCCACACCAACAACAAATTCTCAACATCTTTGAATATTTTTGATCTCTTTTTTGTGAGCATATCTACCCCTTTCACAACAACAGCTTCCTTGATTTCCTTTTTCTTCACCACAGTGGAAGTGATGGTTGAATGGGGTTTGCTGTACATCCTGGCAAGGTCGGTCACACTCACACCACTATCATATTTTACAATAATTTCTTTCTTCAATGCTATCGTGTTTCTCACCTTCTTTACCAAAGGGCTGGCACTAGAAGCTTTCTTTGGGCCTATGGTGGCTTATTTAGTACAGTGGTCCCTCGGTTTTTGCCGAAAATTCGTTCCAGAATGCTGCTCAAGTGCCATTACCGAACGAATTTACTTCCTTAAGAAATAATGTCACGTAGGTTAGTCTATTTCAGACCCCCAAAAATACACTTGCAACAGCACTTACGAAAATACACTTACATAAATGTTCGAGTTTGGAGATGGTCACTCGCTGATAAACAATGCCAGACTGCCTCTGAATGGTGTGTGGGGTGCTTTTGTGTACGTGTGGATGGTGGAGGCCACTCCGGACGCATTCCGTACCACCGCCGAATCGTGAGGCAAATCACGAAATGTGAAGATATATTTTATTGAAAAAAGTTCCCGAAAGTCGAATTTCACGAAGTGCAAGGCTCATGAAACTCGGGGGTCCACTGTACTATAGTTATATTATTTTGTTCAAGGGGATAAAACTAATTGGTTAAATGACAAGACATTGTTTATCTGAATGAGAACAAAAAATACTGACTAAAAATAAGTGGTTTTTGAAGTGGGAAATGCATCACTTAAATTACAACACTGAAGGTTTATACAGTATATGAGTAAAAAATAAAGTACAGCAGTCAGAAAAGTGCAGGGTTATATTAAAAAATATTGCAGGGCAAATGTTTTAACAATACATAATGTAAAGCACAATAGTAATTACACTGACCTAAACTAGGGCTAAGGGGGCATTGACCCCCAGAACACCCTCCAGGTATACTCCAAGTATATAAGACAATAATGATTTTCACAATAAAATATATTACATAAATATTAAATAAATGTATATGAAGCATATAAAATACACAACAAGTTACCTGGAAATAAGAACACTTAGGTTATACTATACTAAGATTATTCCATTAATTCATGCTAAAATTCTAATAAATATTGCAATAAGAGTGAACCTAGTTACCTGTATTATTACAGAATGTGATAGGATAGTTTTATAATAATAATAATCATCATAATAATCTTTAATTCTACAAGTACATGATACAACTTATACAGACCTAGTTGACATCAATAACATGGTTATGCAGACAATTTTTGGTATCTTAGGTTAATCTTGTCCCCAGGATGCAACCCACAAAAGTGAGCTAAATGCCAGGTACCTACTTGCTGCTAGGTGAACAGGGACAGCAGATGTAAGGAAACACACCCAATGTTTCAACCTGTACTGGGGATCGAACCACGGACACTCGATTACTTATATGTACAGTGTATAACACAATAATATTCGCAGTAGAAATGATTCATTGAGAATGACTTAATGTATTTGGACAGATAAAATCCTAGGAAGGTACAAGAAAATAAGAATATGTAGTTAGATTTTAAATACAGTGGTATCCCGAGTTTCGTACAGCTCCCAACTCAAACAATTATGTAAGTGTATTATTGTAAGTGCATTTGTAAGTGTATTTTTGGGGGTCTGAAACGGACTTATCTAATTTACATTATTCCTTATGGGAACAAATTCGTTCGATAACAGCACTCGAACAGCCTTCTGAAACGAATTATGGCCGAAACTCGGGGTACCACTGTATTTAAAGTGTTTGGTAATTCAAAATAAAAATTCTAATAAAAATTATGATATGAATGAAACTAGTTACGTGAAGTGATGCTATATATGATAATTGTTGTCAGGATCACATGAAGGTAAGGAGGTATTTTTTAACAGTAGCTTCGAAGTGGTTGGCTGACAGGGAACATCTGGAATTTTCAGGAAAGGAGTTTCAGATTTTAGGTCCTTTTATGTGCACTGATTTTTTTACACAGCTTGAGTTGGACACGAGGAATATCATAGAGATTTTTGACCTTGACTTTACCTGTAATATATTTTTAAAGTTTATTGAAGAGAAAATGAAGATTTACCAATGAATAGAGGGAAGTCTGTACTTGGGGTAAAGTTTTGGTAGGTTTGAATTTACTATTTACCATAAAAGAAAATGTTTTGACACCTGGAGTCAGTGAGAAACAGGAAGTGGATACAGCATTCTTAATTTTTCAACACTTAAATACTTACATGGTTAAGGTATTCTACAGGTGCGGTTTGTGTGTATCAGCGATACTCACAATAAAACTGGCTGTCTACCCTTTCCCATACCTGATGGTGATGTCTTGCTCCATGGAGGCGATTTTACTATCAAAGGAAAGCTACATGAAGCCCAAGTCTTCAATGACTGGCTAGGTAAGACTCACTAAGTGCAAATTTCTCATGCAGTTCTGGGCTAGTTGTATGTTTTGGAAAGCTGTCCCAAACATGCTTGTTGTCTGCAGATTTACTTACAACTTAATAATGGTCCAGGATGAACCAAAATATTGTCTGCTTTCATCTCCAGTTTGTTGGTTAGTTGTGGATTGCTGTACTTTTGATTAAAAAATACACTGCCTACAGGAAAAGTAAGGAGTGCATAAACTGTCTTGATTAAATTTCGTAGGGATGAAGGATGCATTGATGTTAGTGAATGGATCTGGCTCCAAGGACTTGGAGCTCCACTCCTTTTCATCAGGTCAAATCTGATTGCCTCCCAATCCACAGGCACTGTATTAATTGGAGCTTCCATTCCCATTAGATCAAATCTGATTACTCCCCTCCTGTCCCATTTCCTAGGTACTCAGTGATCTTCACAAGTTTTTGTGCATTGCCATGAATATAAGAATACTAATAATATGACTCTTATGTATTTAGCACTTCCCTATGAATATAATAATAATTTAGTAAAGAGAAATCCTAGCCTATAAAATGTTTGGTATTGTTAGATACTGTAAAATAATGTTTAAAATATACTTGTGTACTAGACATGTAAGTTATTCATAAACACGTATTTCATCAGGTCAGTTGCCACATAAACACAAGGTAGTGATTGCTGGAAACCATGATAGACTCTTTGACAAGAATTTCTGGCAGGTGCCAGCTGACCCCAAGAGAGTCTTGACAAATGCAACGTATCTGCAGGACCAGCACACCACAATATATGGCATCAAAATTTATGGAGCACCTTGGTAAGAACCAGAGTAATTGACGGATGAAACTTGATAAACTGAACAATCTGGAGGGTATATTTTTCTAATCTTCTAATTTTCAGAACCACCAATTCAAAGAGCTCTTTTTATTACTTATTACTAAGTAAGATACAGACCACTGTACTTTATATGGGGAGTGATGGTTACCTGCAATTTCACCCACTTTACCCCCTATTTTTGGCTCATTCCATATTTTTTTTTCAACAAGTCGGCCGTCTCCCACCGAAGCAGGGTGACCCAAAAAGAAAGAAAATCCCCAAAAAGAAAATACTTTCATCATCATTCAACACTTTCACCACACTCGTACATAATCACTGTCTTTGCAGAGGCGCTCAGATACGACAGCTGAGAATAAGTCCCTCCCAGCTGTCACTATCTCAGACCCCTCCTTTAAAGTGCAGGCATTGTACTTCCCATTTCCAGGACTCAAGTCCAACTAAATCAGTTAACTGGTTTCCCTGAATCCCTTCACAAAATGTTACCCTGCTCACACTCCAACAGCTCGTCAGGTCCCAAAAACCATTCGTCTCCATTCACTCCTATCTAACACGCTCACACATGCTTGCTGGAAGTCCAAGCCCCTCGCCCACAAAACCTCCTTTACCCCCTCCCTCCAACCTTTTCGAGGACGACCCCTACCCCGCCTTCCTTCCCCTACAGATTTATACGCTCTCCAAGTCATTCTACTTTGATCCATTCTCTCTAAATGACCAAACCACCTCAACAACCCCTCTTCAGCCCTTTGACAAATACTTTTAGTAACTCCACACCTTCTCCTAATTTCCACACTCCGAATTTTCTGCATAATATTTACACCACACATTTCCCTTAGACAGGACATCTCCACTGCCTCCAGCCGCCTCCTCGCTGCAGCATTTGCAACCCATGCTTCACACGCATATAAGAGTGTTGGTACCACTACACTTTCGTACATTCCCTTCTTTGCCTCCATGGATAACGTTTTTTGTCTCCACAGATACCTCAACACACCACTCACCTTTTTTCCTTCATCAATTCTATGGTTAACCTCATCCTTCATAAACCCATCTGCTGACACGTCAACTCCCAAATATCTGAAAACATTTACTTCTTCCATAATCCCTCTCTCCAATGTGATATCCAATTTTTCTTTATTTAAATCGTTTGATACCTTCATCACATTACTCTTATCTATGTTCACTTTCAGCTTTCTACCTTTACACACCCTCCCAAACTCGTCCACTAACCTTTGCAACTTTTCTTTAGAATCTCCCATAAGCACAGTATCATCAGCAAAAAGTAACTGTGTCAACTCCCATTTTACATTTAATTCCCCATAATTTAATCCCACCCTTCTCCCCAACACCCTAGCATTTACTTCTTTTACAACCCCATCTATAAATATATTAAACAACCATGGTGACATTACACATCCCTGTCTAAGACCTACTTTTATCAGGAAGTAATCTCCCTCTCTCCTACACACCCTAACCTGAGCCTAACTATCCTCATAAAAACTCTTTACAGCCTTCATTAACTTACTACCTATTCCATACACTTGCAACATTTGCCACATTGCTCCCCTATCCACTCTATCATATGCCTTTTCTAAATCCATAAATGCAATGAAAACTTCTCTGCCTTTATCTAAATACTGTTCACATATATGCTTCACTGTAAACACTTGATCTACACATCCCCTACCCACTCTAAAACCTCCTTGCTCATCTGCAATCCTACTCTCTGTCTTACCTCTAATTCTTTCAATAATAACCCTGCCATACACTTTACCTGTTATACTCAGTAAACTTCTTCTTTCAACAAATCGGCCGCTTCCCACCAAGGCGGGGTGGCCCAAAGAGAAAAACAAAAGTTTCTCTTTTTAACTTTAGTAATGTATACAGGAGAAGGGGTTACTAGCCCCTTGCTCCCGGCATTTTAGTCGACTCTTACGACACGCATGGCTTACGGAGGAAGAATTCTGTTCCACTTCCCTTTATATAAAGGAACTATACATGCTCTCTGCCAATCCCTAGGTACCTTCCCCTCTTTCATACATTTATTAAACAAAAATACCAACCACTCCAACACTATATCCCCCCCTGCTTTTAACATTTCTGTCATGATCCCGTCAGTTCCAGCTGCTTTACCTCCTTTCATTCTACGTAATGCCTCACGCACCTCCCCCACACTCACATCCTGCTCTTCTTCACTCCTAAACGATGTTGTACCTCCCTGGCCAGTGCATGAAATTACCGCCTCCCTTTTTTTATCGACATTCAAAAGTTCCTCAAAATATTCCCGCCATCTACCCAATACCTCCAGCTCCCCATCTACTAACTCCCCTACTCTGTTTTTAAGTGACAAATCCATTCGTTCCCTAGGCTTTCTTAACTTGTTTATCTCAAAAAATTTTTCTTGTTCTAATCAAAATTTCTTGACAGAGCCTCTCCCACTCTTTCATCTGCTCTCCTTTTGCACTCTCTCACCACTCTCTTCACCTTTCTTTTACTCTCCATATACAGTGGACCCCCGAGTTTCGTAAACCCCGGAAATCGTACATTTATGTAAGTATAATATTGTAAGTGCTTGTGGAAAAGTATTTTTGGGGGTCTGAAATAGACTAACCTACGTGACATTTTTTCTTAAGGGGGTAAATTCGTTCGGTAATGGCACTTGAGCAGACTTCAGGAGTGAAGTTTTTACGAAACTCGGGGGTCCACTGTACTCTACTCTTCTATCAACACTTCTGTTTTGTAAAAACCTCTCATAAGCTACCTTTTTCTCTTTTATCACTCCCTTTACTTCTTCATTCCACCACTCACTCCTCTTTCCTCCTGCAACCACCCTCCTATAGCCACAAACTTCTGCCCCACATTCTAATACTGCATTTTTAAAACTATCCCAACTCTCTTCAACCCCCTCCCCCCCCACTACTCCTACTTGCACTAGCCCACCTTTCTGCCAATAGTTGCTTATATCTCACCCTAACTTCCTCCTCCCTTAGTTTATACACTTTTACCTCTCTCTTACTTGCTGTTGCCATTTTCTTTTTGTCCCATCTACCTTTTACTATAACTGTAGCTACAACTAAATAATGATCCGATATATCCGTTGCCCCTCTATAAACATGTACATCCTGAAGCCTACCCATCAACCTTTTATCCACCAATACATAATCTAACAAACTACTTTCATTACGTGCTATATCATACCTTGTATACTTATTTATCTTCTTTTTCATAAAATATGTATTACTTATTACCAAACCTCTTTCTACACATAGCTCTATTAACGGTTCTCCATTTACATTTACCCCTGGCACCCCAAATTTACCTACTACTCCCTCCACAACATTTTTACCCACTTTAGCATTAAGATCCCCAACCACAAGTATTCTCTCATTTGGTTCAAAACTCCCCACGCACTCACTCAACATTTCCCAAAATCTCTCTCTCTCCTCTACACTTCTCTCTTCTCCAGGTGCATAAACACTTACTATAACCCACTTTTCACATCCAACCTTTATTTTACTCCACATAATCCTTGAATTTAAACATTTATACTCCCTCTTTAAATGCCATAACTGATTATTCAACATTATTGCCACTCCTTTAGCAGAGTCAGTGATTCTGGAGATTTCTGGTAGAGAGTTCCAGGTTTTGGGCCCTTTTATGTACAGTGAATTTTTGAAGAGATTTAGCTGGACATGGGGAATGCCATAGAGATTTTTGTGCCTAGTATTATGTCTGTGGGTCATGTTGCAACTATCAAGAAAGTGCTTCACTTTGGGATTTATATGAGAATTTATTGTTCTGCAAATGTAAGATGCACAGTAGTAAGAGTGAATGTTTTGTATAGTGAGTAGGTTTAGGTCTTAAAGAGTGGGGGGGAAGGGGGTTGTCTAGCAGCAGACTGTGTGATCATTCATTGGCTATTGGTGAGTTGCTGATGGGGATCCCTAGGCACAAATAGCATAGGTGAGGTAGGGGTAAATCAGTGAATAGTATAGTGTAAGTAGTGCTGTTTGTGGTACAAAATATTGTATCTTTGAGAGGATGCCAACTGTTTTGGATACTTTTTTTGTTGTGTTGGATATGGACGTTGAATTTCAAGTTGCTGCTAAGGTGCAGACCCAGAAATTTTGCCCTCATTATGTTTTGCAATAAAGGTATTGTTAAGCATAATATTTAGTTGGACCTCACTTGCTCTGCATCCAAACATAATATAGAAGGTTTTGTCAATATTAAGTGTAAGTTTATTAGCAGTCATCCAGGTCCATATTTTAATGAGCTCTTCATTAACAGTAGTGTTGAGTGAAGCAAGATTAGGGTGAGAGATGACAAAAGTTGTGTCGTCAGCAAAGAGAATTGGTCTAAGTTGTTGCGATACATTTGGAAGGTCGTTGATGTATAAAAGGAAAAGTAGGGGGCCTAAAATGCTTCTCTGTGGTATGCCAGTGTCCAGAGGTCTTTTTGTGGAGGTGTCCTTAATAGAGATGTATTGCTGTCTATTAGTAAGGTAAGACTTAATATATGCAAGTGCATGGCCTCTTATACCTTAGTGATCAAGTTTGTGGAGCAGGATGCTGTAGTCTACTGTATCAAAAGCTTTCTTAAGGTCAATAAAGAGTCCAAGTGGATATTCATTTTTCTTGAATGCTGTGTATAGTAGTTCTAGTATTTTTGTAGCTGCATCATTTGTGCTTTTATTTCTGCTGAAGCCAAACTGGCAGAGGTTGAGGATGCTTTGTGATGTTATGAAGGAGTATAGTCTCTTATGTATGAGTTTCCTGAAGATTTTGGATAGTAAAGGCAAGTTTGATATTGGCTTATAGTTGTTTACATCAGTTGGGTCACCACCTTTGTGTATTGGTGTAACCCTTGTTATCTTGAGTGATGTCAGGACAGTGTTGGTTTCTTGTGATTTGTTAAAGAGTCATGCAATGGTGGGTGAAAGGACATGACCCACTCATTTGTACAATAGTGGTGGGACATGAGCTATCACTAGGCCTAATTACTGTTATAATGAATTTACAAAAAAGTAGCTATGCATCAGAACTGCAATGTCTTTACTCCGTTTAATAATAAGTATTAAAATTTTTCATTGTTTTCAGAATTTTAGTACAATATTTGATATATTCCATCAAACAAATTTTTTGTGCCCCTCCTAAAAATGCCTGTAGGGTGTGGTAAGGTTGCCCCCCACCCAAAGTTTAAAGATTATGTAATTTTTCTCAGGACTCCAGAGTATCGTGACTTAGCCTTCAATGTGCCCCGAGGCCTGCCTTGTCTCCAAAAGTGGTCGCTCATCCCTGAAAACACAGATATTGTTATGACTCATGGCCCACCATGGGGCCAGGGAGATTTTACTAAAGGAAAGAAACACGTTGGATGTGAGGCTCTTCTGGCTGTCATACAAAACAAAGTCGTCCCAAAGTATCATGTGTTTGGCCATATTCATGAGGGTAAGTTTATACACAAAGCAAAAAAATACAAAATAAAAGTTTATTTCTTTGCAAATGTTACAATGTGTGTTTACATTTCATAATGTGATTGATACAAAGAAGGCACTATCATGCCAGGGCATTTCAACAGACTTAACCTAATACTTAAAGACTACTTAAGTCTAAACAGGTAAAGAGTGGTAAATTTCAAATATTCAATATTTTGCTCTATTATTAATACAGTGGTACCTCTACTTACGAGCAGCTCCCAACTCGAACAATTATGTAAATGTATTTTTGTAGGTGCTTTTGTAAGTGTATTTTTGGGGGTCTGAAATGGATTAATCTAATTTTCATTATTTCTTATGGGAAAAAATTCCTTCGGTATTGGCACTTGAATAACCATCTGGAACGAATTAAGCTCGTAAGTCGAGGTACCACTGTATAAGGTAGCCAAATTTTTTAGTTAATAAGCTTTATAGTTTAATGTAGACAAAACTGATAACAGTATTACAAGTAGTACAATTTATGATACAAACATACATTTTTAGGTATGTAATAATGGTTTAATAGATAAGGGGTAATAAAATATTTGGGAGAGTTGCTTCAAAACTGGTTAGAGATTAACATAGAGTGGGTATGGTTATGATTGAGAGAGGAAATGTTTTTTAAGTAAAGTAATAAATTGATTTGTAGGCAAGGGACCTCTTGCTGTTTCGGGCAAAGAGTTCCAGATTTTTGGGCCCTTTATGTGCATTGCATTTTTGCATAGTGTGAGACAGACACGAGGGATATCAAAAAGTGTTTTGTGCCTCGTGTTATGCCTGTGTGTTCTGTTGTAGCTGTCTAGGAGAAGTTTGAGTGGAGGGTTTATATTGGAGTTTAATGTTCTGTATATATAGTAGGCACAATAATATGTGTGTATATTTTGTGTATTAAGTAAGTTCAAGCTCTTGAAGAGTAGTGGGGTGTGTTGTCTGGTTCAGGAGTTTGTGATCATCCCCACCCCAGCTTTTTGTTGGGTTATTAAAGGTTTAAGGTGATTGGCCGTGGTCAGTCCCCAAACACAATTACCATAGGTGAGGTAAGGGTGTATTAGTTCGTGATTTAAAGTAAGGACCTGCCAGGAATAACGGAGCGGCTACAGGAGGCCAATATATCTGAAATACGTAGGGAGACACTAGTCAGAGAAATAACAAACATCGAATTAAAACTAAAGGAATCCTACAGGAATCAAGAAATGAAGGAAGAACAAAAAGCTATAAATGAAATTGAAAGAAACCCAAAGTATTTCTTTTCTTATGCAAAATCAAAGTCGAGAACAACATCCAGTATTGGGCCCCTACTTAAACGGGATGGGTCCTACACAGATGACAGCAAGGAAATGAGTGAGTTACTTAAATCCCAGTATGACTCAGTTTTTAGCGAGCCGCTAACCAGACTGAAAATCGAAGACCTAAATGAATTTTTTATGAGAGTGCCACAGAACTTGACAGACGCATGCCTATCTGACATCACCACGACGCCAAATGACTTCGAAAAGGCAATAAATGACATGCCCATGCACTCCGCTCCGGGCCCAGACTCATGTAACTCAGTGTTCATCAAGAACTGCAAGAAGCCCCTATCACGTGCTTTTAACATCCTATGGAGAGGGAGCATGGACACTGGAGTCGTCCCGCAGTTACTAAAAACAACAGACATAGCCCCACTCCACAAAGGGGGCAGTAAAGCAATAGCAAAGAACTACAGACCAATAGCGCTAACGTCCCATATCATAAAAATCTTTGAAAGGGTTCTAAGAAGCAAGATCGCCACTCATCTTGATACTCATCAATTGCACAACCCAGGGCAGCATGGGCTTAGAGCAGGCCGCTCCTGTCTGTCCCAACTACTGGACCACTACAACAAGGTCCTGGATGCTCTAGAAGACAAACAAAATGCAGATGTTATATACACAGACTTTGCAAAAGCCTTTGACAAGTGTGACCATGGTGTAATAGCACAGAAAATGCGTGATAAATGAATAACAGGAAAAATTGGTAGATGGATCTATAATTTCCTAACAAGTAGAACACAAAGAGTAGTAGTCAACAGAGTAAAGTCTGAGGCAGCTACTGTGAAAAGCTCTGTTCCACAAGGCACAGTACTTGCTCCCATCCTGTTCCTCATCCTCATATCGGACATAGAAAGGGATATAAGCCACAGTGCTGTGTCTTCCTTTGCAGATGACACCCGAATCTGTATGACAGTGTCCACCGTTGAAGACACTGCAAGACTCCAAGCAGACATAAACCAAATCTTTAAATGGGCTGCAGAAAACAATATGAAGTTCAATGATGAGAAATTTCAATTACTCCGATATGGAAAACGTGAGGAAATTAAAATCTCATCAGAGTATAAAACAAATTCCAACCACACAATGTTAAAGACCTGGGAGTGATCATGACAGAGGATCTCACCTTCAAGGACCGTAACACTGTAGCAATTGCATCTGCTAGAAAAATGACAGGATGGATAATGAGAACCTTCAAAACCAGGGATGCCAAGCCTATGTTGACACTTTTCAGGTCACTTGTTCTATCTAGGCTGGAATATTGCTGCACACTAACTGCACCTTTCAAAGCAGGTGAAATTGCTGAACTAGAAAATGTACAGAGAACCTTCATGGCACGCATAACTACAATAAACCACCTCAATTACTGGGAACGCTTGAAGTTCCTAAACCTGTACTCCCTGGAACGCAGGCGGGAGAGATACATTATTATATACACTTGGAAAATCCTAGAGGGATTAGTACCAAACTTGCACACGAGTGTCACTCCCTACGAAAGCAAAAGACTCGGTAGACGATGTAACATCCCCCCAATGAAAAGCAGGGGTGCCACTAGCACGTTGAGAGACAACACAATAAGTATCAGGGGCCCAAGACTGTTCAACTGCCTCCCAGCATACATAAGGGGGATTACCAATAGACCCCTGGCTGTCTTCAAGCAGGCACTGGACAGGCACCTAAAGTCGGTGCCTGACCAGCCAGGCTGTGGTTCGTACGTTGGACTGCATGTGGCCAGCAGTAACAGCCTGGTTGATCAGGCTCTGATCCAACATGAGGCCTGGTCACAGACCGGGCCGCAGGGGCGTTGACCCCTGGAACTCTCTCCAGGTAAACTCCAGATAGGCCTGTATACTTAGTAGTACTTGTAGAAACAAAGAATATTATTATTATATTATACACGTTGGTTCTTCCTGCATAATAGATTTTCTCTGCAGGGATATACAGTGCTGTGTCAAATCCAAGTGGGTTATTTGGAAAATACTACCTGCCTCAGCATATTAGTTGTTTTATAAGGAATTTTTTTTTGGGGCGAGATGTATAATTAGGACTTCTTGTATTTATTATTTGCGGAGTTATGTTTGCCAAATTGTCTATAAAAACCCAATAAATATTTGTTTGACAAGGAACAATTTACCCTATAAGAATGACTGCCATCTGTAAAACAGTGAAAAGTTATTATGGCTCTGTCTCTAACTACAGATTATTTACTTTGACTAATTTTTCAGGCTATGGTGTGACCGGAAATGGCAAAACAGTCTTCGTGAATGCTGCTATGTGTAACATCCACTATAAACCTGTGAACCCGCCTATTGTATTTGACCTACCTCTCCCTCATGGCTACAGCAAAAATATTTGTTGATATTTGCTATCATGGCCAATTTGTCTACCTTAAACATTTTACTATTTTATATAATTTTTTATCAATAACATTTTATAATTACAATGCTGTATGTATGTGAAATATGGACCATTATTTCCAGAAGTTTGGAAAAGATAATTTTTAACAACAATAAAATTAGAATTTATAATTTGTGTATTTTTAACCATATTATATTTTCTAAGCAAAATTTATGCCTTTTTTTTTATGAATGTAAGATAGGTCTTTCTCTCATAATGATAGTGTTTCTGAAAATTATTCAATTGTTCAGAACTAGGAACCCATTTTTCCATAAGCACTCATGTTATAAGTGGAGATGCATTTTTCACCCATAATATTCCATATCTAATTTAATTTGTTTTTCAACCATGAAATCTGAGAGACCAGTAGAACAATGAGGATAGCATTAAGTATTCCATTATGGGTTCATCAGCTACAAGAGCTTCAAAAGTTTTATTCCAGCAGAGCTGGAGTTACTATTACATGGGAACTGCCTTCAGTTGGGATAGCCTATCCCTTACACAGGAGAAATGGATTTTTTATGAGGATATCTCTATCCCAGTTAATTGATTTAGTTGGACTTGAGTCCTGGAAATGGGAAGTACAATGCCTGCACTTTAAAGGAGGGGTCTGAGATAGTGACAGCTGGGAGGGACTTTTCTCAGCTGTAGTATCTGAGCTCCTCTGCAAAGACAGTGATTATGTATGAGTGTGGTGAAAGTGTTGAATGATGATGAAAGTTTTTTCTTTTTGGGGATTTTCTTTCTTTTTGGGTCACCCTGCCTCGGTGGGAGACGGCCGACTTGTTGAAAAAAAAAAAAAAAAAAAAAAAAAATCTCTATCCCAGAATGGGGACAACAGAAATCATATATGAGACAGGAAAAAAAAAAGAGGGGGAAAGAAATTTTAATGACATAATATATCTAAGTATGTACAATAATATACAACAATGTAGAAGACCTTTGCCTAAGAGTACATACTTTTGCATACTTGATGGCCAGCCTGTACATCATGAAACAAACTCTTCTTCATTTTACTACAGCAACACCTACTAAATGTAGACTAAACCAAGATAAGTTGGGAAGGGCTAAGCTGCATTACTGAACATTAATTCATTAGAGGAAATTAAGAATAATTTGCTTGAGCTATCGTAATTGCTGATCAGCAATTTAAGTTTCAAAGTGCAAATATTTTAATGGCAGAATATTTTAAGTCAGGGATCTATTGTAGTTGTAAAATTGTAAACTGGCTCTCATATTCAAGTACAGTAAATGCCCACACAATGACACCTTGGTTAACATAAATCTTTTTATCAAGGGATGTGTTAGGGAATTAATTTACAACAACCTGTTCCCTAAAGACTTATTTCTCCCCTCATGAATGTAATAACAACAACAACCTGTCCTTAATAACATGTCAGGAAGCTCTATTCCCAGGTTGGACTGGTACACTAGGAAGTGTTCCAGCCTGGAACTTAATGTTACTACAGTGGTACCTCGACTTACGATGGTCCCCAAACTCACCCTTTTATGTAAGTTTATTTTTTTAAATGCTTTTGTAAGTGTAATTTTGGGGGTCTAAAAGGACTAGTCTATTCTACATTATTTCTTAAGGAGATAAATTCGTTTGGTAATGGCACTTGAACAGCATTCTGGAATGAAAAAATATCGTAAGTCGAGGTACCACTGTACTTCTGTATATTAATATTCCTTAAGAAGTCTTGATGAAAGAAGCAGTGAGGATTATAATGATGGGAAGGTAGAGAGGGTTGCCAGTCATAGGGAAATAGGGGTTATTGATGGAATCATTACTTTTGAGTTAGCATATTGGATACAACAGACTCATACACGGTCAACTCGAGGTGAGGCACCCAGTCCCACTGGAGCAATGATCAGAATATGCTGACATTTTAGCATCTTTTTTAAAATATATAGTTAGGGCTTTATGATGCTGGAGTGCTCTGTAATACAGAATATGCTGACATTTTAGCATCTTTTTTAAAATATATAGTTAGGGCTTTATGATGCTGGAGTGCTCTGTAACTGAGGAACTGAAAATGCTCTCTTAATATCCTTCAAACTTGTAGCATTTGTGCATCTTTGAGGAAGGTTCTGGTTGTTAATTAATGCTATACGTAGGTGCCAATTTGCCAATTTTACATGTGCAAATAATGCAGCGGTTTTCATTCAGTGATTTGAGAATGCATCCTCTGATTGGCTTCGAATTATTCACACTACTTACAGGAAGGTTCAGTTGTCTTTGGAATGTGTAGGTGCTCATTTTATTTAAAAAATTATGGCTTATACATACTGTGATATCGTGAAAATGCCCTTTTGAAGGTTTTCAAAACTTAATGGAAAATGCACAATGACAGCAATATACTACATCAAACACATAAATATAAATACAGTGGAACCCACCATATCAGTTGAATTTTCATTCAGATGCTGTTCATGCCTTACTAAGCGAATTTATCTCCTTGAAAAGTTGTAAATAGACTATCCTTTTAGACCCCCAAAATTACACTTAACAAAGCATTTTAAAAATAAACTTACTATAGGTAAGTTTGGGGACCATGTAACGGGTACCACTGTAAATACATCTTGAAACCCACCATATCAGTTGAATTGTCATTCATTATTCATCCTCCTGTACTTATGGTTTCTGATATTTTTCTACCTCTGTATATTGTATACTACCTTGTTACAATCCTCTTCGCTCTGACAGCTGTTGTAACAAGAGTTTTACAAAGATAGAGATTTTATTGTACTTAATTTCTTATATCCATGTACAGTGGACCTCTGGTTTTCGTCCTTAATCCATTCCATACATGGTTACAATCATGAACAAATTACAGAGTAATGAGATTCTAGGGAATGCATCCATTGCCCCAACAACAGATGTTGCCTGTCCCTCTTCGGCAGGACAGCCAGACAGTCATTGCAAACAGCAGCAGGTTGCGCCAGGATCTGCTGCTTGCAGGAGCACCATCGCTAGCAGCCCGAGGGAGAGCTGCCCTGGGGACATGTCAACGTCCTGGTGGATGCCAGTTTGATTGCAGATCCCAGCCCTCTCTGTCTGCTGGGAGGGGCTGTTGGTTGTTCCCACCTGGAGCCCTCCAGGTGCCCAGACATCCACCGTGCGCACGGATGTTGAAGCTTGATGAACTGAGTGCACACTGCCAGTGGCACACCCGACAGCTGCCTCGCGGTCGAAGTCCACGGCGCTGTCCCTGCAGTGGAAGTTCCCGAGAGCCCGGCACACCCTGTGCCATTGCTGGCTGACATCGTGGGCTGGGAGGGAAAAAGTACCCTCTAAAAGTTGGGGTGGCGCTGGGAGTTGGGTGAGTGAGGCGGGGGAGTTGAATTGTGGAGGAGCAGGGGTGAGGGGGTTATGAGAGGGTCACTGTTTACCACACACGGGGCAAGCCCGGGAAATGGGGGGTGAGGGGCACTATTCCCTACACACTGATTGTGCAGTTGTACACACTGTCCTAGCTACAACAAACACAACATTTATTTGTTTCCCATGCACATCTTGAAAGATATGGGCATGTGGCTCCCCAAAAACCAGTGTTCTCTTCATCTTCACCTGCACACCCCGCCCCCTTCCCCCCGGCTGCGTGGGGAAGGGTGAGGGAGAAATCGTGGGGTGCTGGCAGGAGGACTGACACGACACTCAAGCACTTATGTGGACTGGCAAAATCCGCCTCTAGACCATAAGCAAATAGAGGCGAATGGCTAAGTTCCAAATCGAGGAAGAGGGGGAGGAGGCAGGCGAGAGAGGTAGGCCTTCTGGACCCACTTCAAACCAACACTTTTGTGTTTCACTAGGTAGATCACTAGTCACAGCTCACACATAAGAGTTCCAGCAACAATACAGCTGCAATCCAACGATATGAGTTGCATGATAAGTTATCAGTCGGGTGAAATAAGCAGTCCTGAGATAGAAAGCCTAGGAACTCACTCACACACACGTCCTCTCCCCTCAGACACTCAGCCCGCACTGTTTTAGAGTGGTTAGTGTTTTTATTTAATAAATGTATGGAAGAGGGTAAGGTACCTAGGGATTGGAAGAGAGCATGCATAGTTCCTTTGTATAAAGGCAAAGGGGACAAAAGAGAGTGTAAAAATTATAGGGGAATAAGTCTGTTGAGTATACGTACCTAGTAAAGTGTATGGTAGTTATTATTGAAAGAATTAGGAGTAAGACAGAGAGCAGGATAGCAGATGAACAAGGAGGCTTTAGGAAGGGTAGGGGGTGTGTAGTCCAAGTGTTTGCAGTGAAACATATAGGTGAACAATATTTAGATAAGGGTAAAGAGGTGTTTGTGGCATTTATGGATTTGGAAAAGGCATATGATAGGGTGGATAGGGGGGCAATGTGGCAGATGTTGCAAATGTATGGAATAGGAGGTAGGTTATTGAAAGCGGTGAAAAGTTTTTACGAGGATAGTGAGGCACAGGTTAGAGTATGTAGGCGAGAGGGAGATTATTTCCCAGTAAAAGTAGGCCTTAGACAGGGATGTGTGATGTCACCATGGTTGTTCAATATATTTATAGATGGAGTTGTAAGAGAAGTGAATGCTTGGGTGTTGGCAAGAGGTGTGGGGTTAAAAGATAAAGAATCTAACACAAAGTGGGAGTTGTCACAGTTGCTCTTTGCTGATGACACTGTGCTTTTGGGGGATTCTGAAGAGAAGTTGCAGAGGTTGGTGGATGAGTTTGGTACGGTATGTAAAAGAAGGAAATTAAAAGTGAATATAGGAAAGAGTAAGGTGATGAGGATAACAAAAAAATTAGATAACTGAAGATTGGATATCAGATTGGAGGGAGAGAGTATGGAGGAGGTGAATGTGTTCAGATATTTGGGAGTGGATGTGTCAGCAGATGGGTATATGAAGGATAAGGTGAATCATATAATTAACGAGGGGAAAAAGGTGAGTGGTGCACTGAGGAGCTTGTGGAGACAGAGAACTTTATCCATGAAAGCAAAGAGGCGAATGTATGAGAGTATAGTTATACCAATACTCTTGTATGGGTGTGAGACATGGGTTGTGAATGTTGCAACAAGGAGAAGGCTGGAAGCAGTGGAGATGTCATGTCTGAGGGCAATGTGTGGTGTGAATATAATGCAGAGAATCCGTAATTTGGAGATTAGGAGGAAGTGTGGGATTACCAAAACTATTATCCAGAGAGCTGAGGAGGGGTTGTTGAGATGGTTTGGACATATAGAGAGGATGGAACAAAATTGAATGACTTCGAGAGTGTATAAATCTGTAGTGGATGGAAGGCAGGGTAGGGGTCGGCCTAGAAAAGGTTGGAGGGAGGGGGTAAAGGAGGTTTTGTGTGCGAGGGGCTTGGATTTCGAGCAAGCATGCGTGAGCGTATTTGATAGGAGCGAATTGAGACAAATGGTTTTTAGGACTTGACGTGCTGTTGGAGTGTAGGCAAGGTAACATTTACGAAGGGTTTCAGGGAAACTGGCAGGCCGGACTTGATTCCTGGAGATGGGAAGTACAGTGCCGGCACTCTGAAGGAGGGGTGTTAATGTTGCAGTTTTGTAGCTGTAGTGTAAGCACGCCTCTGGCAAGACATTGATGGAGTGAATGATGATGAAAGTTTTTCTTTGTCGGGCCACCCTGCCTTGGTAGGAAACGGCCTATGTGTTAATAATAAAAAAAAAGGATGTGTTTCAGGTCTGTTAGATGTAAAACACTGACACACAACATACTGTGTACATATACTGTATCACTCCATAAATATTTAGTGTTAGATTGTGTTGAGTTCCGATTCCTGGATAGGTGTACAGTATACACTACTGTGTTGCGCATAGCTCAGTATTGTACACCTTTAATATGATTGGAGCAAAGAAAGCCACTATCATGCCGAGGTATTTCGGGCAGACTTAACCTAATACTTATAGACTACGTATACTTAAGTCTAGACAGGTGAAGAGTAGTAGAATACAAATACGTACGTATTAAATATTTCACTCTATTATTAGTATGAGGTAGTACAATTTATGATACAATCATTCATTTTTAAGTTCATAATTAAGTTCTTTTACAGTGGTAGAACACAAATACGTATTCTATATTTCAATCTATTATTAATGTGTGAGGTTTACCTGGAGTTTACCTGGAGAGGGTTTCGGTGGTCAACGCCTCCGCGGCTCGGTCTGAGACCAGGCCTCATGGTGGATCAGGGTCTGATCAACCAGGCTGTTACTGCTGGCCGCACGCAAACTGATGTACGAACCACAGCCCGGTTGGTCAGGTACTGATTTTAGGTGCCTGTCCAGTGCCTTCTTGAAGATAGCCAGGGGTCTATTGGTAATCTCCCTTATGTATGCTGGGAGGCAGTTGAACAGTCTTGGGCCCCGGACACTTATTGTGTTGTCTCTCAATGTTCTCATGGCGCCCCTGCTTTTCATTGGGGGAATGTTGCATCTCCTGCCGAGTCTTTTGCTTTCATAGGGAGTGATTTTCCTGTGCAGGTTTGGTACCAATCCCTCCAGGACCTTCCAAGTGTATATTATCATGTATCTCTCTCGCCTGCATTCCAGGGAATACAGATCAAGGACCTTCAACCATTCCCAGTAATTTAGGTGCCTTATCATACTTATGTGTGCCGTGAAAGGTAGTACAATTTATGATACAATCAATTTGTGATAAAATCAATCACACATTTTTTAGTTTGTAATAAGTTCTTTTACCCTATTATAACCCTTAAACTGTTTAAACGTAGATCTACGTTTTTTTGCCCAGCGCTCCGAATATTTTGAAAAAAAAAAAAAGTTGTTTTTTTAAATGAAGAGGGCATTATTCTACAAGTTATAAGATAATTTTTTTTTTAGGGTCAGTATTTACCGAGATATAAGCCCGGGAAGTTGGTGCTGGATGCTCACCTGACGGCAACATGGAGTCCTGCGGCTTGCAGGAGTGTTGCCGATATACCTTTTTTTTTCATTTTTTTATTATTTTTGTATAATTTTTATGCTCTGATAATTACAATTTAAAGTAGTTCTTGTGATTTCATAGCCAATCTTTGTTTTGACACTAATATTAGGTACTGAAATTGTACTCAAATAGTCACAAACACACTGACAGGTGAACATTTTCACCCGCCTTGGTCATTTACTATTGTCTTGAAATATATATAAAGTATTTATGGGTCCCAGCAATGTTTTAGACACGCTGGAGTATATATGAAACTCCTTGAAGCATGGTGTAAGACTGAGTGTCACTAAACTGCTGACAGTGCAGCAGTGGTTTGACACTTGATGATCGTGCACTGCTGCAGGGAACCCCTGGCTTTGTTTGTTTTCACTGTTACACATAAACATGTCTTTCTGTCTGCCTGTTGTCTCTGTCTTTCTGTCTGCCTGTGTGTGTCTGCCTGTGTGTGCTTGTCTTTCTGTCTGCCTGTGTGCCTCTGTCCTACACCAAATGGATAAAAACCCCTTCAAAAATTATACTTGTTACTACTGTAACAAAACTGGACACACAGAAGTTTTGCTGGTCTAGACGGTGAGATCAGGAAAGGGAGGAACCATCCCAGTGGACCCCAACTGCAGAGACACATTGAGTTGCCTACATTAGGTCTTCAAAGCAAGGTGAGGATTAACCTTTGGATCTAGACCCCAGGATGCATGCATTTTCTAGTAGGTCCACAGTTGCCTTGCATAAGGATGTGGGCAGGGTTGAGAACATACTGTCCTTGAGAGATGGATGTAGCACCTACTCCTTGCTACGCTCTGGAGTGCTGCCAGTGTCTAATGATACCTATACCTATATTATTGAAGGACTTTACGGGTTCGACCATAAGAACACCAGTACACAAATTATGGGTAGAATCTGCATACCAAGTTGGCTATCTCCCTGTAGGTATTTCGGATGAAATTCCTTTCGAAGGGGTCAACCTCTTATTAGGGAATAATGTAATGGGCTTGTTAGACAGTGACGAACAACTAGTTTGGTTGAAACCAAATCCCAAAGTTTGGGAGGAGAAGGCTAGGGAAACCCTGCCAGATCTTTTCCCTGCTGGTTCCACCGCGAGAAGTATGGCTCATGATCCTGCTACCAATAGACTTCATGATATTTCTCATGAGGATGGTGAGGGCTTAAGTCTGGAAACTCTGTTTTCTGATGTTGAACTGCAGTCAACTGAAGAAAAGGATGTTGCAGCCAGAGCTGAGCATGATTGGAGCATGGATCAGTTAAGTAGTGTCAGAGAGGCTGCACCTACGGTGAATTTAATTTCCGTGCAGGAGAATGATGTCACTCTTAAGCTGATCAGAGCCTCAGCTGTGCTTTCATTTCAGGGAGGAAACTCTTACAAGGAAGTCGCCTCCATTTGCAGTACCGATGGAAGGAGAACAAGGTTTTTGTCACCAGATGGTGATGTCCAAGGTTTCCAGGCATTTCTTCAAGCCTCAGCTGTGGGAGACTGTCGAAGAGTATATTAAGACCTATCATGTCTGTCAAATTATAGGGAAACCTAGTCAAAGTATTAAACCTGTTCCCCTTCAGCCTATTTCAGCACCAGGTGGACCCTTCAGCAAGCTGGTAGTGGATGTAGTTGGTCCAGTCCCAAGGACCAGAATGGGAAATGATTATTTACTCACAATTATTTGCTCCACTACCAGGTACCTGGATGCAGTCCCTTTACATAAGATGACAGCTCATGTAGTCTTAAGGGCTTTGATGAAATTCTTCTATTCATGTTGGTTTTCCTTATGAAGTGCAAACAGACCAAAGGCCTAACCTCACCTCAAAGTTATTTAGAAATGTTTTAAAGGGATTAAAAGTAGAGCCTAACTTTTCAACTGCCTCTCACCCTAAATCTCAGGGGGATATAGAGAAATTCCATCAAACAAACAAACAAACAAACAAACAAATTTTATTTCATTGCAGGTTACATGGGTATTGGAAGTTACAATGTAAATTGAGTGCAAGGAGAGCCACTGACATGCCATGGCATTAGGGGCAGCTTATTCTAGTCCTTAAAAACTAGGTACTTAATATTAGAGAAATTTATTGAGTTTATTCTAGTTAAAAATTATTTTCAAAATTACAATATGATGAAATTTTACTGTTTAAATTATTATATAATGATATTAGATCTTAGATTGTTACAGGTGTTAAGATTCTTGAATGATAATATGGAATTGAGATTATCTTAAGGAAAATAACATTGAGCATTTTTGACATTAACTTATAATATGAGTAGGGGGTAACATAATAGTAACATATTATTAAAAATTGAGATTATCGTATAGGAAAGTAACAATGAGCATTTTTCAAAGTAGTTTATAGCATGATCATTTAGGTTTGGGTGAGTAGGTGGTTTTTGAGTTGAGTCTTAAATTGATTTTCAGACAAGATTATCTTAATATTTACTGGTAATGAATTCCAGATTCTGGGGCCCTTTATGTGCATAGAATTTTTACATAGGTTGATATGAACACGGGGTATATCAAAAAGTGATCTGTGTCGTGTGTTGTGGTCATGGGTCCTATTAAAGTTGGTGAGGAGAGTTTTGAGCAGAGGGTTTATATTAGAGTGTAAAGTTTTATATATGTAGTAGGCACAAGAGTAAGTATGAATGTTCTTTACGGTGAGTAGTTTGAGACTTTTGAATATTGGTGGAGTATGCTGTCTAGAGTGGGAATTTGTTATCATTCTGACTGCGGCAAACCCTTAAGACAATGATACAAGCCTACGGTATAGACAATACTAACAACTGGGATGAGAGGATCCCTCTCTTTGTATTTGCTGAGCAGGGAAGCACTCTGGAATCTCTGAGCTATTGGCTTGGGGAGGATAATGATGCTCTTCCCCTCGGAGTTTTTTCTCATTTTCAGACACTGTTTTGCTCGTATGAAGTGGGTGGTACCAGTGAACGTATCAACCAGACCAGGATGATGTGGGACCGTAATGTGGACCGTAATGCTCTGGAGAGGAGGTACTGACATTGGAGCCAATTCATGTGAAAATCTTAATGGCAAGTTGCTGTGAGCTGAACATGGTATTGGGGAAGTTCTCAGATGTAAGGTATAAAACCCACACACTCGAGCAGAAAAAAAATAAGTGTAATGTACACAGTAACCGGTTAAAGGGTTTAAAGTTATATCAGAAATCCAGAATGACCAACGTTTTAATGGAAGGTAAATGGATGCAAAACAGTAATCTGTTGTAGGCAAAAGTGTATTTAAGAAATTCCATATTTGTAAAAGATTTTAAGAAACATATGTTTGGTCTTACTAAGAAAAATGTTGGAGAGTTGGCTCAGCCACCGTGGAACTTTGTAAAAGTTTGATATGTCAGTAAAGGGGAAAAGTTAAAACTCCATGAGGTAATTGTTAAGGAAGCTGAGCCAATTCAACAATTCTTGTGTGGCAAAAATCTGTATGAAAAATGGGATATGGAGGAAGAAGTGAAATTCTTCCAGCACCAGTTTGTAGTGCTTAATGAGAGTCAGTGGGCATTCTCATGCTTCATGGTTCCCAAATTAGATGGCACCCTGAGCATATGCACTGACTGCCACAAGGTACATTTAACAATTAAGGTTTACAGGATTAGAAAGATTGATACTAGTGCACTAAGAGATGCAAAAAAAAAAATAAACTAAAACATGTGGCAGGAAGATGTGATTTTCATGGCCTGTGTGCCAGTACCATTTCCATGTGTGTATTGCCAGTTGGGTTCATTGTGTACATAAAATTTATGTGAGATGGAACGTGAAGGTATTTTTGGAAACTTGATGTACACAGCCTGGGTGCAAAGAGATGTTTTTGGTGTTTGTTTTTATACTGCGAGAAGTTGCAGAACTATTACTATCTATAAACAACTTTCTAAGTTTAAGTGTCTGAGAGGAAGTAGTCACTGACAACTCTGATATTAGCGATCCATCACAATAATAAATATAATAAACATAGCGCAGGAGCTAGAACACGTTCCCTGCAAACAATAAATTTATTACATAACTGCACAAATATGTACAAAAACATATCTTCCGTTTAAGATGAGTGAACAGAAGGAACGAAATAAGTCTGGCAGCGAGGGCTGCTTAAATATGCGGATTCAATTATAGATTTGATAAAACTCACGAGATTAGTGATGGAATCATTAAGTGAACTGATTGAATGTCAACAAATAATAAAATATCAAGTATTAATTACTCATCATATGCGTATCTTACGAATTAAACGTGGATGACTGGAATATCAAAATTGTTGATTCAAGTTAGACTTCTGGCGTTCAGATAGCAACCAAAGAACTGGTGTTTATTGCCGGTCGAGGTGGGATTTATGGGCAGGTCTTCTTATATCTACTACTCCAGTTGACCTTGCACTAAATAGTTACCTGGTAGTTTATCCCCATTGGAAAGTACCTATACCTAGAAAAACTTGCATAGTTGCATCCTGGAGAAGGGCCAGAGACCCCCCATTTAAAGTAAGCCACAATGCTTGGCTTTCTTGGGTTATCCTGACATATTATCCCTGTTCGGTTTGACAAACAGAATAAAATTTTTTTTTATCTCGTTCCCAGCTTCGTTCTCTCCCTCTCCCTCCCAATTCCTTGTTTATTGTTTCTTGAGCTGAAGTTCCTGAAACACGAACAGTAAGAAAAGTCACCCCGACACCCGTTTCCGACAGCTTCAATTTACAGAGCTGCGAGTGAGTGTACCAGGCAACATTACTCCTGTTTTTGTTGTACGAGCTTTTTTTTTTTTACTAAACTGTCACGGGTCGCTGCCTGGTGAAAGAGAAATGTATGCCGGGAATAATATTTAAAAAATATTCATTGCGCATGATGTTAGTAATGGTTTATTAAAAATTGTTTACTCATATATATATATATATATATATATATATATATATATATATATATATATAAATTAGGCACTCTCTAGATGGGAGGCTGACACACAAAAAAAAACTTGTATCAGGAAGAGTGGACTCCAAAGCCTGGTGGTCCTTCGCCAAGGACTGACAAGGTTATTCACCTGATAATAATAATAATAATAATAATAATAATAATAATAATAATAATAATAATAATAATAATATCTTTATTTCTACAAGTACATGTAGAGGGTATACAGGCCTAGCTGACATCAATGACATACTACTATATAGTAAACCGCTTGTTATGCAGAGTATTTCGGGCAAATTAGGTCAGTTTTATCCCAGGATTCGACCCACACAAGTAGACTAACACCCAGGTACCCATTTTACTGATGGTGAACATAGACAACCAGTGTAAGGAAACACGCCTAATGTTTCTATTCTCGCCGGGAATCGAACCCGGACTCTTACCGTGTGAAGCGAGAGCTTTAGCCACCAGGCCACGGGGCACATCTGAATCGGTAGGATGGGACTGTCTTTACTAGAAATCTAGAATATTTTGTTTCCAAGACGCAAGGCCCTAAACTAGTTAGGGAAACTGCTCTGCTAGCCGCAAGAAACGTGTGTAAGTTGTCAGAGGTGTTAATAAGGCAAGATGAAGTATCTGTTTTTAAATCCCTGGATCCGGATGAGGTGAATCCAAGATTGCTGAACAGATGTATAAATGACCTTCGTTGTGGAAAGAATCAAATTTAGTCCCTATTCCCCCAAAATAGTAGAGAGTAATCACCAACTACAGACCACTGTCACTTCTGTGAATAACTTGAAAAATTCTTGAGAAAATAATCTCACGCAAATGACACCGTTTTTTACTATCTCTCCTTTGTGACCATCAATATGGCTTCAGAAAAGGACGCTTTTCAGTTGATATGTTAAAACTCTCCATTAACTTATATTAGTCACTGGGTGGATCCAATATCGGTTGAGTAGTAGCACTGGGCATTGCTGGTGCTATTGACCGGGTATGACACCAGGGAGAGTCGATAAGACACTCAACTGGTGTCAGTGTTCTACAGTCAGTGTGATTGATTCACTGTAATGGAATGTCTACTTCAATGATATTCACCTCATTTCAGAATCCCAGGCCACTGTACTCTGATATTTTTTTATACAAGAGAGGAAACAACTGCTCTCAGGTACATCAATCACCAGCTTACAGCTATATCAGCCTGGAAAAAAAGATGGTACGTTGCATTAGGTTCCGAGAAGACCCAAATTATGATTGTCTCTAGACAGCATGATGTTAGCATTGAAGCAGAGTAAGAATGAATGGAAGAGTTTCAGAGCTCGGGGAGGAAGAGGTTATACAAGAGGTGAAATATGACCCCAAAATATCTATGAAGAACCACGTGGTCAATCTAACAAGCAAGGCAGCCTAAGCTAAAAGCACTAAGGCGTATCTCATACCTGGTCGACAGTAGAGGCTGTTAAACCTTATACGAGACGCAGATACCCCAACATTTTGAGTATGCTTCACTTTCTTGGATCGCCTGCTCCTTCACCTCCCATCCCCCACAACCCTGTCGCATCTACGACTTACCTGTCTCCTGGACCGGGCATGGATTGACCAGTCACGTCAGCACAACCTTAAGTATTGAAGAGACGTGGGTGGCCTTACTGTTATGTACCAGACCAGTATTGTCAAGGTACCACACTTGGCTCCACTTCACGATCAGTGAGAAGAGATCTTCTATACCATAAGACGGGCAGCAAACAGAAGGGTACAGCCCTTGCAATATTGAGAAGGGTACATCCAGTGTAGTGACACTAGCTGTACCCTTCTCAATAACATCAGTTTATCTGAGATCAATCATTCCTGGAATGACTGGAGTCTGGAGCACGTTCATATATCATAACACCATTGATAATATAGTCAACTGATCGAAGGAAAGCTCTGGCCCCATTGACTTTATATCACCTCCTCAACTGTTCCCTCTTTGTATGTTTCATAGTAATACAGAATTAGTTAAGGTAATGTCAAGGAAGACTTTCACACGAGATGATGTAGGTAACAGCTCTTAGCTTGAAAATAAAAGTAAGAACTCTTAACCTAATCTTGTAAAACCCTCGAGAGAGAGAGAGAGAGAGAGAGAGAGAGAGAGAGAGAGAGAGAGAGAGAGAGAGAGAGAGAGAGAGAGAAGAGAGAGAGAGAGAGAGAGAGAGAGAGCAGAGGGAGAGAGAAGAGAGAGAGAGAGAGAGAGAGAGAGAGAGAGAGAGAGAGAGAGAGAGAGAGAGAGAGAGAAGAAGAGAAAAAAAAAAAAAGAGAGAGAGAGAGAGAGAGAGAGAGAGAGAGAGAGAGAGAGAGAGAGAGAGAGAGAGAGAGAGAGAGAGAGAGGAGAGAGAGAGAGAGAGTCAGAGAGAGAGAGAGATACAGAGAAGAGAGAGAGAAGAGAGAGAGAGAGAGAGAGAGAGAGAGAGGAGAGAAAGAGAAGAAGAGAGAGGGGTATACTAAACTCAGTGGGAGGAATAATTCATTTAAGAAATTTTAGAACATTAGAACTAAGCGATCCCGCATTGAATATTTTATTTGTAATCACTTTCAAAATACTGTATTTTACCGTTGTAAACAAGACTGTTTTATTTTTTTTTTATTCTCCTGTGTTTGTTTACGTGTATGTATGGATTACATATTTTTTTTCAATATTGAGAATTCATTTATGATGAACAATGTATATAACAAAATGTGTTCATGTGATTGATAGGCTGGTATTACTACTACTAGGTATAGTACTATCACCTTTACTGCTATTATTACTACTACTAGGTATAGTACTATCACCATTACTACTGTTATTACTACTACTAGGTATAGTACTATCACCATTACTACTAGTATTACTACTACTAGGTACAGTACTATCACCATTACTACTAGTATTACTACTACTAGGTATAGTACTATCACCATTACTACTATTATTCTTTTACCTAAAAACTACTTTAAACTTTGCTATCCTTTTCACCATTCGCCTACTACTACTACCACCACCACCACTACTACCACTACTATACTACTACCACTACTATACTACTACCACTACTATACTACTATCATTACTACTACCACTACTATGCTGCTACTACTGATACTACTATTATACTAATACTACTATGCTACTAGTACCACTAATATATTACTACTACCACCACTAAAATACTATTACTACTATATTACTACTACTATGCTACTACTTCTACTACCAATTCAATTACTACTCCAATGCGTACTAATTCGACTAGTACTACTTTCACTAATGCTACTACTACTACTTCTATACTGCTACTACTACTGCTAACACTGCTACTGCTACTACTACAACTACTACTACTGCTGCTGCTGCTGCTACCACTACTTCTACTACTATTACTACTACTACCTCTACTTCTGCCACTACTGCTACTACCAGTACCACTACATCTGCTACTACTACTATTACTATTGCTACTACCACTACTTCTGCTACTATTACTACTATTACTGTAACCACTACCACTGCTTCTGCTACTATTACTGCCACTACCACTACTTCTGCTACTACTACTGCTATTGCCACTACCTCTGCTACTACTACTGCTATTACTACTACATCTGTGTTAGTTTCTGTTGTAATTATTATTACTAAAATAGTACCGCTAGTAGTATGTCATTACCATTACTCTCATCCCACCTAGTAACATTGCTATCACTGTCACTACTATCACTGTTACTACTATCACTGTCACTAACTATCAATGTTACTAGTATCACTGTTAATAGTATCACTGTTACTACTATCACTGTTACTAGTATCACTGTTACTACTATCACTGTTACTAGTATCACTGTTACTACTATCACTGTTACTAGAATCACTGTTACTACTATCACTGCTACTACTATCACTGTTACTAGTATCACTGTTACTACTATCACTGTTACTACTATCACTGTTACTAATATCACTGTTACTACTATCACTGTTACTAGTATCACTGTTACTAGTATCACTGTTACTAGTATCACTGTTACTAGTATCACTGTTACTACTATCACTGTTACTAGTATCACTGTTACTAGTATCACTGTTACTAGTATCACTGTTACTACTATCACTGTTACTACTATCACTGTTACTACTATCACTGTTACTAGAATCTCGGTTACTACTATCACTGTTACTACTATCACTGTTACTACTATCATTGTTACTAGTATCACTGTTAATAGTATCACTGTTACTAGTATCACTGTTACTACTATCACTGTTACTACTATCACTGGTATTACTATCACTGTTACTACTATCACTGCTACTACTATCACTGTTACTACTATCACTGTTACTACTATCACTGTTACTAGTATAACTGTTACTACTATCACTGTTACTACTATCACTTCTACTAGTATCACTGTTACTACTATCACTGTTACTAGTATCACTGTTACTACTATCACTGTTACTACTATCACTGGTACTACTATCACTGTTACTACTATCACTGGTACTACTATCACTGTTACTACTATCACTGTTACTAGTATCACTGTTACTATTATCACTGTTACTGGTATCACTGTTACTACTATCACTGTTACTATATACTTTACTATATCACTAGTACACTATCATTTACTACTACTGTTACTATATCACTGTTACTACTATCACTGTTACTACTATCACTGTTACTACTATCACTGCTACTACTATCACTGTTCTTACTATACTACTACTTATACTACTATCACTGTACTACTATCACTGTTACTAGTATCCTGTTACTAGCTATCACTATTACTACTATTACTTACTACTATCACTTTACTACGTATCACTGTTACTACTATCATTTACTACTATCTACTTATCACTACTCTTCACTTTACTAGTATCACTGTTACTATATCACTGTTCTCTATATCACTGTCACTACTATCACTGTTACATCATATCACTTGTACTATTCACTGTTACTACTATCACTGTTACTAGTATCACTGTTATTACTATCACTATTACTACTATCACTGTTACTACTATCACTTCACTAGTAATCATTGCTATAGCTCATCACTGTTACTACTATCACTGTTACTAACTATCATGTTACTAGTATCACTGTTAATAGTATAACTGTTACTACTATCACTGTACACTACTATCACTGTTACTACTATCACTGTTACTAGCTATCACTGTTACTACTATCACTGTACTACTATCACTGTTACTACTATCACCGTTACTACTATCACTGTTACTATATCACTGTTACTACTATCACTGTTACTATATCACTGTTACTATATCACTGTTACTACTATCACTGTTACTAGTATCACTGTTACTACTATCACTGTTACTACTATCACTGTTACTACTATCACTGTTACTACTATCACTGTTACTACTATCACTGTTACTACTATCACTGTTACTACTATCACTGTTACTACTATCACTGTTACTACTATCACTGTTACTACTATCACTGTTACTACTATCACTGTTACTATATCACTGTTCTACTATCACTGTTACTACTATCACTGTTACTACTATCACTGTGACTATTGTTACTACTATCACTGTTATATACGACATATGTACACTATACTGTTACTACTATCACTGTTGCTACTATCACTGTTACTACTATCACTGTTACTCTATCACGTAATTACTGTACATATCACTAGTTACTACATACGTACAATGTTACTACTATCACTGTTACTACTATCATGTTACTACTATCACTGTTACTACTATCACTGTTAGTACTATCACTGTTACTACTATACTGTTACTACTATCACTGTTCTACTATCACTGTTACTACTATCACGATAGCTACTGTCACTGTTACTATATCACTGTTATATATCACTGTTACTATCACTGTAGCTACTATCACTGTTACTACTATCACTGTTACTACTATATGTATGATATCACTGTTACTACTATCACTGTTACTACTATCACTGTGTACTACTATCATGTGATACTATAGTGCTACTGTTACTACTATCACTGTTGATTGACTAGTCACTGTTACTACTATCACTGTTGACTAAGACTATCACTGTACTACTATCACTGTGGTAAAGACTAGTTATATATACTGTTGACTACTATCAGTGTTACTACTATCACGGTTATATGATCACTGTACTACTACATGTGAAACTATCGTTTATCACTGAGTAGCTTCACTGTGAGTATATCACTGTACAGCTATAGTAAATATAGTGAGCTGGAGGACATGACTAGCACGTATTATGCATGTAGTGATAGTGGTGAACTATAGTAGTGAGTGATGACGTAGTGTGGAGAGTGAAGTGAGTGGAGGAGACTAGTGTGGAGGGTGGAGTGAGTAGAGGGCTAGTGTGAGGATGATGGTGAATGCATGTGGATAGTGAGAAGGCGTAGTGTGAAAGGTGGGAAGTGAGTGGAGAGAGCGTAGGTGGAGGAGTGAAGTGAGTGGAGGAGAGGCGTAGTGTGGAGGAGTGGAAGTGAGTGGGAGGAGAGGCGTAGTGTGGAGAGTGGAAGTAGTGGAGGGCAGAGGTAGTGTGAGTGTGAGGGTGAATGTGTGGAGGAGGAAGTGAGTGGGAGGAGGTAGTGGAGTGGAGTGGGAGGAGAGGCGTAGTGTGGAGGAGTGGAAGTGAGTGGAGAGAGGCGTATGTGGAGGAGTGGGGAAGTGATGGAGAGGGCTGTGTGAGTGAAGTGTGGAAACTAGTATAGTGTGAGGGAGCATGTGAGTGATGATGGAGGATAGTGTGGAGGTGGAAGTGAGTGGGAGAAGGCTAGTGTAGTGGAAGTGAGTGGGAGAGAGGCAGTTGAGTGAAGTGAGTGGGAGAGCGTATGTGGAGAGTGGGAGAGTGAGAGGCTTGTGAGAGTGAAGTGAGTGGAGAAGTAGTGTGGAGGATGGAAGTAGTGAGAAGCGTAGTGTGGAGGATGGGGAAGTGATGGGAGAGAGGCGTAGTGTGAGTGAGGGAAGTGTGAGGAAGCGTATGTGGAGGATGGAAGTATGAGGAAGAGCTAGTGAGAGTGGGGAAGTATGGGAGAAGAGGCGTATGTGAGGAGTGGAAGTGAGTGGAGGAAGGCGTAGTGTGAGGATGGAAGTAGTGGGAGGGAGAGGCTAGTGGAGGATGAAGTGGTGGAGGAAGGCGTGTGTAGGAGTGGAAGTGAGTGAGGAGAGGCGTAGTGGAGGAGTGGAAGTGATGGGAGGAGAGCGTAGTGTGGAGGGTGAAGTGAGTGAGGAGAGGCAGTGTGGGGGAAGTGAGTGGGAGGGAGGCGTAGTGTGGAGGAGTGGAAGTGAGTGGGAGAGAGCGTAGTGTGGAGAGTGGAAGTAGTGGGGAGAGGCTGTGTGGAGGTGGGAAGTGAGTGGGAGGGAGAGGCTAGTGTGGAGGAGTGGAGTGAGTGGAGGGAGAGGCTAGTGTGAGGAGTGGAAGTGAGGGGAGAGAGCTGTGTGAGGGTAAGTGAGTGGGAGAGCGTAGTGTGGAGGATGGAAGTATGGAGGGAGGCGTAGTGATGATGATGGAGGACTAGTGAGTGAAGTGAGTAGAAGAGGCGTAGTGTGGAGGAGTGGAATAGTGGAGAGCGTAGTTGGAGGAGTGGGGAAGTGAGTGGGAGGAGAGGCGTAGTGTGGAGAGTGGAAGTGAGTGGAGGAGAGGCGTAGTTGGAGGATGGGAAGTATGGGGGAAGAGGCGTAGTTGGAGGAGTGGGGAAGTGAGTGGGAGGAAGAGGCGTAGTGTGGAGGAGTGGGGAAGTGAGTGGGAGGGAGAGGCGTAGTGTGGAGGAGTGGGGAAGTGAGTGGGAGGGAGAGGCGTAGTGTGGAGGAGTGGGGAAGTGAGTGGGAGGGAGAGGCGTAGTGTGGAGGAGTGGGGATGTGAGTGGGAGGGAGAGGCGTAGTGTGGAGGAGTGGGAAGTGAGTGGGAGGGAGAGGCGTAGTGTGGAGGAGTGGGATGTGAGTGGGAGGGAGAGGCGTAGTGTGGAGGAGTGGGGAAGTGAGTGGGAGGGAGAGGCGTAGTGTGGAGGAGTGGGGATGTGAGTGGGAGGGTGAGAGGCTGTGGAGAGAGGGGGAGTAGGTGAGAGGGAGGGTGAGGGGTTGTGGGAGAGGGAGGGTGAGGGGTTGTGGGGAGATGGAGGGTGAGGGGGTTGAGAGGAGGGGGGAGGAGTGTGATTGGTTGTGGGTAGAGGGGGAATAGGTGAGAGGAGGGTGAGAGGTTGTGGGGAGAGGGAGAAGAGGATAGAGGGAAAGGAGGTGAGAGGGAGAGGGAGGTGTTGTGGGAATAGGGAAGAGGTGAGAGGGAGGGTGAGGTGTTGTTGGGAGAGGGGGAGTAAACAAGAGGGAGGGTGAAGGGTTGTAGCGAGAAGGGGAGGTGAGGGGAGTGGAGGGGTTGTGGGGAAAGAGGGTGGAGGTGAAAGGGAGGGTGAAGGGTTGTGGAGAGAGGGGGAGGAGGTGAGAGGGAGGGTGAGAGGTGGTATTGGGATGCAGGAGGGTGGAGATGAGAGTGAGGGTGAGGGGTGTTGGGGAGAAGGCGAGAGGGTGGTAGGGAGGGAGGTAATGTGGTGGGGAGGGAAAGCAAGGATGGGAGAGCAGGGATGGAGAGGGAGTGAGGTGGGAGGAAAGGGGGAAGAGAGAGGTGAAGAAAAGTTAAATGAAAGAAAAAGTTATAGTATAAGATAGAAGGCCGGATACAATGAGAATAAGAAGGAACAGGAGACGAACAGGAAGTCACGGAGAGGATGAAGGAAGACGTGTCAACCTATAGTAGTGAACGTAGACAATTTTTTTTTGTATTTGGAGTCCTGTTGGAGAGTGAACAAGGTAACATTTACAGAGAGACTCAAGAAAAAAACAGTTATTCGGATTTGATAAGAACAACTGGCAAGCACAATTTTTGTTAGCAAAACTGGTTAAGTCAGCAGTGTGCTGCTACCTTATGTTGTATGATAGTTATACAGTGAGAACAAAAGCTAGAAATGTTTCCTAGTCATTTTCCATCATGCAGGATGGGTTACATGCGTAGTGTTGAAATCTGTCAGCCTGCGCTGGGAGGCTGACAGTGAGCTGGAGTTACTATCACTTAGGAATTACCATCTCTCAGGATGGCCTACCCCATACACACGAGAAATGATTCTTTTATAAAGACATTTCCATCAGCACTGAGCGAAGGCAACAAAAATTATTCATAGAAGACATGAAAAAGAGAGGTGTGGAAGGAAATAATTTTGATGACATGTTACATCTAACTATGTACATGTATTATTAGTTTATCATGCTGAGTCATTATATGCCTAAGAGTACAAAGGGGCTCTAGCCTGGCTACAACTAGTCTAAACATTATGAAACTTTACTTCACGTGTACTAAGTAGAGTACCTGCACTCTAAGGAGGGATGGGGATGTTGCTAGGCTGAGGATCATTTGATTCTTGATGTCTTCACACTTCTGTCAAAACACCTATCAAATGAATAATGGTGAATGTGTTTCCTTGTTTTTGGGTAGCCCTGCCATGGTGTGTGGGGACGAGGGACACTCAGCAGGTTGAGGTCTTCACCACAACCACACAACCACTCACCCACCAGACTACCTCACTCTGTAACAGAATGCAAGCGTGCACTTACACACACACACACACACACATACACACATGTAGCGTTCCAATACCTCACTAAGGAATCATTCAAGACTCTGTACATCATATACGTCAGGCCCATACTGGAGTATGCAGCACCAGTTTGGAACCCACACCTGGTCAAGCACGTCAAGAAATTAGAGAAAGTGCAAAGGTTTGCAACAAGACTAGTCCCAGAGCTAAGGGGATTGTCCTACGAAGAAAGGTTAAGGGAAATCGGCCTGACGACACTAGAGGACAGGAGGGTTAGGGGAGACATGATAACTACATATAAAATACTGCGAGGAATAGATAAGGTGGACAGAGACAGGATGTTCCAGAGATGGGACACAGAAACAAGGGGTCACAATTGGAAGTTGAAGACTCCTATGAGTCAAAGGGATGTTAGGAAGTATTTCTTCAGCCATAGAGTTGTCAGGAAGTGGAATAGCCTAGAAAGCGACATAGTGGAGGCAGGAACCATACATAGTTTTAAGACGAGGTTTGATAAAGCTCATGGAGCAGGGAGAGAGAGGACCTAGTAGCAATCAGTGAAGAGGCGGGGCCAGGAGCTATGAATCGATCCCTGCAACCACAAATAGGTGAGTACAAATAGGTGAGCACACACACACACAAGAGCATATGGATACACGAAAGGCCCAGGAACTAGGCCCGTAAAGGGTTAACAGGAGTACATCTGGATTTATATCTACAGTTCACTTGTCTGTTACATGCAAAATTAGGAAATTTGCTTAACATATCTGGTATCTTATTTTCATTAATAAGATATCTTGACATGTCACATAAGTTATTATATTGTCTATATATTCCTCAATAAGTGGAAAGTTAAGCACATAGTGTTCAAGGTAGTAACCATAGGGCTGGCCACATACTTTGCATTTGGTTTGATCATCTGTGTGTCTGCTAAACTGCCGGAAGTACTTATAACAAAGCCTTAGCCTGGCCACTACAACATTAGTGAGTCTGTTCACATTGCAAGTTGCCCCATAAACGTACTTATCTACGTTCATGTTATCATAGTGGGTTATAGATCTACTCAGGTTTCTAATTGTTTTCCTAAAACATAGTTTTATTATTTACTTCTCTCATAATATTATTCCTAATACTAGACACAGATATACCAAAGTTATATTCTACATTCTCCTTCAGGGAACTTTTCTTGGCTAACGTGTCACATTTATCACGAAGGAGTAATCCAATATGGTTAGGTTAGGTAAGGTTTGCCAGGAAACAGGACAAGTGTTTCCTGACGTGGGTCATAGTCAGATGATGACCCACAGCTGGAGCTTTTGGCCATCTGACCTAGGCCTTCCGCCGGCTTACCGGTCCACCCCTTCAAAAAAATGTGATGAAATCTATAAGAATTGTACAGAAGAGAGAGTAAGAAGGCGCCAGAGGCAGGAAGGGAAGACACAGAGTAGGTACCGACAGACAGGGTAGCACAGCCTTGGGGGAAAACAACAAACAAAACTGCCTACAGAACCACACGCAGCATCCCCTCAACCCTTACCAACCCACACCAACTAAACACAATAATCACAAACAAATCACACTCCACACCCAAAGAACCCCCACCCCCCCAGGACTAATACCACCACAACACCAGCTTACCATAAAATCCAGCCCTGTATACCACACCCACAGCCGACACCAACCCCTCCCACCCCCATGAATACAGTTCTGGAAAGGAAGCTGGAGGTATGGTATGCCAACACAGATGAAATAGCAAATAAGAGTGACAAGTAGCAGGAAAGAATCACTGAGGCATACCCCGGACATCATAACACTCACAGAGACAAAGCTCACAGGGGTGATAACAGATATGATATTCCCGTCTGGAAATAAGATCCTGAGGAAAAAGAGGGGAACAGAGAGGAAGCAGAAGTTGCACTGCTCATCAAAAACCAATGGAATTTTAAGGAAATGAGAGGACTAGTTAAGAGGTGAAGTGGATGACTACATAGTAGAAACACCTCTAACCAGGGGTCCAAGAGTGATGATAGCAGTGATGTACAATCTACCACCGAACAGCAGGAGACCAAGACAAGAATAAGATGAGAGCAACAGAATGATGGTGGATACACTAGATGAGGTGGCCAGAAGAACCCACATAAACAAAGCAAAGTTACTCATCATGGGGGATTTTGACCACAAGGAGATAGATTGGGAATATCTGGAGTCACATTGGGGACCAGAGACGTGGAATGTCAAGATGCTGGAGGCGGTGCCGGAAAGCTTCATGTAAAAACGTGTTATGGGCACAACCAGAGAGAGTGAGAGAGAGGATATGATGAACCAGCAAGGGTGGACCTCGTTTTCACCCTGATTCTTTCAGACATATGGGAAATCACACACGAAACGTCCCTTGGTGCTAGCAGTCATATAGTCCTGAGTTTTGAATACATAGTACAGTTAACAATAAAGAGTGAAGCGGCATGAACCAAACTACAATAAGGGAACTACACACGTATGAAGCAATTCCTGCATGAGGTGCAGTGAGTAAGAGAGCTAGAGGGGTAGATAGTAAACGAAATGATGGAACACGTAACTGCGAAGTGCAGAGAGGCAGTGAAGTTCGTGCCCGGAGGTGTGGAGAGGGCAAAGGACTCTGGAAAACAGGGAGTTAAGCCAAAGAGTAAAAAATGAATATGCATGGATAAAGAGAGGCACAGCGGCAATACGAGAATGACATAGCATCAAAAGCCGAATATGACCCAAAGTTGTCATACACCCACATCGGGAGGAAAACAACAGTCAAGGACCAGGTAATCATGCTGAGGAAGGAAGGAGGGGAGCGCACAGGGAGAGATCAGGAAGTATGTGAAGAGCTCAGTTCAAGATTAAAGGAGGTATTCACAATGGAGACCGAGGAAGTAGGGTGCACCAGCAATTGTTGGACACACTGCACATAACCGAAGAGGAGGTGAAAAAACTGCTAGGTGAACTAGATACCTCGAAGGTGGTGGGCCCAGATAATATCTCTCCGTGGGTCTTGATAAAGGGAGCAGATGCACTATGTGTACCACTAACAACATACTTCAATAAATCAATTGAAACAGGGCAACTGCCTGAGGTGTGGAAGACAGACAACATAGTCTGGAAGTTGAAAACTCGGATGAGTCACAGGGATGTTAGAAAGTATTTCTTCAGTCATAGACTTGTCAGGAAGTGGATTAATCTGGAGAGTGATATAGTGGAGGCAGGATCCATACATAGCTTTAAGAAGAGGTTCGATAAAGCTCATGGAGAAGGGAGCTACGACTCGACCCCTGCAACCACAACTAGGTGAATACACACACACACACACACACACACACACACACACATGAATGAGTACAGAACTATCGCAGTATTTCATTTCTAATACAATGCCCAAAAAAGGCGTAATTTAATGTTCTCGAAAAAACAAAACAAAAGTGGCAAACACTGGCCAGCGGCGCCTCTGGCCATTGTAATCTTGCTCACTGGTGTACCGCCGGATGTGTTTCATAGAAGTTGTGTTAATTCCACAATGACAACAAAAAAAACAAGAGTTAATTGGTTTGTGATTAACTGATAACAGAGACGAATGGAATTTTTCATCTGTCAATAAATGACCTTTGTGATCAAACCAACATGGAGACAGAAGCGAAACAGCAATATAAAAGAACTGTATATTTCAACCTCCAAATGAGACCCTCCTCAGTAGAGTGGGGGTTTGTGCTGGAGGTAAAAAATATTAAATGTGTAGTTGTGCGTTAGTTGTGTCTACACGTGTGTTTGGAGTTCAAACATGATACTTCATTCATCAACTAGGACTCTTATTTAGCTTCTAGTATGACTGTATACGTTGTTAAACTAGATATGACTGGTCTATACTTGATCAGAGAGTTCAAATTATTACTGTGCCCGGGTTGAGGGGAAAGTCATCTATCCTATCTACAGGTGAGTCTCCTTTTGACAGTCTAAGGTGGCAATAAAATTTTATTTTAGCTTGTGTTATGTTAGATTATTTTACTCTAAACTAAATATGAATTAACTACCAATAACTTTTGTTTAAACAGAGATGAGGTGTCCGTTGTTTAAACAGAGTTGTAATAACGCCACACTGAAGAGTAGTGAGTGTTTTCATCCCAGGGATGCTGAGAATGACCTCTCTCAGCAAGCAGATAAGGAACCCCATAACCAAGACCCAGCTGAGAATATCCTACATCAACATAGCTTACTACAACATATCCTACATCAACATAGCCTACACCAGGGGTTCCAACCTTTCTGTTTCTCTTGTAACGCTTGGGCATTCTTACAGGTTCCTATGTACCCCTAAAAATTAAGGATAAAAAATTGATAAAATTATATTTATTTTATATTATTTTATTATGAAATCTGTATGTACAGAGATTATGTAAGGATTTTTATACTAATGATAATACCTATAACATGAACTCAGTGAATTTATAAAATATCTTGATCTGTCCCATCTGTCCCAAGATATCACACTGGTATATACATTAATCATGACTAATGAGTAAAACTTGTCAAAATTATATACTAAAAACTAAATACTAACTCTAATGAGATGGTTAATACGAGGGGAAGCTTTAGCAACTGCGTAACGTATATCATGTTCAGGTGTTTTGAGATTTGGTCTGTGTCTTGATTTAATCCCCAACAGCACAAAAAATCTTGACTCACAGAACCATGTTGATGGAAATAACATCAGTGCTGGAATGACAGGTTCATCTACCCATTTGTATGAGTTTAGTAACCGAAACCAAAAATCACATACTGGAGTTCTACCAGTTCGTCCTGCACACCTGTCCCAGCTCGTCCTGCACACCTGTCCCAGCCTGCGACACCACAGCATTTGCGGTGAAAGGATTCCCGCAGTTACACTAATTCATCTTCATTTAGATTTGGAAAATATACTTAAAGTTCCTCTTGAAACTTCATAAGATGCTTAGTGAATAATTCTTTGAATATGTCAGTTTTAGATTGTGGATTCTGATCTAGAAATTCTGTCACGGTAATAAATATTAGCCAAGATATCACTGAATATTTTCTCCCCACAGGCGAAATTTTACAAGAAATTCACAAGCGGTTGCATCTCTTTCTTGAAGACTCTGGTTTACCATATTCAGAACATCAAAGATACCAAACAAGGTAAGCAAGATCAAGAAGAAACGATCCTTCAAGGAAGTGATAAAATCTTCATGTGGGTGCGATAGTTTTGTCCGTGGATGAAATACTCTAAATGGCAACTCACTGTAACAAATAATAAAAGTAAGTGACAAATATGAGTGTGTCTTATCTCAACAAAATTACGCAGATAACTTTGCTCACAAGTGACACCAACGCACCTCTCACTACTAATGCTTGTGGGTAACTGAAGCAGAGAGCTGCCGGCGACCCTCGTATAAGTCTAGACTAGACTAGAACACGTTCAGAATTAGCTCGGTATGATATTTGCGAGTTTATTAATTTTGAATTGCTACATATACTATGTAACTTTTTAAGATGAAATAAAGAGGGAGGAGAACTTGACTAGTTGACTGCTCTCTTTATCAGCTGAGTTGTAACCAGGGTGTTCTATACTGTTTATGTTTTTAATTACTCATGGTGTACACTGCTGTACAGTGTACATTGTACAGCAGTGTACACCATGGTTATACTCTCAAATCCTTATACACACCTTGAGAAGTGCAAATGTGGGTACATTTATCTCACATTTGGAACCTCTGGCCTACACCAACATATGTAAAATAACGGTGAAAGATAAGTGGGTCGAGCTGGTAGTGAATAGTGAGTCCATTGACTGAGTGTCTCACGGAGGTCATTGACTGAGTGTCTCACGGAGGTCATTGACTGAGTGCCTCACGGAGGTCATTGACTGAGTGTCTCACGGAGGTCATTGACTGAGTGCCTCACGGAGGTCATTGACTGAGTGTGTCACGGAGGTCACTGGAAAATCCAAAGGAAAAAAAATATGAGGATTTTATTTATAAGAGAGAAAGGAGAATGAGGTAAGCAGAGACGGAACCCGTCCAACATACTTACTGAATGTCGTGATAAAGAGGCAAGATCTGAGTGAACTAGTTATTTCAAAGGACTTGTATATCCTCCTCCTCCTCCTTCTCCTCCTCCTCCTCCACCTCCTCCACCTCCTCCTCCACCTCCTCCTCCTTCTTCTCCTTCTAAACTATCCAATTATAAACTATGTAACAAATTTTCACTTTCGTGGTGTTCCTGGGAAATAAGCATCATTTCCCAATTCTTTATAACTAAACAAAATTTAAAAAAAAAAACAATTTTAATCCCAGAAATTTACTTTCGTGGTCATTACACTTGTGAAACACTTTGAAGAAAGACTGATGTAAAACTATTATGTTCTAGGGTTTTGCTTGGCAAATATTAAAACAGGGACTCACAAAGCAGCATTCAGTTCAGCTCTGGCTGCCTGAGAAGACACATCAGAAGAAGTGTAATGGCATCAAGAGGTTGCAATCATTCTCCAGAAGCATTCTGCTTCATATGTGGTCAATTCATTAAGACAAGAGCAAAGAAGTTCTCTGTAGCAGCATCTAAAAAAATGTGTGAAGCTTACAAAGCAGATTTTAGCATGCCAGCTGGGGACCAAGACAAGACCTGGGCACCTCATGTTGCTTGTGAACATTGTAAGAAAACATTGGAAGGTAAGAAAGTCATTAGTTATATGAAGGGTAAAATCTTGAATAGGAACATTTTTTTAAATGAAATGTATGTAACAGAAACTAATTCTTTTGTTCTTTTACATAATGGTATAGAGGAGAAGAAAGAGCCATGACGTTTGCTTGGAACCTATCCTCAAACAATGAAAGCAGCCCTGAAAAAAAACTTAGAATTTTGTTTGTGAACTATTTGTAGAGCCCTAAATAATAACTTACGATGGATGTTCTTAGCCCTTGGTAACCATCCACCCCTAGCGACTGACCCACAAGAACAAGCAGAGGTGACAAAGTGAGTGTTCCAGTTACTCAAGAAGGAGTCGGTCTTGGACCGACACTCCTTCTGATACATGTAAACACTTTACCAGTGGAAAGAGACTCATCAACGTCGCTGTTTACTGATGATTCACAAGTGATGAGAACTATATCATTAAGGGACGGAGACATTACAGGACAAACCTTCTCCAGAACATCACTTCATGTGAGATCATTTATTCCTACGATGACTCGTGTCTGGAACATGTTCGTACAGCATAATGACATCAACGAATAAAGTCAGATGACCAAGTGAAATCGCTGGACCACAGATGGCTCCTACTTCATCCTATTCCCTATATATAGATGTATCTTAACAATAAAAAGGCTTCAAATGAGCTGATGTAGGTAGCAGTTTCTAGCTTGTAAATAAAGTTAGGAACTCTAAGCCTAACCTTGTAAAACCCAGAGTAAAAAAAAAAATGGACGAGCTACAGAAATAGGTCAATAACTATCTGCAGCATTTTAACTTCAGCAAGAACAATGCAAAGAGGATGGTGGAGGTAAAAGTGCCAGATTATTATCTGGAGGAGAAAAGAGAATACTGGTGCGAGATAAAGCACAGCTCTCTACAGAAGCACATGTTAATTGTACTTCAGAGGCATTTACAAGAATAGCAAACATGATAACTAGGTTCATGAACTGAAGCAAAACGTTGATGACGTACGTGTAGCTCTTTTTAGCCCTTTCCTCTCAATACTTATCCTTCCCCACCGCCTTCCATTCTTTACTTTTCACTACTCCTTCCTCCCTCTATAACTTCTTTAACCTCCCAGTCCCCTCCCTCTCTGTCTGTTTCTCTCTCTCTCTCTCTCTCTCTCTCTCTCTCTCTCTCTCTTACGATCGACCACATTCTCACCCATTTTTATTCCCTCGTAAATTTACAAAACTTTGAATTAGGGGATAGTTTTGAAAGGCACTTATAAGGAGTTTCTCTTCTCACCTTTTCTTCCTACCATTTCCCTTCACCTTTCTCTTGCCTTCGCTTCTTTTTCCGCACTTCTTTGTTTCTTTTATCTCCTCTTTCTCTGATTGTCTTCCTCCTTGTCTTTCTATATCTTTTTTGGTCCTTTCTCTCATGTCTTATGTCTTCTCGCATCCTCCACCATTGCAAATGTATTTTTGCTATTCTCGTGTAATTCTCATTTTCCTTCTTCATAAAGCTGTATTCATTTAATATCACATATCTTATAGTCCCTCCCAAGAAGCTCATCACCCATCGTAAATCAACAGCAAATTCGACTATTCAGGAAGAAATTTCTCGCTCAACTGTTAGTAATAATATATCACGAAGAATAACAAACGCTGATGGACTTAAGCAAGAGTCTACTGGCATGACTGCATCAGTTCTTGTTGCCACCTAAGTAGATTAGAACCATAGTTACTATGTTGAGCGGAGTTCCTGCATTAAAAACCTATTTGTTGGTCCTCCGACTGGCACTTAGGACACTGTTTCATTACCGATTCTGTGTTATCATCGAAGGTATTTGACTCACATAATGACTAACAACTTGCCGTACTCTGGTAAATATATTAAAAAAATCAGAAAGAAGGGAAATAGAGCGCAATTCTTGAGGGTCTCGTTACATATTAAATTACTCCTACACGATAACGATGGTAAATTAGCTTAAGAAAGTTCCTCGATTGAAAAAGTTGAATATAACCATGGTATGTCTGTGTCAAGCATTAGCAACAATATTAGGAGCGAGGTAAAGAATAAATCTGAATGTCACAAGAATGCAGTTAGAAGTCTGGGCAATCTAAAAACCCACAATGATGACCTGCAATTTGATAAACACATTTATAGAGCAACTTGCAATGAAACCTGACTGAAGTTGCAGTTGCCTGGCTAAGGGTTGGTTACAAGTAGTAGTACCTTTGGCTGCTTGCCTAATGCACAGATGATGATCAGACTAAAAGAAAAGTACATGGTCAGCAGCCGTATGGTCATTCTCTTGATAGAATGTGCTCTTAATCACGAATACAATTACCTATGTGATATATCAAGATATTTTATTAATGAAAGTAAGGCACGAGGCATTTTATGCAAATATCTAAAATTTGCCTGTAAAAGATGATCCTTAAATTGTAAATATGCATCCATATAAACGCCCCTTAACACTTTTGTTGCCCGGATGCTAGGTCTTTTGTTGCCCGGATGCTAGGTCTTTTGTTGCCCGGATGCTAGGTCTTTCGTTGCCCGGATGCTAGGTCTTTTGTTGCCCGGATGCTAGGTCTTTTGTTGCCCGGATGCTAGGTCTTTTGTTGCCCGGATGCTAGGTCTTTTGTTGCCCGGATGCTGGTCTTGATGCCGGATGCTAGGTCTTTGTTGCCTGGATGCTAGGTCTTTTGTTGCCCGGATGCTAGGTCTTTTGTTGCCCGGATGCTAGGTCTTTTGTTGCCCGGATGCTAGGTCTTTTGTTGCCCGGATGCTAGGTCTTTTGTTGCCCGGATGCTAGGTCTTTTGTTGCCCGGATGCTAAGCCTTCAGTGTATCCACATGCTCTTGCGCTACCCTCTATAGCATGGATATGAAGTGCACAATAAATTAGTCGCATCGACGGCAAAATCAAATATCAAATTCCTTTTTTTTATGTTTTTCTCTTGCGTCGTCTCTTCTTCTTTCGATATCACTTTTTTTTTTTGGTCTTTTCCAAATCAGGTATTCTTTTTTTTTCTCTCTCGCTTACCTTCTCTTCCTCTACACTTTGGTTCGTTCTCTTAATATCTCCCTTTCCTTACTTCTAGCCTTCCTTCTTTTCCCGTTCCTGCATGTATCATCTGTTGATACAGGCTTCTACTGTTGCAACTGTTATTTATGTTACTGTTCTTAATGCCGTTGCCGCAACTGCTGTGGCTCTACTGCTGTTTCTTTTACCGCTACTACTGCTATTGCTGCTGTTACTGCTGTTTTGTTACTTCTGTAACTGGTGTTGTTGGTTCAGCTGTTGTTCATGCTTTGCTGTTAATGCTGTTACTGTTGAAGCTACTGGCATAGCTGCTGCTACTTCTGGTGTAGCTGATGACGTTGCTGGTGCAGCTGCTGCTGCTAAAGGTATTGTAGTTATTGCTGCTACAGCTGTTACCGTTTCTGCTGGCACTTCTGTTGCTGGTGATGGTGTAGCTGTTGTTGATACTGGTGTAGTTGTTGTTGCTACTGGTGTAGTTGTTGTTGCTACTGGTGTAGTTGTTGTTGCTACTGGTGTAGTTGTTGTTGCTACTGGTGTAGTTGTTGTTGCTACTGGTGTAGCTGTTCTTGCTACTGGTGTAGCTGCTGTTACTACTGGTGGAGCTGTTGTTGCTACTGATGTAGCTGTTGGTGATATTGGTGTAGTTGTTGTTGCTACTGGTGGAGCTTTTGTTGATATTGGGGTAGTTGTTGTTGCTACTGGTGTAGTTGTTGTTGATACTGGTGTAGCTGTTCTTGCTACTGGTGTAGTTGTTGTTGCTACTGGTGTAGTTGTTGTTGCTACTGGTGGAGCTTTTGTTGATATTTGGGTAGTTGTTGTTGCTACTGGTGTAGCTGTTGTTGCTACTGGTGTAGCTGTTGTTGCTACTTGTGTAGCTGTTGTTGCTACTGGTGTAGTTGTTGTTGCTACTGGTGTAGCTGTTGTTGCTACTGGTGTAGCTGTTGTTGCTACTGGTGTAGTTGTTGTTGCTACTGGTGTAGCTGTTGTTGCTACTGGTGTAGCTGTTGCTGCTACTGGTGTAGCTGTTGTTGCTACTGGTGTAGTTGTTGTTGCTACTGGTGTAGCTGTTGTTGCTACTGGTGTAGCTGTTGTTGCTACTGGTGTAGCTGTTGTTGCTACTGGCGTAGCCGTTGCTGCTACTGGCTGAGATGCTCTTGTTACTGGTGCAAATCTTACTGGTACTATGTAACCATTGCCGCGTCTAGTGTAGGCGCTGCCTACACTAGAAGCGGCTGTTGTTGCTGTTGTTTTTTCTCGTCCTGGCTCGAGGAGAAAAAAAAAGCTCTGCTTCTGGAATAATTTTGACCGAGTTTTTTCCTGGGGCGCCAATGACTGGTTGCGCCTTGACCCTCCTGGGTTTTCTCACGTTTTTTCCCTGTTCTTCCTCCTCGTCCTTCACCCCTGACGATTTCCATTGCCCATAAGGAGAGGGTAAGGGGTCCTGCAGGTCGAGCCAAGGTTAACTCTTTTGGAGAGAGGCAAGAAGTATGATCAGGGTCGGCGACAGGGCATTCGGTGCCCAGGGCAAGTCCTACTATATGTTCCTACTTTTATTAATTATTGTTATTATTATTATTGTTATTATTATAATTGATTTTATTATTATTATTATTATTATTATTATTATTATTATTATTATTATTATTATTATTATTATTATTATTATTATTATTAGTCATGCAAAGAATAAGATTCAAACCCTTGGTAAGTCAATACCAGAAGAAGGAGGACAGTAGTTAGAGCACTGGCCTGCTAGTTTTAAGATTGGCTACTTTGAATCCTGACCCTTCCTATACAGGTGTGTAGGGCTGCCAGGTGTGTAGAGCTGCCAGGTGTGTAGAGCTGCCAGGTGTGTAGGGCTGCCAGGTGTGTAGAGCTGCCAGGTGTGTAGAGCTGCCAGGTGTGTAGGGTTGCCAGGTGTGTAGAGCTGCCAGGTGTGTAGGGCTGCCAGGTGTGTAGGGCTGCCAGGTGTGTAGAGCAGCCATGTGTGTAGAGCTGCCAGGTGTGTAGGGCTGCCAGGTGTGTAGAGCTGCCAGGTATGCAGGGCTGCCAGGTGTGTAGGGCTGCCAGGTGTGTAGAGCTGCCAGGTGTGTAGGGCTGCCAGGTGTGTAGGGCTGCCAGGTGTGTAGAGCTGCCAGGTGTGTAGGGCTGCCAGGTGTGTAGAGCTGCCAGGTGTGTAGGGCTGCCAGGTGTGTAGAGCTGCCAGGTGTGTAGGGCTGCCAGGTGTGTAGAGCTGCCAGGTGTGTAGGGCTGCCAGGTGTGTAGAGCTGCCAGGTGTGTAGGGCTGCCAGGTGTGTAGAGCTGCCAGGTGTGTAGGCTGCCAGGTGTGTAGGCTGGCAGGTGAGTAGGCTGGCAGGTGAGTAGGCTGGCAGGTGAGTAGGCTGCCAGGTGTGTAGGCTGCCAGGTGTGTGGCAGGGCTGCCAGGTGTGTAGAGCTGCCGGTGTGTAGGGCTGCCAGGTGTGTAGGAGCTGCCAGGTGTGTAGAGCTGCCAGGTGTGTAGAGCTGCCAGGTGTGTAGGGCTGCCAGGTGTGTAGAGCTGCCAGGTGTGTAGGGCTGCCAGGTGTGTAGAGCTGCCAGGTGTGTAGGGCTGCCAGGTGTGTAGAGCTGCCAGGTGTGTAGGGCTGCCAGGTGTGTAGAGCTGCCAGGTGTGTAGGGCTGCCAGGTGTGTAGAGCTGCCAGGTGTGTAGGGCTGCCAGGTGTGTAGAGCTGCCAGGTGTGTAGAGCTGCCAGGTGTGTAGGGCTGCCAGGTGTGTAGAGCTGCCAGGTGTGTAGAGCTGCCAGGTGTGTAGGGCTGCCAGGTGTGTAGAGCTGCCTGCACAGCGGCGGTAGGTTTTGAAATGAAAATTTTTGTTCCCCTTCTCCATCTGAAACACGAGGTGTTGCCAACCCCGAGATGTCTACCTTCTGTGACTGCCTCACGATGGTCTGATGCTGCAAGGCTCGTCTCGGAGCAAGGCTCGTCTCGGGGCAAGGCTCGTCTCGGGGCAAGGCTCGTCTCGGGGCAAGGCTCGTCTCGGGGCAAGGCTCGTCTCGGGGCAAGGCTCGTCTCGGGGCAAGGCTCGTCTCGGGGCAAGGCTCGTCTCGGGGCAAGGCTCGTCTCGGGGCAAGGCTCGTCTCGGGGAGGCGGAAGGCTCGTCTCGGGGCAAGGCTCGTCTCGGGGCAAGGCTCTGTCTCGGGGCAAGGCTCGTCTCGGGGCAAGGCTCGTCTCGGGGCAAGGCTCGTCTCGGGGCAAGGCTCGTCTCGGGGCAAGGCTCGTCTCGGGGCAAGGCTCGTCTCGGGGCAAGGCTCGTCTCGGGGCAAGGCTCGTCTCGGGGCAAGGCTCGTCTCGGGGCAAGGCTCGTCTCGGGGCAAGGCTCGTCTCGGGGCAAGGCTCGTCTCGGGGCAAGGCTCGTCTCGGGGCAAGGCTCGTCTCGGGGCAAGGCTCGTCTCGGGGCAAGGCTCGTCTCGGGGCAAGGCTCGTCTCGGGGCAAGGCTCGTCTCGGGGCAAGGCTCGTCTCGGGGCAAGGCTCGTCTCGGGGCAAGGCTCGTCTCGGGGCAAGGCTCGTCTCGGGCAAGGCTCGTCTCGGGGCAAGGCTCGTCTCGGGGCAAGGCTCGTCTCGGGCGCCGTCCGAAGGCTCGTCTCGGGGCAAGGCTCGTCTCGGGGCAAGGCTCGTCTTGGGGCAAGGCTCGTCTCGGGGCAAGGCTCGTCTCGGGGCAAGGCTCGTCTCGGGGCAAGGCTCGTCTCGGGGCAAGGCTCGTCTCGGGGCAAGGCTCGTCTCGGGGCAAGGCTCGTCTCGGGGCAAGGCTCGTCTCGGGGCAAGGCTCGTCTTGGGGCAAGGCTCGTCTCGGGGCAAGGCTCGTCTCGGGGCAAGGCTCGTCTCGGGGCAAAGCTCGTCTCGGGACATACTTGCTCACTACTCATCTCATCATTGTTTTTATTTCTGTCTTATCTTTTTTCTTTACCTTTATTTAATGCCATTTAATTAATTAATTGTTAAAGTTCTGGGACGTAAATCTGTTTTGAATTTATTTATTGAAAATGTTTGTATATTCCTCCTTCTCCCTCCTTCCAGTTTCTTTATTTTTAGTTTTAATTTTTATTTTCTTATCCTTTATACAATAGCACCCAAATGTTATGTAAAGAGACACAAGTGCAACTAATGGGACATTTTATTATGGCACAATAAAATGTCACATTAGTTGCATCTGTGTCATTTTATTCATTGTCGGTAATTCTACTAACATTATTATCACCCAAATGATTTTTTTTTAAGAGTTTCTTCCATGTGACATAAGTCACTTAAATCAATGTTGAAATATAAAAAAAAAATATCCTAAATTCCTTTCATTATTTTAAGTGAAAATATTATAATATTATAAATATTATAATGCCCATACTGAGCAAGTATTACAGTGTTCCTTCTTTCTTATGTTCTTATGTCCTAAAAATGAACAAAAAACATAGACAATATTTAACTGCATATCTGATCTTCTATTCTTCCAGCCTCTGTTGTTATTCTTCTCGCCACGTCCACTATTCTTTTAAAACCTCTCAGTGTGGCGTAGTTCCTGGCGGAGTTGTGGTGAGGCATCTGCTGGTGGATGTACCGGAGGAACTAGTCTGGGTCCTGGTGATTCTGGGATCTCAGCAGGAGATCCTGGGTTGTACGCTGGTCAATCTATTTTATTGTTAGACAGGTTATGTCTCACCACTGGTGAGCACATTGTTTTGAAGAGTGGTGTGATATTCAAGACGTCAGTAGGTCGCTTCTTCATCAGAGTTCTTCTCGCATTCTATTCCATCTCCTCTTGTATTGAGTTTCAAGGGTGTAGATGTGACTGTGAACTTGTCTTGTTCGGCGATTACACATAAAATACACTGGTTGGTACAATAGATGCAGTTCGTCATTAATTGGGCTTACCTCATTAACTCCCTCTGGATCTGAGTATTAAACAACAGCGATCTTGAGAACTCTCCTGCAAGTTCTGGTTGGTGGTGGCCAGAACTCTTTCATCACCAGAAAATTTCATAAGAAGGGAGGAACACTGCACCAGGCCTATTGGCCTATACTGGGCAATTCCTTCTTTGGATTGACTGTATTATCATTACGTTCAAGACACAGTTGGAGATTGGTTACCCCATAAGGCACCGTCTGCAAAGCAGTTGATGACATATCACTCTCACGCAGATTCACAATAATAACATAAGAATGGAGGAACACTGCAGCAGGCCTACTGGCCCACAATAGGCAGGTCTTTCTCAAAACCAACCATTCCCACCCACCCACTTGTACAACATATTCCCAAAGCTAACTAAACATTTGCTTCAATACCTCAGGTTCTAATCAAACCCAGCCCTTCTGTTTTTGAAGCTACCCAAAATTTTAGCTTCAATTACCCTACTTGGAAGATTGTTCCACACATCGAGAACCCTGTCTGGAAACCAGTACTTGCCTACGTCCTTTCTATATCTAAATTTATTTAATTTAAATACATTATTTCTCGTTATTACGTGATTCGATTTCAGTATTTTATTTAAATCGCCTTTGTTTATGTCCATCATCCACTTATATACTTCAGTCATATCTGCCAAGGCTGTGGTGGATGGAGGCCTGCCACACTTACTTCCCCAATTCGTACATAATTTCTAGGGTTGCTTCAGGTACGTCTTGAGTCTGTTATTCTACAGAGCTGATGTAACAACCCCTTCATTGAACATTGCCAGACGATCATTCCGGTTAAACACAATTGGGTTATGAGAGCATATGGTTCAACACCCTATTTATCATCTCATTTATCACTACAATACTGTTTACAATTCTCAACTTATTCGCAATTATGTTTTTTTTAACATTTCCATCCGAACTGTAGCAGCATCTTGCATCTGCTGATGAACATTAAAATTGACTTTCATGTTATCGGGCCCAACACCCGCTAATTAATTAACATTGCTCCACTCTTTCTATTCTTGGTGAGAATTTTGAAGATAAGGAGCCAAGGTGTAGGCTTGGATCTGCCTCGTGACCTGCGTCATCAAGACTCAAACCTGCTCCATTACACGTCATAAAAAATTCTCACACAATCTCTTAGTCACTCTTAACTCCTATTACCTCTAACCCTTAATTATTAATGATTCACTACACTTAACAATCTCTTATGATCTTGCCCTTCTCTCAGGCAGCACGTATTAAAACCCTGACTCACTTGTTAGCATCATTTAATATAACCACTTAATAAAAGTATTATTAGACTGTATTCACTTGAAAGGCTCGGATTCACTTAAAAAATCATTGGGTAATAATAATGTAAACAAAATACAAAAGGCAATTTCTAGCTATTACCTGGGGAAACTATTTATTTAACAAAAGTGGCAAATTGAAATTTACACGGCTCAAAATAATAAGAGAGAGAGAGAGAGAGAGAGAGAGAGAGAGAGAGAGAGAGAGAGAGAGAGAGAGAGAGAGAGAGAGAGAGAGAGAGAGAGAGAGAGAGAGAGAGAGAGAGAGAGAGAGAGAGAGAGAGAGAGAATATCCCAAGTCGCACCTTTAAAGTGCAGGCATTGTACTTCCTATCTCCAGGACTCAAGTTCCTTCACAAAATATTACCCTACTCACTCTCCCACAGCTCGTCAGGTCCCAAAAACCATTCGTCTCCATTCACTACTAACACTCTCACACATGCCTTCTGCATGTCCAAGCCCCTTGCTCACAAAACCTCTTTTACCCCCTCCCTCCATCCTTTCATACGACCCCTACCCTTACACTACAGATTTATTCGCCCTCCAAGTCAATCTATTTTGCTCCATCCTCTCTACATGATCAAACCATCTCAAGAACCCCTCTTCAGCCCTCTGAATAATACATTTAATAACTCCACACTTCCTAATAATTTCCACACTACGAATTATCTTCATAATATTTACACCACACATTGCCCTTAGACACAACATCTCCACTGCCTCCAGCCTCCTTATTATTATCATTTATATTATTATTATCATTATTATTATTAAGATAAACATCTGTACACGCATCACTGCTCAGTTGCCACATGTGCTCGATCATCTTATTCACGTAGCCTCATCTATTCAATTAACTTAAATGCTATTACATAATAGATTAGATACCTGCCTCATTATCCATTCATCGTAGCTAGCAGGACCTCCATCTTGACATAACACCTCCTTATTTTAATTGATTCTAGGCTGCTTTAAGATTTTCAAACTTTTCGTGTGTATACTCGCATTGTAGCACAAATACAACATATTTTCATTCATATTTATGTTAGTTTTGGATAAAATAAGTAACTTTTCTAGAGTATTTTGACTTGAAATGGGATTAATTAGGTTATTATCTTCACCCCAATTCATCGACTATTTATCTTTGCATAAATGTACCACAGATTTGACATAGACGGAGTTTTTCGGTAAAATCTTAATATTTATTAAATATGTAGGATCTAGTTTGTTTGGTGAGTTGCTGGGGGTCATTATGGGCTTCTTTGTGCATCATTACTGCTTTCAGTTTCTTTTTCTTCTTATCTCCTTTTATCTTTGTGTTCTGTGTTCTCTTAACTGTGGTGATGGGTGTTAGTACTTCGCTGTGCAAGTCTTAGGAGTTATTCCTTCACGTTTCATTATCTCACAGTCATCATAGATTATAATGCTGGTGATGGAGAACTGTTCTATCTACAACACTAATCAGTTCAAAATGAAAATCTTTCATTATTTTACTAAACAATGATGAAATCACTGCTACAGTTAATTAACTGGGGAATGACTGTTGAGAGATTCCCGACTTGTGACCTCGGTGACCTCTCTCCTACACGCCATGATTTAATCTAATGATAATACCTTTTCAATTTTCTGATAATGACAGCATCCGCAGTTTATTTCTTACCTAGAAAATTTAATGAGACGCGATTATTAATTCTTAATATATTTAAATTATTGATTGCTTCATAATTTAGAGAAATCACTTTCACTCAGCCATGAATTAAACAAAGGTCTTCAAACTTTTCACTACGACAGACACATCTTATATCTTACACATTTTCACCGGCCAAAGAAAAAAAATCGGTCTTATAAATGAAAATAGAAGAATGAATAAAATTTAAATGAGTGAATAAGTCTTATTTGGATACTTTTTGTAATCATCATGATTTGATTAAGAACAAAAGAGAAATGTAACAATTACGAATAAACAATACAGTGTAAACACTGAGAAATAATATATAATGAATAACAATGTTAAACATAAGCCAATACTTTGACATTATAATCATTTACTGAACTGCAGATGAGAAGAGCTGACACAAGATTAATTTGTGCAAGATTAATGGGAATGATGGAACTGGTTTTTTAATTTCAAAATATTACTGAACTGATGTATCAAGCTTGAGGAACCAATTATTAGAATGGACTTCAAATGCTCATCAGATAAATTTGTGCGACATTTGGACTTCACATACTTCATTACTGAAAATGTTTGAACACAAAGGTATTTTGTACCATTAGAAACTGACTTGGGAATGTTTCAACTCTGCAGTCAAATGGATTTTGAAACAGCTTTAGTTCATTTGTTTTTCAATCAAGATCAGAAAATCGTGTCTGAAATTGGTTTTGCAAGTCATTAATAACTTCTGTTGCAAATGAAGAAGGCCAAATTAGAAACTTTCACCTGTCCCTCAGATACAATCAATTTTGCCCTGAATGCCTTGACATGAGTGAATAGATCACAAGTCAAATTTGTTTCACCTTGCAACTTCAGATTCAATTGATTCATATGGAAACCATACCACGGGTGGGGTTAGAACCCGCGATCAGAGAGTCTCAAAACTCCAGACCGACGCGCTAGCCACTGGGACAGCTGGCTACAATAAGATTCATCCAACTAGGTATATTTATACACGACCACGCTAGCTGGAGATTCATCTGTAAAAACTTGCATTTGTGGTCACAGTGATGCCTATGCTAACCTTCCTATGGTGTATAAATATACCTAGTTGGACGAATCTTATTGTGGCTAGCTGGCCCAGTGGCTAACGCGTCGGTCTGGAGTTTTATGACTTTCTGATCGCGGGTTCTAACCCCGCCCGTGGTATGGTTTGTTTGCAATCGGGTCATTACGATTTCGTTAGTCACGATTCATATGGCTTATCACTTCTGCTAAAAATGCCAATTTCCAAAACCAATCCTTGTTTGATAAAAGTGGTTCGGTTCGATTCTTCTCTGTGAGAAATGAATTACTTTCCTTTCTGAGCTGAAAGAACCGTGATAGAACCTTTCCACAACCAGTCCAACTAACTGCTGTATAATAAGGCAAGTCAACGAACTCAGAATAAGTTTCTTTCAGAAAGTCACGAAACTGGTGATGATTAAGCCCCCTGAGATCGAATGAAATTCACTGCTGAAACAACAGGTTTCAGAACGCAAGACATATCCACATATTTTCCTCACAATGTTTACTGATTGATAACACAATGCAGAAACCTGGGCTCTGAGAATCCACCCAAACCTTTCTTCACCCCAGACATGTTCTTTCCTCCATAAATTGTCACGCATTGCAGTTTATTCCACTCTAATACAGTTTTTTGCAATTCTTTGAAGATGTCTTCTCCGGTTCCTGTGCTGTACATGCTGTGTATTGATGCTAATTCTTGTGTAACATTAAATTCATTGTCGACGCTACGGATGAATATCAGGAGGTGTGATGTGTCACTCACATTATTCGATTCATCAAGTGCGAGAACATAGAACTGAAAATTTCGTGCTTTTTCTGCAATTTGATGAAATATATTGCTTCCTAGTTCCTCAGTTGTACGAGCAACAATATTTGGCACAACACTGAGGATTTTGAACAGATTTGCTTTTTTTTTTCAGGGCATGACTCTGCCACTGCTTCCATCATACACTCTTTAATCAGGTCTCCATTGGTGAATGACTTTTACCTTTTAGCTAACACATAAGCTACTTTCTAACTGGCCCCAGTTAAAGCTTCATTTTTCAGCTCTCTTTTGCCCAAAAAAATCCTTGTTGGGAAAGCAACCTACGTTGCATTGATTCATATTTTTCCGAACGCTTTGTTGCTGTGAATTGGGAATAACTTGGTTTATGTTTGGTCTCATAGTGCCGACGTACATTGTACTCCTTCAAAACTGCAGCAGTTTCGTGGCATACGACACACAAGGCTTTATCACCTGCTGGTACAAAGAAGTACTTTACGCTCCATACTTCATTTACCAGGCGGCCTCACTCTGCACTGTTCTTTTTCCATTTCCTTCCATAACAGAAGGGTATATCTGAAAAATGAAAAGATTTAAACCAAAATTTGAACAAATTTTAACATATAAGTTGTTACAAGCAACAAAATCCTTAACTTTAAGTGATTGAAATGACTGAAAATGAGAGTTTATTAGTTTTTACTATTTATAAGTATTTTAAGTTGCTGCGGGCCGCATAAAATCTTGTGGCGGGCCGCGTGTGGCCTTCGGGCCGCAGTTTGGAGGCCCTGAATTATAGGGTTTAGTTATTCCCTATATAAGAGACCTTGAAAATGGTTTTTCCATCTTCCTTTTCTGTGCTAAAACTGTCTCTGAGAAATGTTTATAGAAGTGTAATGGGGAACAATTTTGAGTTATATAAGTCACTCGTCTACGTCAAGTTCAAGTCCTTTACGTAATACGGGGTTACAGGAGGTCAGGTGTCAGTTCTTGATATTTTAAACATTTCTGGTTTTCCACACATGGAATTCAGGGCTTAACTTGAAAGTGCACTGCTTGAGCACGGACTCACACGGTCTCACACGGACTCACACGGACTCACACGGTCTCACATGGTTTCTCACATGGTCTAACATGGTCTCTCACACGACCTCACACAGTCTCACTCGGACTCACACGGTCTCACACGGTCTCAAACGATCTCACACGGACTCAAACGGTTTCACACGGTCTCACACGGACTCACATGGTCTCACACGGTCTCACCGAGTTGCAGCTGCTGACTCAGCTGATTATTATTTATGTAGAACTGTTGAGTGATATCACCGAGGAGTGTTGTTACGTACACTTGTAAAGTGTTGTTACGTACACTTGTAAAGTGTTGCTACGTACACTTGTAAAGTGTTGTTACGTACACTTGTAAAGTGTTGTTACGTACACTTGTAAAGTGTTGTTACGTACACTTGTAAAGTGTTGTTACGTACACTTGTAAAGTGTTGTTACGTACACTTGTAAAGTGTTGTTACGTACACTTGTAAAGTGTTGTTACGTACACTTGTAAAGTGTTGTTACGTACACTTGTAAAGTGTTGTTACGTACACTTGTAAAGTGTTGTTACGTACACTTGTAAAGTGTTGTTACGTACACTTGTAAAGTGTTGCTACGTACACTTGTAAAGTGTTGTTACGTACACTTGTAAAGTGTTGTTACGTACACTTGTAAAGTGTTGCTACGTACACTTGTAAAGTGTTGCTACGTACACTTGTAAAGTGTTGCTACGTACACTTGTAAAGTGTTGTTACGTACACTTGTAAAGTGTTGTTACGTACACTTGTAAAGTGTTGTTACGTACACTTGTAAAGTGTTGTTACGTACACTTGTAAAGTGTTGTTACGAACACTTGTAAAGTGTTGTTACGTACACTTGTAAAGTGTTGTTACGTACACTTGTAAAGTGTTGTTACGTACACTTGTAAAGTGTTGTTACGTACACTTGTAAAAGTGTTTTTCTACCGACTCCTGAAAGTGAAATACTGAAGAGAAGGAAAATGTGTTGTGTATTGTGAGGTATTCGTATATTTTACAGTTGAGTGATTGCAAGAATTTTTTTTGCAATTAACGTTTTTATCTCATTCGAAAATACACGACAAATCCAAGTACTTTCAGTACCTAAACAATATTTAACTTTATTTTACAAGAATTCTGTGCATTTGTTCGTAAAGAAACGTGAAATACATTTAGATCTCTCACTTTCCAGAATGCTTTTCAATGCAGTTAAATTGCTTGGAACATCTTATTTCATCAACAATATTGCTCGCAGGTAACGATAGATCAGTTCAGTCTAACATCGTTTTGCAAACAGTTATATTTCTGCAATAGATCAAATTTTTAAATCACGTAATAAATTACCCTTTGGTTTAATGAATATCTTCCTCCTTGTAAACTTCTTTCAACATATACAACTTGTATCCACGTTCTGATTTTAAGAATTTATTAATTTCTTTGAATATTATGAAATGGTAGTTTATGTGAGTACATGTTATGTTGTCAAGCAGCAAGACTGGAAGATTGTTATTCATTGGTGTTGTGTACCGTGTAATAGGACTCTCAGTGATCCAAGATCCTACTGAGCACCAGTGAAAGTAACTTTATAACTGGTGCTTTACAGTCTACAAGTCCACTTGAGGATCCTTAAAGTTATCCGTCCGTCAGAGGAGTTACGCTTCTCATATTATTGAATTAAAAGTTCAACCACGATATGGAAGATATGCCCAGACTAAGGCTATGTTAGGGTATACTCGAGTGTGGGTCGGCTATATGTAAGTCCATTCATGATAAATATCACATTACTGCCAATTAATATAGCATGAGCGATTTATATTTAATTAAATATTACTTAATAAATCAATATCCCTCAGAGCGGCGGGTGTTCTTTCAAGACTCAGAAGTGAATCATTATGGATCATTTAACATTTAGCAAATGTCCTTAATCACAAAACAAATATTCAAAGATACACTAGTTGATTCCAAGTCAGCTGTAAATTTAATTCTAATTGTCATTCTAGTAGCTTAATTTAGCTACTGATATTAACATTTATTACACAATCTCAGGATCTCAATATATAACTCAGGTAAACTGTTGGGTTTGTACATAATCACTTTTCTACCTTCATATTGCGTATATTTGCTGAACTGTCTAAGAAGAATAGAGATAATTCATGTCAATAGTTATACTAGGAATGTTTGGTTTTATTTAAATATTAAGGTGAACCTTTCAGCATTTGAATAGGTTGGGATGTTGAAAATGCATATATTACGGAATTTTAATTTATCTGTACACATAACTACTGTGTATCAACCTAAATTAACTCTCACAGTGAACACCCAGTTCATGATTGAATGATGTCAGTTGTGATTTAAGAAACGTTTGTTATGATTTTTCAAGTTAGTGTTTCAGCTTAATATTACTCTCACATTGCATGTTAACTATTCTCAGCTATTAATCCACAAACATTATTAACAGAAAGATAAAGATAAACTAGCATTGGCTAATTGTTAATTTAAAAACAGGTGAGAGATGTTATAATAGAGGTCAGATAAATACAGCTGAACTTAAAGTTAGATATGAGGTATTGAATAAGAGATTTAACTCTTATAAAGCATTATACAGTGAATTTGATAGATGTTTAGTAGAAGAATGTGTAGACGCCATTGCCGCCGAGCAGATACAAGCTAAAGTTTTTGACTTTGAGGGTAAAATCTTAGAGTGTAAATTGTGTAGCTGGTGAGTGGGGAAGAGAGGGGTGGGTAAAGCAAGTCAACCATAACAGAGGTTGTAGCTGGTGAGTGGGGAGGAGAGGTGGGTGAAGCAAGTCAACCATAACAGAGGTTGTAGCTGGTGAGTGGGGAGGAGAGGTGGGTGAAGCAAGTCAACCATAACAGAGGTTGTAGCTGGTGAGTGGGGAAGAGCAGAGGTGTGGGTGAAAGAGCAAGTCAACCATAACAGAGGTTGTAGCTGGAGGGGGAGGAGGGTGGCAAGTCAACAACAGGGTTGTGCGGTGAGTGGGAGAGAGGTGGGTGAAGCAAGTCAACTATAACAGAGGTTGTAGCTGGTGAGTGGGGAAGAGAGGTGGGTGAAGCAAGTCAACCATAACAGAGGTTGTAGCTGGTGAGTGGGGAAGAGAGGTGGGTGAAGCAAGTCAGCCATACCAGAGGTTGTAGCTGGTGAGTGGGGGGGGAGAGGTGGGTGAAGCAAGTCAACTATAACAGAGGTTGTAGCTGGTGAGTGGGGAGAGAGGTGGGTGAAGCAAGTCAGCATACCAGAGGTTGTAGCTGGTGAGTGGGGAGAGAGGGAAGGTCAGGGTTGGAAGGAAGCAAGTCAGCATACCAGAGGTTGTAGCTGGGAGTGGGGAGGAGAGGTGGGTGAAGCAAATCAGCCATACCAGAGGTTGTAGCTGGTGAGTGGGGAGGAGAGGTGGGTGAAGCAAATCAGCCATACCAGAGGTTGTAGCTGGTGAGTGGGGAGGAGAGGTGGGTGAAGCAAGTCAGCCATACCAGAGGTTGTAGCTGGTGAGTGGGGAGGAGAGGTGGGTGAAGCAGTCAGCCATACAGGGTTGTACTGGAGTGGAGAGAGGTGGGAGCAACAATACCAGAGGTTGTAGCTGGTGAGTGGGGAGGAGAGGTGGGTGAAGCAAGTCAGCCATACCAGAGGTTGTAGCTGGTGAGTGGGGACGAGAGGTGGGTGAAGCAAGTCAGCCATACCAGAGGTTGTAGCTGGTGAGTGGGGAGGAGAGGTGGGTGAAGCAAGTCAGCTATACTAGAGGTTGTAGCTGGTGAGTGGGGAGGAGAGGTGGGTGAAGTAAGTCAGCCATACCAGAGGTTGTAGCTGGTGAGTGGGGAGGAGAGGTGGGTAAAGCAAGTCAGCCATACCAGAGGTTGTAGCTGGTGAGTGGGGAGGAGAGGTGGGTGAAGCAAGTCAGCCATACCAGAGGTTGTACTGGTGAGTGGGGAGGAGAGGTGGGTGAAGCAAGTCAACCATAACAGAGGTTGTAGCTGGTGAGTGGGGAGGAGAGGTGGGTGAAGCAAGTCAACCATAACAGAGGTTGTAGCTGGTGAGTGGGGAGGAGAAGTGGGTGAAGCAAATCAGCCATACCAGAGGTTATAGCTGGTGAGTGGGGAGGAGAGGTGGGTGAAGCAAGTCAGCCATACCAGAGGTTGTAGCTGGTGAGTGGGGAGGAGAGGTGGGTGAAGCAAGTCAATCATAACAGATGTTGTAGCTGGTGAGTGGGGAGGAGAGGTGGGTGAAGCAAGTCAACCATAACAGAGGTTGTAGCTGGTGAGTGGGGAGGAGAGGTGGGTGAAGCAAATCAGCCATACCAGAGGTTGTAGCTAGTGAGTAGGGAGGAGAGGTGGGTGAAGCAAATCAGCCATACCAGAGGTTGTAGCTGGTGAGTGGGGAGGAGAGGTGGGTGAAGCAAGTCAATCATAACAGAGGTTGTAGCTGGTGAGTGGGGAGGAGAGGTGGGTGAAGCAAGTCAACCATAACAGAGGTTGTAGCTGGTGAGTGGGGAGGAGAGGTGGGTGAAGCAAGTCAGCCATACCAGAGGTTGTAGCTGGTGAGTGGGGAAGAGAGGTGGGTAAAGCAAGTCAACCATAACAGAGGTTGTAGCTGGTGAGTGGGGAGGAGAGGTGGGTGAAGCAAGTCAACCATAACAGAGGTTGTAGCTGGTGAGTGGGGAGGAGAGGTGGGTGAAGCAAGTCAACCATAATAGAGGTTGTAGCTGGTTGTTGGGGATTAGAGTTGGGTGAAGCAAGTCAGCCATACCAGAGGTTGTAGCTGGTGAGTGGGGAGGAGAGGTGGGTAAAGCAAGTCAACCATAACAGAGGTTGTAGCTGGTGAGTGGGGAGGAGAGGTGGGTGAAGCAAGTCAACTATAACAGAGGTTGTAGCTGGTGAGTGGGGAAGAGAGGTGAAGCAAAAGTTAATGCTCACCAACAACTTTTTATGGATATTCAACAAATTAAATTCCTTTTTTTTACGATCATGTTATTTCTGTTCAAACTACGTTGTCAGATTTTTAATTACACACTGGTGAAGAGGAAAATTTATATGCCATTATTGACTGATGAAACTCAACGAATTATAATTAACACAGTAATGTATTAAGTGACACTACATAAGAGCTATTCAGAATAATTAAATATCTGATACCTGTTGGAGAGTAAATAAACCAGCCAGAATTCGCTTTGGAATGTAGTGCATTCTCCAAGCAATGCATATACAGGCAACTGCCCTGTCATACAGGCAACTGCCCTGTCATACAGGCAGCTGCCCTGTCATACAGGCAGCTGCCCTGTCATACAGGCAACTGCTCTGTTATACAGGCAGCTGCCCTGTCATACAGGCAACTGCCCTGTCATACAGGCAGCTGCCCTGTCATACAGGCAGCTGCCCTGTCATACAGGCAGCTGCCCTGTCATACAGGCAGCTGCCCTGTCATACAGACAGAAACTCGCAGGTAACACATAAAACAGAATAGCTTAAAGAATATTATACATTAAATGCTAAAAATGCAAATGTCTATTAACATCTGTCCAACTATATGTACAGTCAAGAATGTCTGTTGATATCTAACATTAGTCAAGAATGTCTGTTGATATCTAACATTAGTCAAGAATGTCTGTTGATATCTAACATTAGTCAAGAATGTCTGTTGATATCTATCATTAGTCAAGAATGTCTGTTGATATCTAACATTAGTCAAGAATGTCTGTTGATATCTAACATTAGTCAAGAATGTCTGTTGATATCTAACATTAGTCAAGAATGTCTGTTGACATCTAACATTAGTCAAGAATGTCTGTTGATATCTAACATTAAGTAGGAACGTGTTGAAGATATTTAATTAATTTCGTTTATATGGTATTGTATGGAGTAATATTAACAATTGAATAATAATGTCATGAAAGAAATAACGTTAAGGTAAGGGAATAAATGAAGATAAAGATAGAATGATGAGAGTGAGCGAGTCTGAGGCGGTCATGAAGGACAAGTCATCTCTGAGTGGGTCATGGCTGTCATGTTCACTGCTGAAGAGGCAACACAAAACGTCCATGACCCTCGCCTTCAGGTGGGAAGGGAACCAAAAATATTCATTTAAAAAACTACAGCTCTGTGAGCATCAATAATGACCTCTATATCAGTTCTTAAGTCTTCATTCATAAATGACCCATTTTTCAGAGAGAGAGAAAACTTTAAACGACATTTTGCGTGAGCGAAATGTGGCTAAAATAAAGTCTTACGTTGGTTTATGCGTCTCTTCACAGTCTCGTCTACCATCTTCTCTTAAAGTCCAGGTGACTTAATGCAACAATTAACGGCAGTTCACTGAAAAAAAAACATATACTCCCTTAGTCGAGGTTAATACCTGACTGACCATAATTTACCCAGACCACACACATAAATCTTCAGGCCGCAACTCTCACTTGAATGTGATAAAACTTTGCAAAGCCGAACATCAGTATTTTCCTGAGGAGTAGAATGTATATTTTCGTTTCATTTGTAGTTAGTAAAACTCACTGCAGTGCTTCGTGGTGTATCTGTCTTCATAACATGGAGGAAATGAAAATGTTGATGAGTAAGGAGGTGGAAAACTGCATCTTAAAGATAGAGAGGCTGTTTCCTCTCTCTCTCTTTCTTTCTCAGTCTCTGTCTCTGTCTGTCTGTCTCTTTCTCTCTGTCTGCCTCTCTCTTTGTTTATGTTTCCATTATTTCGATTTCTCTATTTGTCACTGGAAAAATTTCCATAGGAGAAAACCTTTCCCAATAACAAACTTGAACATCAGAAGCAAAAACCGCAAACTGCTTTATGATTAGCTTCTCTAGAGTAACAAAAAGGCATAAGTTTTTCTCCAGAAGACAACTCCGCTGACACCTCTCAGAAAAACATGATCACAGGTGTCGGGAAGACACTGGTTATAGTCCAGGTCACAGACTGGTTATAAAACTGATAAAAAAACAGAAATCAGAATTTCCTACTGTTTTTCGACTTAGCATGAAGGGTACAACATCAATGAGTTATGAGAGACTTTTTTTGAGTTTTTATTTATCATAAATGATGGTGATACGAAACTCACAAGTTGAAATATAAAATACGTAAACAGTATAAGAACATTTTGTAATAACCACATCTCGTAAACGCATAAGCTTTACCAAGTTAATTAACTTGATAAAGCACCTGCTTGAACTAAATGTGGTTCATATATTGTTCCATACTGCTTTTATGTCTTTACTTAGATCGTGTGACTACTTTGTACCTTCCCAGTTACAAGTTGCCGAGAGCAAAAACCACGGAATGTAGATGTAATGTAATGTAGATGTAGGAGAGTACTACACCGTACTGTGGAAGACACATGCAGAGCCAGATTTTATTGTAACAGAACTTCGCTCTGTGTAGAACTTTAAGTCAATGATATGTCAGTTGACTTGGTAAAGCTCTACACAGTGCAACATGTTGTCGCAATGAAATCATATTTAGCGCCTGTGTCTTTTGTTTACGACCTAATGTGTTAAGTGTCGGTGCTGTAGATGTGACAGGAGAACGACTGCTGGCTTGCCAGTTAACATAAGTGAACTGAGTAAATGAAGAGAGAATGAAATGCACCTCCATGTTGGGAGGATAATATTTCAAGATTGCATGTAAGGTCAGGTGCACTGAACACATCTGATAAACTTTCTCTGTGTTGCATCAAGAGACAGTGATCGTCGCAACAGATTATGTCTTGAATCCACAGTTGTTGCCAGAAAGAATAACACATCAATCGAAATTCATCAATCGAAATTCATAATCTGAGAAGTTTTATCAAAGGTTCTTCTCGCAGTACCTGACTGACACCGGGATCACCTATCATCACTCCCACTTGACCGTGGTCTTTCAACCCTTGACCTCTCTACAAACCCAGATAAATAACCATGTATTGTTCTCTGTGTGAAATAATGATGTCATCGATGGACGAAACATTTTCACAATAAAATGCCATAACCCGCATTCATGTCTTATATACACACTGTTGGTGTTGTCTACCACTATATTATCCTTATCCAAAGAAACTTATTATGGCAACACTTCTTTCACTCACGATTTATCCGCTTCTGCTCGACTGCACACTTCACGTGAAGTGTAATATTTTCTGAACCTAAACATAATTGTTCAATAATGGTATACAATACCGGCAATTTGAAAATTTAGACACATGTGCAACATCTGGGTATCTTTATTGTAGACGTTTCGACATCCAGTGGCTTTATCAATACAGATTCTAGGACATAATTTGAAGACAGTAGAACTATATACAAAATATGAGATGAAGACAGAAACACAGGAGGTTGATTGATCTGTATATTTCGACCCCCTTTTGGGATCATCTTCAGCAGAAAAATACAAATACATATCTAAGATGCATCTTAGATATTAAAGTTATTTTCACTTTGCTCTGCAAATAGTATTATACTTCACTTGCTAAAAGAGTTTCCAAAACATAGGAATTATGAATAACTAAAGTGTAATAAACAATTGTCAATTCTCAATAATAATCCTCAATAATAACACAGGAGGTTGATCGATTTGTATTTTTCTGCTGAAGAAGATCCCAGAAGGGGGTCGAAATATACAGAACTTTGCTTTATTGTAATAGCCAAGAAAAGGAATTGTGGAAAAGATATGTTAGTGGTAATGAATTTGTGTGTTACAAGTAACCTAAAGACTTAAGACCACTGAAGTCCAGAGTGGAAGTGCAAGCCAGAGTGCACGGACAGAGTGCACGGACAGAGTGCACGGACAGTGCACTGTGATGGCATTATTTTAGGGTTGCGCAGTGGAGTCCCCAGTATCAGAGTATATAACACTGATGTATACTTTGAAGAAAATAATAAATTAATAATAATAAATAGTAAAGTGGAGAAAAGCGCCTTACAGAACATCAGTTATTGTGGAGCGAGGCAGAGAGTAAGCTGTCTGAAGCAGCCGTCAGCCATCAACCAAAGAGGAAGCAAAAAAAATTGTTCTCTCCTAGGGACAAACTTGCTCTCACCTCGAGTATGTAACACTTTTGAAGGGGGTAGACTAGAGGGCAAAGTAAGTCAGTGAACACGTCGACTGGCCAGGTTACATCTGTTATTTCAACAGAACCTTCCAATACAATGGTACATGGTATGGAAATATAGATAAGTTATAGTTGATAAAGACTAATGTAACAATTAAAAACCTTATTAAAGGCAACGTTTCGCCCGTGCAGCAGGCTTTATGAAGTCGTTGCACTTGATAAAGTCTCCTGTACAGACAAAACTTTGCCTTAAATAAAATTACCAGTTGCTGCTTCTGTCTCTTTATAGATTAGAATCTTCAGTACTGAGGAGATGTCAGTGGCTCTATTGCATTTGTTACAAGACTAAAGTTCTCACGTTCCCTCACATACACAACTTTGTGGACAGAAGACAGATAATTTCCATGTCAATATAGCCACGAACTACCGGTCCCAATTGCAAATCTAGAAATTCTCTTTTCAACTGGTAATTGACTCTGGTATACAAATATCATTAATAATACATCATTCAGTGACCGTCTTGGGACTAAGATTTAACAGGTATCAACAACACCAACTAACTTCATTTATATTTCCCCCCGCATTTCACTAACCCAAGCATAATTAACTTTCGCCACACAGGGAATTTGAGATGTCAAGAACCAGGATATAAACAACAAGGGTAAGAGTTAAATGGAATTACGTCCAATATAAATTTACTAAAGCACTCATTTATGGGAACAAAGATGTAGTCACTCACAGATCTAGTCACTCACAGTATTTCCTAATTAGATCGTTGCCTTGAGAGTTGTTCATTAGTAATAATGTACAGAAACACACTCAGTCACATTACTTGAACTAGCATAGTTTATTAACCAACTAGTTTATTTTTTATTTTTATTAACACATCGGCAGTTTCTCACCAAGGCAAGGTGACTCGAAAAAGAGGAAACACTTTCATCATCATTCACTCCATCACTGTCTTGCCATAGGCGCGCCTACACTACAGTTATAAAACTGCAACTTACCAACACCCCTCCTTCAGAGTGCAGGCACTGTACTTCCCACCTCCACCCCTCCTTCAGAGTGCAGGCACTGTACTTCCCACCTCCACCCCTCCTTCAGAGTGCAGGCACTGTACTTCCCACCTCCACCCCTCCTTCAGAGTGCAGGCACTGTACTTCCCACCTCCACCCCTCCTTCAGAGTGCAGGCACTGTACTTCCCACCTCCACCCTTTTTCAGAGTGCAGGCACTGTACTTCCCACCTCCACCCCTCCTTCAGAGTGCAGGCACTGTACTTCCCACCTCCACCCCTCCTTCAGAGTGCAGGCACTGTACTTCCCACCTCCACCCCTCCTTCAGAGTGCAGGCACTGTACTTCCCACCTGCACCCCTCCTTCAGAGTGCAGGCACTGTATTTCCCACCTCCACCCCTCCTTCAGAGTGCAGGCACTGTACTTCCCACCTCCACCCCTCCTTCAGAGTGCAGGCACTGTACTTCCCACCTCCACCCCTCCTTCAGAGTGCAGGCACTGTACTTCCCACCTCCACCCCTCCTTCAGAGTGCAGGTGCTGTACTTCCCACCTGCACCCTCCTTCATAGTGCAGGCACTGTACTTCCCACCTCCACCCCTCCTTCAGAGTGCAGGCACTGTACTTCCCACCTGCACCCCTCCTTCAGAGTGCAGGCACTGTACTTCCCACCTCCACCCCTCCTTCAGAGTGCAGGCACTGTACTTCCCACCTCCAGGACTCAAGTCTTCTAGTGACTTGTGATCACTAATTCGGAAGATGTCTGTCGAACTAGTCGGGTAGAGAATTCTAAAACTTCCTTGTTTCCTAGGCCTATTACGAACACTGACTTCTCAGGTTACCCTCGTCTCGAAAATATGTGATTAAGCAAGGGCAGACTTGGCTCATGACGACACAGTGGACTTAAGTCACGCTGTCTGACTTTATATGGACATCCTAGGTTAAATCTTCATTATATAGCATTGCTGTATAGTAGTGAAGACTGTCAAATAAAGGTAGGAAATCTTAATCAAAAATTGTAAAACCCTTTGTGTGTGTGTGGTGTGAGGGGAAAAACAGTTAAGAGAAGCTGTCTGCTGAGAGGAACTATCAACTTCTATCTAGACTGAAAACTGTCAGGTATTCAGGTTTGCTCAAGATGTATGAGTCAAGGATGAGTGGAAGAAAACAAAAGTTCATCCACTCATACAACTGTGCCTCCTACTACCCGTCCTGGTTTTTCTCTTCCCTTTCCCTTCTTCTCTCAGGAACAAACACAACCTGACTGACAAACTAATCACGGTACCTCATCGGGGGTTCGAGTCACCTGGCTCGTCTTTCCCCCGTGTCCAAGCTCATCCTTACACTACAGCGACAGTTTAATTAAACACCAGAATAGGGAAGAGCCGACGAGACGAGACAGAATAGGGAGGAGGAGAGAATAGGCAGGGTGTAAGAGTATGGAGGTTGTGTGAGAGAGGAGGAAGAGTGTGGGAGAAGAGAGGGTGTGAGATAGAGGAAGGAAGGGGTGTGGAAGAGGGTGAAAAGACTTTGGAGAAGTGGATGTGGATGTGATAAGGGAGAGAGATGGGATGTTGTGGGAAGAGTGGGGATGTAATGGGGAAAGAGTGGATGGGGAGAAAATTGGGGATGTAGTGAAGGAGTGGGGATGTATAAGGGGGAGTAGAGATGTATTGAGGAAAGAGTGGGAATGTAGTGGGGAAAGAGTGGGGCTGTAGAGGGGAGTGGGGATGTATAGGGAAGGAGTGGGGATATAGTGGGAGAGTAGGGATGTAGTGGGAAAGAGTGGGGATGTAGTGGGGGAGTGGGGATGTATAGAGGAAGGAGTGGGGATTCAGTGGGGAGTAGGGATGTAGTGAGGAAAGAGTGGGGATGTAGTGGGGAAAGAGTGGGGATGTAGTGGGGAAAGAGTGGGGATGTAGTGGGGATGTAGTGGGGGAAAGAGTGGGGATGTAGTGAGGGAAAGAGTGGGGATGTAGTGGGGAAAGAATGGGGATGTAGTGGGGGAGTGGGGATGTAGTGGGGAAAGAATGGGGATGTAGTGGGGGAGTGGGGATGTATAGGGGAAGGAGTGGGATATAGTGGGGGAGAAGGGATGTAGTGAGGAAAGAGTGGGGATGTAGTGGAGAGAGAGTGGGGATGTAGTGGGGAGAGAGTGGGGATGTAGAAGGGAGAGAGTGGGGATGTAGTGGAGAGAGAGTGGGGATGTAGTGGGGAGAGAGTGGGAATGTAGTGGGGAGAGAGTGGGGATGTAGTGGGGAGAGAGTGGGGAAGTAATGGGGAGAGAATGAGGAAGTAGTGGATGAGAGAGTGGGGATGTAGTGGGGAGAGAGTGGGTATGTAGTAGGGAGAGAGTGGGGATGTAGTGGATGAGAGAGAGGGACATCTCCACTGCCTCCAGCCTTCTCCTTGTTGCAACATTCATCACCCATGCTTCACACCCATATAAGAGTATTGGTATAACTATACTCTCATACATTCCCCTCTTTGCTTCCACGGACAAAGTTCTTTGTCTCCACAGACTCCTAAATGCACCACTCACCCTTTTCCCCTCATCAATTCTATGATTCACCTCATCCTTCATGGACCCATCTGCTGACACATCCACTCCTAAATATCTGAATACATTCAAATCCTCCATACTATCTCCCTCCAATCTTATATCCAATCTTTCATCACCTAATCTTTTTGTTATCCTCATCACCTTACTCTTTCCTATATTCACTTTTAATTTTCTTCTTTTACACACCCTACCAAACTCATCCACCAACCTCTGCAACTTCTCTTCAGAATCCCCCAAAAGCACAGTATCATCAGCGAAGAGCAACTGTGACAACTCCCACTTTGTGTTAGATTCTTTATCTTTTAACCCCAAACCTCTTGCCAATACCCGAGCATTCACTTCTCTTACAACCCCATCTATAAATATATTGAACATCCACGGTGACATCACACATCCTTGCCTAAGGCCTACTTTTACTGGAAATATAATCTCTCTCTCTCCTACATACTCTAACCTGAGCCTCACTTTCCTCGTAAAAACTCTTCACTTCTTTCAATAACCTACCTCCTATTCCATACATTTGCAACATCTGCCACATTGCTCCCCTATCCACCCTGTCATACGCCATTTCCAAATCCATAAATGCCACAAAAACCTCTTTACCCTTATCTAAATACTGTTCACCTATATGTTTCACTGTAAACACTTGGTCTACACACCCCCTACCTTTCTTAAAGCCTCCTTGTTCATCTGCTATCATTTTCTCCGTCTTACTCTTAATTCTTTCAATAATAACTCTATCATACACTACCAGGTATACTCAACAGACTTATTCCCCTATAATTTTTGCACTCTCTTTTGTCCCCTTTTCCTTTATACAAAAGAACTGTACACGGTCTCTGCCAATCCCTAGGTACTTTACCCTCTTCCAAACATTTATTAAATAATAGCACCAACCACTCCAAAACTATATCCCCACCTGCTTTTAACATTTCTATCTTTATCCCATCAATCCCAGCTGCCTTACCCTTTTTCATTCTACCCACTGCCTCACGAACTTCCCCCACACTCACAACTGGCTCTTCCTTCCTCCTACAAGATGTTATTCCTCCTTGCCCTATTCACGAAATCACAGCTTCCCTATCTTCATCAACATTTAACAATTCCTTAAAATATTCCCTCCATATTCCCGATACCTCTAACTCTCCATTTAATAACTCTCCTCTTCTATTTTTAACTGTCAAATCCATTCGGTCCCTAGGCTTCCTCAACTTATTAATCTCACTCCAAAACTTTTTCTTATTTTCAACAAAATTCGTTGATAACATCTCACCCACTCTTTCAATTGCTCTCTTTTTACATTGCTTCAGCACTCTCTTAACCTCTCTTTCTCTCTCCATATACTCTTCCCTCCTTGCATCACTTCTACTTTGTAAAAACCTCTCGTTTGCTAACTTTTTCTCCCTTACTACTCTCTTTACATCATCATTCCACCAATCGCTCTTCTTCCCTCCCGCACCCACTTTCCTGTAAACACAAACTTCTGCTGAACACTCTAACACCACATTTGTAAACCTATCCCATACATCTTTGGCCCCATTGCCTATACTCTCACTAGCCCATCTATCCTCCAATAGTTGTTTATATCTTACCCTAACTGCCTCCTCTTTTAGTTTATAAACGTTCACCTTTCTCTTACTTACTGCTTCTATTTTCCTTGTATCCCATCTACCTTTACTCTCACTGTAGCTACAACTAAAAGGTGATCTGATCTATCTGTGGCCCCTCAACAGTCTATTATCTACCAATACATAGTCCAACAAACTACTGTCATTACCCCTTACGTCATATCTTGTATACTTATTTATCCTCTTTTTCCTAAAATATGTATTACCTATAACTAAACCCCTTTCCATACCAAGTTCAATCAAATGCTCCCATTATCATTTACACCTGGTACCCCAAACTTACCTACCACACCCTCTCTACATGTTTCTCCTACTTTAGCATTTAGGTCCCCTACCACAATTACTCTCTCACTTGGTTCAAAAGTTCCTATACATTCGCTTAGCAGCTCCCAAAATCTCTCTCTCTCCTCTACACTCCTCTCTTCTTCAGGTGCATACACGCTTATTATGACGCACTTTTCGCATCCGACCCTTATTTTAATCCACATAATCCTTGAATTTACACATTTATATTCCCTCTTCTCCTTCCATAACTGATCCTTCAACATTATTGCTACCCCTTCCTTAGCTGTAACTCTCTCAGATATTCCTGACTTAATCCCAATTATTTCTCCCCACTGAAACTCGCCTACCCCCTCAGGGTTGTTTCGCTTAGGGCCAGGACATCCAACTTCTTTTCATTCATAACATCAGCAATCATCTCTTTCTTATCATCCGCACTACATCCACGCACATTCAAACATCCCAGTTTTATTAAATTTTTCTTTTTCCCTTTTTTAATAATGTATACAGGAGAAGGGGTTACTAGCCCATTGCTCCCGGCATTTTAGTCGCCTCATACGACACGCATGGCTTATGGAGGAAAGATTCTTTCCACTTCTCCATGGAGAACAGAGGAAATAAAAAGAACAAGAGCTGTTAAGAAAAAGAAGAAAATCTTAGATGTGTGTACAGTGGTACCTCGGTATACGTCTGCTTTGGAGTAAGTGCAACTTGGTATACGTCCTGTTTGGACTCGAAAATTTTTACTTGGTATACGATCTTTGTTTGGAATACGACTCGCGTGCTAGAACTTGTATGGGTCAAAATAAATCACGACACCGCTTTGAATATTTTGATTTTTTTTATATATAGAAATAAAGAGCACATTTTTTAACCCTTTGACTGTCGCAAACCCTAATCCTGAGTGCTCTCCTGTTGTTGCAAAATGTTCGAAAAAAAAAAAAATTGTGATGTGGAGGAGTTAGTGGAGGGGCACAGGGAAGAGCTGACCACTGAGGAGCTGCAGGAACTTGAGAAGGAAGAGCACAAGACTAAGATGGATGCACTCTCTTCAGGCTCGGAAGAGGAGACAGAGGAAGCTCCTACTTCATTAATCAAGGAAATCTTTGCCAAATGGATGGACGTCAAAAACTTTGCAGAGAAGTACCACCCCAACAAAGCCCAAACAAGCCGTAGTAGCATTGTCTGGAATGACCAGACAATGTCACATTTCCTCCTCCCTTTCAGCACTATCCTAGTAGGCACTCGACTCTTTTCAGCAAAGTAAAGTGAGATTAAATTTACTTTTATTTTGTATTTATGTATGTATTTTAGTATTAAGCAGTGTTTAAATTACATATTTTAGTATTAAGCAGTGTTTAAATTACATATTTATATTACAGTGTTTAATTATATTTAGATTAAGCAGTGTTTAAATTACATATTTTAGTATTAAGCAGTGTTTAAATTACATATTTTAGTATTAAGCAGTGTTTAAATTAATATTTTAGTATTAAGCAGTGTTTAAATTACATATTTTATCAATGTAAAAAATATTAATAACAGTGTTTAATTATTTTCATGGGAACCGATCAATGTTTTCCTAAAAAATTTCTTATGGGAAAATTCGTTTGGTATACGTCCTGTTTAAAATAATTGTTACCCTTAACAATTAAAACATCTAGGAAAGGCAATGAGTTATTTTCTTTGAACTCAACAGTAAAATTTATAGAATCGGATAAACTATTTAATTTAACGAGAATTTTTTTTATATTCATATTTTTTAGGCATATGACACAAAATATCATCAACATATCTATACCACTTAGCTCTATTAGGAAGGAATGTGTTAAGCAATCTTGTCTTAAAAAATTCTATGTATAAATTGCTAAGAACAGGTGAGAGGATTTCCCATTGCCATACCAAACTTCTGAGTGCAAAACTCGTTATTAAACACAAATTTTGCATCAACTATTCAAAGTTTAATAAGTTTAATGATAGTAGGAACTGGCAATGGTAAATCGTAATTAACAAGTTCTTCAAATAAGAAGCTTAATAAATCATCAAGTGAAACTTTTGTAAACAAGGAAGTAACGTCAAAACTATTGAAATCATTTAAGTCAATCAAGGTGCTTAATTTATCCATTAAATCTACGTATATTGTTTTTAAAATTGAAGTTATAATTTTTTTCCACAATTGGGCTCAAAATATCAACAAGCCATTTAGATAATTTATATTAAACTGAACCTATGGAGCTAATAATTGGTCTAACTGGATTACCTGGTTTATGCGTTTTTATTAATCCATACATATAGGGTAAAGATGGATTAGTGGACGTAATTTTTTTAATTAAATCATCTTTGCCTTTGAGTAGACTTTTTATAGTTTTATTGAAATTACTGTTAACAGTTTTTAAGTGATTCTTTCTAAGTTTAAAATAAGTTTCTGTATCATCTAAGAGATTATTTTATCTTGGAAATCAATTTCTTTCAAAATTACTATTGCATTTATTTTATCTGCTTTAGTAAGGTGCATTTTTTATTATTAATAAGTGTATCATAAGACTTAATGATATATACAATATATATATATATATATATATATATATATATATATATATATATATATATATATATATATATATATATATATATATATATATATATATATATGTTTGTATATAAGAAAAGTAGCCTCAAATAACTAGGAAGATAAGAGAATAGAGGTTATCAGAGCGGACATTCAGAGGTGATCCTTCAAGAGCGGGATACCGTGGCCAGCCATTGTAGAAAGCCAGCCGGCATACAAAGGCACGGAGACCCACCTGCATACAAAAGCGTGATATACGTCCGTCTTCACGCGGCAAGAAGAACTGGGACTCTATCCTATTTGTTATTAGCTCCGATAAGACCTTGAAGTTGAGATTTCTTTGTGTGTTTGTGAAACTTAAATATTGAGTATATTACAGCCACTCTTAACCAACCCTTAAAGCTACTTTAAAAGCAGTTGTCAGCCTTTTCATTTTTTTACGTAGATAAATTGTACAGGTTATGAGCTGTTATTTCTGCCTCTGCTCATTTCAAAGGCCAGCCCTTTCTAAAGTATATTACAACCCTCCAAGATGAGACTTACAACAGTCGACTAACACCCAGGTACCTTCTTATTGCTAAGTGAACAGGAACAGGAGGTGCAGAGGATCCAACCACAGACAGAGTGTGAGCTGACTGCAGTGTCAACTCATCCTTAGCTATCCGAAGAATTTGTTGGAAAATTCAGATACGGAAGACTTAAAGCTGTGAGCTAACCCGAGTGTCCCTCCAGGACAATCATGGGATGTAAAAGTGAGTAAAGAGAATTACAAATTCAAGGTGAAAATTTTTCATAGATATTAATAGGAAAAGTGTTAGTAAAAATGTTGAACTGTAACTACAGCTGCTACTGCTGCTTCTACCCCTCTCATTATTTACATTACTATTACGTCTGCAATCCCCTTAGTTATCAATTATCTCATGAAAGAATTCTTTTGACCACTGGCAGGCCTGCACTGTGAATAATAATACTATCTCTATTTCTACAAGTACATGTACAAGGCATACAGGCCTAGCTGACATCAATGACTTACTACTATATAGAAATTTGCCCGAAATGCTCTGCATTTCGGGCAGATTAAGTCAGTTTTGTCCCAGGATGCGACCCACACCAGTCGACTAACACCCAGGTACCTATTTTACTGATGGGCAAATATAGACATCCGGTGTAAGGAAACACGCCCATAGTTTCCACCCCTTTGCCGGGAATCAAACCCGGACCCTCACCGTGTGAAGGGAGAGCTTTTGCCACCAGGCCGAGTGTCCAACTGGTTTATAAAGGACTGTGTTACTGTTACGTGTACACCTTCAGATGACAGACTGCTCTGGTGATTTATGACTGAAAAAGATTATTTACCCACAACTGCTTTCACCTTCGCTCCAGTACTTCATGTCGGGGTTTCGTGTTATCAAAATGTATCAGTATGCTTAAATGACGTCTGACGTCAGACAGGCAGCCACTATAAGAGTGAGAGATCATGGTTATATGTGAACAGAGAGAGAGAGAGGTCATGGCACCTGTGAAGGTATTATCACTGATGCCATGGCACTACTACCAGTTTTCTAGGCCTTTTACAAGTAATGCATATGAAAAAGAGTCCATGAATAAATACAACAATATTTTTAGTGTAATAAAAATGAATAAATGCATTTACAACCGCTGGTTTCCCCATTGGGTGATGATTTAACTATGCAGGGAACTTAAATACCTAGTGCAAGAATATAAGTAATATTTCACCTCTTTAAGTTTTCATGGTTTCAAAACTCAAGTTTTAAACTACAGGACATGAAAACTCTAACACTTTTTATATTTTATTTTATTATAATTAAGATTAAATTATATATTCAGTACATCTTCTTCAGGAGCAAGAATAATTAAGTCGCTTATTATGGTAGTAATATAGGGAAATATAATAGGCTTGGTCCCAGGATGTGTATCATTGTAATGAACATTGAACATGAATGGAAGAGTTAGTAGTGAATGTATACAAATATACAAAAGACTCAAGAGTCCTACAATTAGGATCCCTACAAGGGGATATACAATAACTGGTATAGTGGTGTATGGCTATGTATATATGTATAGGAGAGACCTGCCCTACAACCACCCTAGGCTACTTGATGGGATTCTTCTATGGGCGGAATACGTCCTGCAAACGAGTCTTGTATAATGACCAGCATGAAAGAGGAGGATTTACAGGTAAACTCCCATGTACACTCACACATTAAATGGTGTACAGAGACACTCACTCACACGCTTCAGGTGCCCAGCAGCAGCAGGAATCTATAGAGAGAAACCATCTATCATCACACACACACACACACGCCTCAGGTGCCCAGCAGCAGCAGGAATCTATAGAGAGAAACTATCTAGCTGTTGGCTTACATACTGTGATGTAAATGATTTAGAAATCTGGCAAGTTGAAGAATGAGACATTTGTAAAATATTGGGGAATCTTTACGTAGGAAATCTTTCGCCAACCGTTGGCTTTTTCAGTCCAATACAGACAAGAACGGTGGAAGAGGAGGATGAGTTTGAGGTAATCAGTCCCTCAGCTTGAAGTCGATGTGTTCAGTCCATCAATCTTGATGGACTGTACAGCTCCTGTTACCTGCTCACTGGTACCTGCTCACTGGTACCTGCTTACTTGTACCTGCTCACTGCTACCTGTTCACTGGTATCTATGTGCATGTCAAACGCCCAATTCATCTATGTATTTCATAACAAATGGGAATGAAAACGAATCTTATATTTGTTTACAAATGCTCTCTCACACTCATCTATCCAAAACCTCACTGTGAAACGAAAGAGAAATAGCCTCAGTCTAGATACACGCCAGTAGTTAGTACACATATGATAGGTACCATCTGGATTAGTGGCTAAAATACAAGGGAATGCCCAAGGACTACTGCTTGGTTCATTAAAATTATTGTTGAGAAGACAATCTATTTCCTCTTTGAGAGCTTTTGCTTTGAAAGCTGTTACTTTGAGAGCTGTTGCTTTAAGAGTTGTTTCTTTGAGAGCTGTTGCTTTGAGAGCTATTTCTTTGAGAGTTGTTGCTTTGAGAGCTGTTGATTTGAGAGCTGTTGCTTTGAGAGTCTGTTGCTTTGAGAGCTGTTGATTTGAGCTATTGCTGTGAGAGTCTGTTGCTTTGATAGTCTGTTGCTTTGAGAGTCTGTTGCTTTAAGAGCTGTTGATTTGAAAGTTGTTGCTTTGAGAGCTGCTTTTTCAGAGCTGTTGGTTTGAGAGCTGTTTGATTTGAGAGCTGTTGATTTAAGAGTCTGTTGCTTTGAGAGCTGTAGATATGAAGTCTGTTACTTTGAGAATTGTTTCTTTGAGAGCTGTTGATTTGAGAGCCTTTTGCTTCCCAGGACTGACATAATAAGGTTTTACTTAATAGCTATAGACAGCACCTTGAACATCCACATTATGTTCCTATAGTGTACACAATCGTCGAACATCACAGAAGAAGTCAAGATTAGACTCAATAAGAGCAACAATATTAGATGCTTTCTTTCCTGACAAATTATCAGAGTGCAAAGGTTTTATATTATCATTTGATTCTTATGTCGCACCTCTGCTCCTTGTGTATAATCGGGAGAAAATAGAGGGATAGAATCATTCTGTACAATATCAAGAGACCCCAGTAGACAACCAAGGTAGGCAGGTCCACTAGGAGAGGTAAGGAGTGAGGCTGGAAGGTGATAAGCATTCAGTTGATTAATATGATAGGTGTGTGCGTAGATTTTTTCTTCCTAGGAGTCTATGCTACATAATTATAATCGTTCATCTTCCTCTTAACAACTAATGATGCGTCGTACCCTTCCAAATCACGGGTGAGAAGGAATGGCCCTTCTTATCTATAATGTGAGAAGGTAATGAGTGGGCGCACCGTCTCACCTCACTACATACTGTTGGGATTTTATTCATTTCCTCTTAACTTTTGCCTTACCACTTCAGAAATACTCGGTCTAATTAAGAATAACAAAATATAAATGGGGAAAGTGAATACTATCTTTCAAGCTATTATAATTTATTAATAATTAATTACTTATTGGGATAGTATACTTGGTTCATGGGAAAGGAATCTGATACTGTGATAAATGAGAAAATACAAAATAAATGAGATAGAGAAAAACAATATACTGAACCCAAATGATTATAAATAATAAACCAGAATTCAGCCTTTGCAGTAGTTAATACAGAATATATCTTCCACAAGTACACTACAGATTCTAGACTCTCTAGGGAAGCTCTACCTCTTCTTCAGAGACAGAGGTTCTGCTCCCCACCAAGACCTCACAGAACCTCCAGCTCGTCCCCGATCAAGGCTCCTCACCAAGGCTTCCTCTTAGTTACTTTCTCTGAATTTATTAAGGCCTCCACACTCCCATACTTCTGGCTAGAGGTCAGCTCTCGTGGGAGACTCACTGCGTGGTCTCCTCTGCTGGAGTTCCCAGACCAAGGTAGACTATCAGAGGAATTACCACTTCTGTCTTTACATAGAGAAACTGGAGACACAGTCTCAAGATATCACAACTTGTCCTGCATGGTATGATCAAGATATCACAACTTGACTTCCATGGTACGATCAAGAACCGGTTACTTATCCAATACTAGATCACATGGATTCAATGATCAAGACGAGGTTGCTTCATCATACTGCTCTTTCATCTACAGCTGTAAACCAGGTAAATTTTGTGTCACCTGGTCGTGCAAATACGCTAATCTTTCGTTAATGGCATCAGGTGAGGTAGGAAGAGGGGAAGGGGGTAGCTTCCCCAGGCCAAGCCTCTCATAACACAGCCACAGGTCCTATTACAGAACACCCATACACCGTACCCATTCACTTTCATGAATGGCAGAATACAACGGAGGAAATAATACTTTTATCTCAATCTTCTGAAAATTCATGACAGTGAAGTGATAAAATTTGCAAATTGAAAATTTGCACAGCTCAAAGTGAGTGACAACTTGTGTTTTGATAAAGCCCCACCAATAGAAAAAGTTTGAAGCTGATCAGACAAGGCATTCTCGAGTAATTGATCTGATGCCCACGGTTCCAAGTTTTTTTTTAACTATTTCAGTAAAATTTCAAATTTGCACATATTCGCTCTAAACTTATAGGTTATCATCCTTATTATAGACGGCATTGTCAATCTTATTTTGAAGCCAATCAGAAGAAGCATTTGTTAGTTATTCAATAAAAAATGAATATCACTATTTACTCAATAAAATTAGGAAAGTGGGACTTATGTCGGCCAATGGTAATGTTAGTCTTATGTTAAAAAACAAAAACAAAAAACAACAACATCGGTGGTAAAAATTTGAAGCCGATCAGATGAATAGTTTTCGAGTTATATCACAGATTTCAACGATTCCAATTTTTTTAACTATTTTACTACGTCAACAAATTATCCAGTAAACAAAACTTAACAGATAGTATCCTGCCTCTAAGATGCATCAACCATTAAAAACTGAAGTTGTTCAGAAGCGGAAAACTGAATATTAATTAACTAGATTTAACGGGAATAAACATTTCACTCTATTTTACACATAAAATCGTCAAATCTTCGACTATAGACTTGAATTTCAATTTCCACCGCCGTCGTATTTTGTGGCGTCTTTTGTGAAGGTTTGAAACCTCGCCACTGAGAGTGTTGGAAGCTATCCCAGTCATTCCAGGATGCTAGGAATGTTATCCCAGTCATTCCAGGATGCTGGGAATGTTATCCCAGTCATTCCAGGATGCTGGGAATGTTATCCCAGTCATTCCAGGATGCTAGGAATGTTATCCCAGTCATTCCAGGATGCTGGGAATGTTATCCCAGTCATTCCAGGATGCTGGGAATGTTATCCCAGTAATTCCAGGATGGTGGGAATGTTATCCCAGTCATTCCAGGATGCTGGGAATGTTATCCCAGTCCTTCCAGGATGCTGGGAATGTTATCCCAGTCCTTCCAGGATGCTGGGAAAGAAGTCAATAACTTTGGTCAGAGGTCACCTGAACATGGCAAATGTTCAAGAATTTGGTCATCGTTACTGTAAACAAGTGTTGAAAATTTGAAGCGAAATGAAATCGAAAAGTAGAAGGAAGAAAACAAGAAAAAGAATAAAAAGAAATCAGGGAACCCCATGAAGGTCCCTCTTCAGGGACACGTAATTACTGCATGTTATGTTATGTGTAAATAAAGACTATTAATTTATATAGTTATCTGTTGGACTTCTTAGTGTTTTATATAAAATAATTTAATCAGTTTAATTAAGCAAAGAAAACAAAAATCGAAGATCTGATATATTGTAGCAAAATACAGTTGATCTTCTGTTCCACAAACATATTTTTTCACGTATTAAAATAAAAGAAAGTTTTTTTTTCTTTACAAACAACTTTTATTAGAAATATCTTGTGTTTGTATTTTATATATATTTTCTATGACATATAGCAAACTTTTATAAATATATAAAAAAAAATATCCATGGGGGAAGTGGAAAAGAATTCTTCCTCCGTAAGCCATGCGTGTCGTAAGAGGCTACTAAAATGCCGGGAGCAAAGGACTAGTAACCCCTTCTCCTATATGAATTATTAAATTTAACAAGGTCAACTTGCCTCGGTGGGATACGGAGTGTGTGTTGAAAAAAAATCTTACCTTTCAACAATGACTGGTTTAACAAAGTTGTGACAAAGTTATGATGATCAGTTCCCATCAGTCAAGTCACTCTGGCATCAGCAGTTATAATCCTGCAGACCTGAAGTTCTGTCACACCTCTTCATTATTTATTTAACAGCTTGACATATTTCGGTGGCTAAGCGATCCGAGGATATCCCCGAATTGCACCAGCCCAGCCTCCTCTACCTCCGGGCAGGAGAAAACAATATTGGAGAGTGGTCCAAAAATTCCACTGCAGACAAAGTTAACTATGCGTACGTGTGTGTATGTTTGTTCGTATAAATTTCTGAACAAATGTGAACTTTCAAATGTATACAGTACATGTATGTATGTTTACATATGCGTTTTTATGCTTGTGTATTGGATATATATATATATATATATATATATATATATATATATATATATATATATATATATATATATATATATATATATATATATATATATATATATATATATATATATTATGCGAAAACGAACAAGTGTGGTGAGTGAAAACCCATGACGCTCTAACCCACAGGATCACGCAATCCTACAAAATCCAAGCACCCAGCCAAACTAGGGGTGTTACCCTTGGTCCGAGGACATACGGTGGTGTGGGTGCCTCTGAGATAATTTCATTCTTCCCCCCGTTTGGTGTACTAGCCTCAACGAGCAGTATTTTATAATATATTATATACTGCTCGTTGAGCCACGTGTTGTCCATGCCTGATCAAGCCAGATGTCCAAGCCACATGCTGTTGTCTGCAGCCTGACATCACCCAGAACTTCACCTCGCGACGTCACCCAGGACGTTGCCTGACGTCACCCAGGATGTCACCTCGAGACGTCACCCAAGGCATTACCATGCTCACGTCGTCACCCAGGACATCTGCCCGACGTCACCCCAGGACGTCACCTCGCGACGTCATCCAAGATATTGCCTGATGTCACCCAGGACGTCACCACACGACGTCACCCAGCATGGTTTGACATCGCGATGTCACCCCATGACATTATTTCACGACATCATGTCTAAGATCACCCCATGATGTCACAATGACAATGTTAATTTGTCGTTTTATAGTTAGCAATATAGGTGTTATCAGTAATGTCTAGAACGAGTGAGAGAGGAAATGTTAAGTGTTCAGTATCGTATGTAGCGTGTTAATTCATCTCAGTTAGTGTTCCATTATAGTGTTCTCACATGTTCGTGAATGTGTTAGTGTCGATTCTTGCACAGAAAAACATCATTTGCTAGTGCAAGCCATGTAGCAATGATATTACCGCATGTGCAGTGCGGGCGTGCAAGATTTCCGTGTGTTCCGTTGAACTGGTCTGAGCCCAGATAAGTGTGTAGACCACAGTGTGGTCTGAGCTCAGACCATTGTAACACCCTCGTGTTACACGTCACCCTGATGTGACCGTTTGTCGTCTGACACTAGTCAGTCGTGGCGTCAGATATATGAGTCGTCTGAGCACCCTGAATAGAAAGTAATTATGCTCGCTGCTCTCGTAAATGTCACGTTAGCGTCGTCTCTGCTATGACTCCCGGATACGCCTTGGACTCTTGTCCTGACCAACCCCGTAAGAGAGCTTGTATCACTTCCCCTACAGTTATGAGTAGAAAAAAGTCTGGGGATGCTCAGGTTCTCTGATCTAACTCCAACTCTGTCGAGAAGATGATGGTAGTCAAACCGCAGTATCCCTGCGGCAGGCGACTGTCTGACTCGTGTCATGGCTTCAGTGAGCATAATTACAGCCTGTACAAAGTATGATGTCACTTTAACAGCTAGCTCTCTCACTCCGGTTATGGTGTATGCCGGCCACGACTCCCAATACGCCTGAGTCGTCCCTGCTACGACTCTCGATACGCCTGAGTCGTACAATCTACGGCTCACTACCGGCAGTGACTGTCCCTGCGACACTACCAGTCAAGAAGTGACCTGAGTCGCACGCCAGAAGAAGTCCTGCCCACAAGCTGAGTTCTGCCGATGACTCACTCGAGGGGTACCAGCAGGTTGTGCCCCAGGTTGAGTGAACCCTGCAGCAACTACTCCACGATAACTGCTCCACAGCAATGTCTCATGATGTGTTAAGATAAGATTTCATTCAGATTTTTAACCCCGGAGGGTTAGCCACCCAGGATAACCCAAGAAAGTCAGTGCGTCATCGAAGACTGTCTTATTTCCATTGGGTCCTCAATCTTGTCCCCCAGGATGCGACTCACACCAGTCGACTAACACCCAGGTACCTATTTGCTGCTAGGTGAACAGGACAACAGGTGTAAGGAAACGCGTCGAAATGTTTCCACCACGCCGGGAATCGAACCCGGGCCCTCCGTGTGTGAAGCGGGAGCTTTAGCCACCAGGACACCGGGGCACCATTTAAGTTATTTCATCAAATCCTGCCACATGCATGTGGCAGGATTTCATGAAATAACTTTCAAAACAAGCCTGGTGTCCTGGGGTATTGGGAAACATCGTCTAGATCTGAATAGGCGGCCATACTCCATGGTAAAGTACTGGTTACTCTGATTCAGAGTTTGCAGGTTCGAGTCTTGCTGTGGACGTATACGCATAAGTATATATATGTATGTGTGTGTGTGTTTTATATTGTGTTTTGTCCCTGTCTCGTGGGTAACGCGGCCGAGCGATGTAACTGGGTATGCCTACCAAAGTCCTGTTTCTCATGCCTGCCACTAAAGAAGTGTCCCCACAGATCAGTGCTGCCATCTGGCGGCCCTAGGCCTGGCTTGAGGCTGCTAGATGCTCTATCTCCCTCACTCTGTGTAACCAAGTACCCAATAAAGTCACACGTCGCCTCCGAAGAGTATGTATTCACAGCCAAATACCATGTTTGTTATATATGTATGTATAAAAATGATAATAAATAATAATAATAATAATAATAATTATAATAATAATAATAATAATAATATAATAATAATAATAATAATAATAATAATAATAATAATAATAATAATATTATAATAATAATAATAATAATAATAATAATAATAATAATAATAATAATCTTTATGTCTACAAGTACACGTACAAGGTATACAGGCCTAGCTGACATCATTGACATACACCACCACCACGACCACCATGGCCACCACCACCATCATCATCACAACCACCAGTACCACAACCACCACCACCCGGGACTAAGATGCTTCAGTCATTAAATAATAAAGACGTTCAGAAGACGTAAACTAAATATTATTTAACGTGATTTAAGAAAACTTAAAATTTCACACAATTTTACATAAAATCATTATTTTTTCACCTACACATTTGAATTTCACTCACCAGCGTCCTCGCATTTTTGGCAACTTTTGTGGAAAATCAATTGTTCTCCGACCGAGTGTATTATTCTTGAGGGACTGAGAGCCGTTAAGGGAGGAGGGAAGGTCCAGTAACACGAGTACACTGTAGAGTGTATCATGGCTTCCCTACCAAACCCTTATTTTTAGACTAATTTAGGTGTAAACTTCTAATCAGTTTAATATCCAGTCTTGTGTATCAGTACTTAAGTTTAGCTAGACTAAGATATAAGTAGGCTATTATTTTATAGCAATAACTACTAGGCCTACACAATTACACCAGTGCCACAACTGGAGGGTGGGCACAGCCTACCAGACAAAGAAATCCTCAGTCACTCATCACAATTCACAGAGAGGAAAACAGGTTCTTCAGTCTCGATAAACCTGTTGTACCACAAAGTGACTCAGTTCGCGGTATTTCCCAGTGTACCCTGTGGAATTTCCTGACTTACACACTCCATACACCATAGCCGGTAAGTTCTTGTTATCAGTACAGTTGAATGCATTCATAAGTATGTTAATGAGTAAATGACGCTAGGTGGAAGCTTCGCTGAATGCCTCGGGAAGCCGTAAATACAACTACACCCGGAACACAAATATTGCCCATGTCTTGAAAGAGATAAGAAATCCTTTAGGGAGCATCTAATGGCGCGTGTTTCTCTAGGATTTAATTATCTAATTGGAGTAGCTAATCAGGTGGTTGAGCACAGTAACACACCTCTCTTCCAGACACCTTTTGTGAACTCTTGAAGCTCTGCCACTGAGGATTTTGGAGGTTATCTGACACATTCCAGGGCGCATGAACATGCCAAATGTTCCTAGAATTTGGTTCTCGTTACGGCACACAAATTGAAGCCGACTGGATGATCTTTCTCGAGTTAAAAGATAAATAATACTGAAAAGTGGGAGAAAGATAAAAGGAAAAAAAAATCAGACAAAGGTGCCGCTTCCTGGACACCTGATGAACCAGCGACACCGTGAAACTTTTCAGTGAATGTTGATACAACTAGCGAGTGTACACACACACACTCACTCACAGGAGGAAGGGACCAGGAGCTGGAGATCAACCACTGCAGATCTAACTAGCGAGTGTACACACACTCTCACTCACAGGAGAAAGGGACCAGGAGCTGGAGATCAACCACTGCAGATATAACTACCGAGTGTACACACACACTCTCGCCCACAAGAAGAAAGTACCAGGAGCTGGAGATCAACCACTGCAGATACAACTAGCGAGTGTACACACACTCTCGTTCACAGGAGGAAGGTACCAGGAGCTGGAGATCAACCACTGCAGATACAACTAGTGAGTGTACACACACACTTCGTCACAGGAGAAAGGTACCAGGAACTAGAGATCAACTAGCGAGTGTACACACACTCGCTCCCAAAATTGGCACTTGAAGATCCTTGAGGTAGGTCCCAGGCATCCTAAATTACCTGAGAGAGGATGCTTGGCAGGAGCAAAGAAGAAGATACAGAAAAAAGAGAATAGAAAGTGGAAAACGAGAATGAGTATTATGAGGCAGAGGAGGAATTTGAAGAGGTGAAGGAGAAGGAGGAGGAGGAAGAATTGGAAGAGGCGAAGAAGGAACGAAATAAAGTAAGGATGAGGAGGAAGAGGAGGAATATGAAGATGAGGATAAGACGGAAGGAGACACATAGGAGGAAAATGAGGTGGTAATGATAAAGAGGAAGAGAAGAGCGAGAATGAGAATAGAGGAAGAGGAGGAGGAGGAGGAGGAGCACAACCATGAGTGAAATCTCAGAGTAAAGCTGAAATTCTTGTGTGGCTGAGGCGGCCTCCTCTATGTAACAGCAATGTGAGAGTTTTCTGTTTCATATTTCCTAGCTAGAGGCTGGAGTGAGAGAGAGAGAGAGAGAGAGAGAGAGAGAGAGAGAGAGAGAGAGAGAGAGAGAGAGAGAGAGAGAGAGAGAGAGAAGTGAAAGAGAGATGGAAAAATGATAAATACGACACAATGGAAAATAACCATAAGCAGTATAATGATCCTTATTGACAACGTTTTGCCCACGCAGTGGGCTTTATCGAGTCACAGACAGATCTACCTGGAAAATGAGCAACATGGAGATATATATAGGGTACAGTCAGGTGGAGAATGCTGGGTCAGGTGGAGAAAGCTGCATGTGAGTCTTAAAAAGTAGTGTGATAGTTAAAAACATAGTGTGACTTAAAGGACCTGCAGTGTACCATTCTTGAGTTCTAGGTGGGATAGCGTTGAAGAGTTTCTTGGCAATAGGTTCAGCTATGTTGTAGAAGCCGTTGTTCTGGTTGAAGTTGTTGGATATACAGATGAGTGATGATTCTAGGATTCTTCGGTATTGCGTGTTGTCTTCTCTGGCGATGAGTCTTGCGTTTCTGTAGTTGATTAAATGGTTGTGTAAATTTCGGTGTTGAACACAGGCATTTCTTGAGTCGTCAGATCTGCCTGCGTACTGGTGTTCTGAAATGCGTGTTTGTAGGTCTCTGGATGTTTCGCCAACGTATAATTTGCTGCAGCCATTACAAGGGATTGTGTATACCCTGCCGTGGATTGAAGCTTTTCCTGTCTGTTACTGGTAATGTCCTTAATGGTGGTGGATGTGGAGGTGGATACTCGGAATGAGGTCTTAGAAAAATGTTGGAAACTTGTTTGGAAATGGAGTTGGTGGGAAGGACTATGTATCTCTTCTCAGCAGTGTCTTCTCTGGGTGTGTTGAAGATGTTTAATGCCCGTCGTCTGCAGTCTCAGTAACAGACAGGAAAAGCTTCAATCCACGGCAGGGGTATACACAATCCCTTGTAATGGCTGCAGCAAATTATACGTTGGCGAAACATCCAGAGACCTACAAACACGCATTTCAGAACACCAGTACGCAGGCAGATCTGACGACTCAAGAAATGCCTGTGTTCAACACCGAAATTTACACAACCATTTAATCAACTACAGAAACGCAAGACTCATCGCCAGAGAAGACAACACGCAATACCGAAGAATCCTAGAATCATCACTCATCTGTATATCCAACAACTTCAACCAGAACAACGGCTTCTACAACATAGCTGAACCTATTGCCAAGAAACTTCTTCAACGCTATCCCACCTAGAACTCAAGAATGGTACACTGCAGGTCCTTTAAGTCACACTATGTTTTTAACTATCACACTACTTTTTAAGACTCACATGCAGCTTTCTCCACCTGACCCAGCATTCTCCACCTGACTGTACCCTATATATATCTCCATGTTGCTCATTTTCCAGGTAGATCTGTCTGACTCGATAAAGCCACTGCGTGGGCGAAACGTTGTCAATAAAGGATCACATTATACTGCTTATGTGTTTATTTTTCCACGATTGATGGACTTGCAATCAAGAAGTTTATCAGGCTTGGGTCTTCTTGTTTATTTCATTAAAATCTTTATAATGGAGCCCAGTAACAGCGAAATTGTCGACATTTATTATTGTATATTACTACTATTAATAATTATTATTATTAGTTATATAATTATATTTATTATTATTATTTTATTGTAATTATTTTTCTAATAATAATAATAATAATTATTATGTTTATATTATTATATTTTATTGTATTTTTATCATTATTATTATTATTATTATTATTATTATTATTATTATTATTATTATTATTATTATTACGTTCATGGAGAAGCGCTAAGTCAGCAGGGGTCGTGCAGGTCCTGGGAAATAGGAGATAATCAGGTTTGATCCATGGAAGGTCAGAGTAGCCGCATTTCCATGGATCAAGAGCCCTTCACCAGCACCAGGGGCACACCCTTGTACAGTTACTGATTATAAATACACATTAACTCACTATTACTCATTCCTCTCATTTACTCACTTTCCTCTTCCTCTCATTTACTACTCTTCCTCATTCCTCTCATTTACTCACTCTTCCTCTCATTAACTCACTCTTCCTCTTCCTCTCATTTACTCACTCTTCTTCTTCCATCTCTTCATTCACACACTTCCACTTCTTATTTACTCACCTCGTCCCTCCGCTCATTTTCTTTACCTTCTCCCGCTCTCCTCCCTTCCTCTCTCCGACCTTCCTCTTTCCTCCCTTCCCCTTTCCTCCCTTCCCCTTTCCTCCCATCCTCGCTCTCTCCTCCCTTCTTCTCTTCTCCCTTCCTCGTTCTCTCCTCCCTTCCTCGCTCTCTTCTCCCTTCCTCTTTCCTCCCTTCTCCTCTCTCTCCTCTTTTTTTCGTTCTCTCCTCCCTTCCTTTCTCTCTCCTCCCTTCCTTTCTCTCTCCTCCCTTCCTCTCTCTCTCCTCCCTTCCTCTCTCTCTCCTCCCTTCCTCTCTCTCTCCTCCCTTCCTCTCTCTCTCCTCCCTTCCTCTCTCTCTCCTCCCTTCCTCTCTCTCTCCTTCCTCTCTCCTCTCTTCTCTCTCTCCTCCTTCTCTCTCTCTCTCTTCCTCTCTCTCCTCTCTTCCTCTCTCTCCTCTCTTCCTCTCTCTCCTCTCTTCCTCTCTCTCTCCTCCTTCCTCTCTTCCTCCTCCTTCCTCCTCTTCCTTCCTTCTCTCCTCCTCTTTCCTCCTCTTCCTCCTCTTCTCCCTCCTCCTCTCCTCCCTTCCTCTCCTTCCTTCCTCCCTTCCTCTCTCTCCTTCCCTTCCTCCTGCTTCCTCTCCTAACTCCTTCCTCCTCTCCTTTCCTCCTCTTCCCTCCTTCCAGTCTCTCCTTTCCTCCCTGTAACACTTCCCTTCCTCCCTCCCTGTTACACCTCTCTTCCTCTCCTTCCAGTAACACCTCCTTCTTCTCTCCTGAACACCTCCTTCCTCCTCCTGTAAACCTCCCTTCCTCTCTCCTTAAACTCTTCCCTCTGTAACACCTCTCTTTCTCTCTCCTCTGTAACACCTCTCCTCCTCCTCCTACACCTCCTTCTCCCTCCCTGTAACACCTCCTCTCCTCCTCTTGTAACACCTCTTTCTTCCTCCCTTCCTGTAACACCTCCCTTCCTCTCCTCCCTGTAACACCTCCCTTTCTTCCTTCCCTGTAACACCTCCCTTCCTTTCCTCCCTGTAATACCTCCCTTCCTACTCTCCCTGTAAGACCTCCTTCCCTCCCTGTAACACCTCTCTCTCTCTCATCCTTGTAACACCTCCCTTCCTTCCCTCCCTGAAATACCTCCCTTTCTCCCTCCCTGTAACACTCCCTTCCTCTCTCCTGTAACACCTCCTTCTCCCCTCTGTAACACCTACCTCTTTCTCTCCTCCCTGTAACACCTCCCTCTGCCTCCTCTCCCTGTAACACCTCACTCTGCCACCCCTCTCTGTAACACCTCCCTTCCTCTCCTCCCTGTAACACATCCCTTCCTTCCCTCCCTGGAACACCTCCTTCCTCCTCCTGTAACACTCTTCCTCCCTCCCTGTAACACCTCCCTCTGCTCCCTCCTGTAACACCTTCTTCTCCCTCCCTGTAATCCTCCTCTTCCTCCTCCTGTAACACCTCTTCCTCCTCCCTGTAAACCTCCTCTGTCTCCCTCCCTGTAACACCTTGCTTCTCCCTCCCTGTAACACCTCCCTCTGTCTCCCCTCCTGTAACACCTTCTTCCTCCCTCCCTGTAACACCTCCCTCTGCCTCCCTCCTGTAACACCTTGCTTCTCCCTCCCTGTAACCTCCCTCTTCTCCTCCTGTAACACCTTCTTCCTCCCTCCCTGTAACACCTCCTCTGCCTCTCCCTCCCTGTAACACCTTGCTTCCTCCTCCCTGTAACACCTCCCTCTGTCTCCCCTCCCTGTAACACCTTGCTTCCTCCCCTCCCTGTAACACCTCCCTCTGCCTCCCCTCCCTGTAACACCTTGCTTCCTCCCCTCCCTGTAACACCTCCCTCTGCCTCCCCTCTCTGTAACACCTTGCTTCCTCCCTTCCCTGTAATACCTCCCTCTGTCTCCCCTCCCTGTAACACCTTGCTTCCTCCCCTCCTTGTAACTCCCTCTGTCTCCCCTCCCTGTAACACCTTGCTTCCTCCCCTCCTTGTAATACCTCCCTCTGTCTCCCCTTCCTGTAACACCTTGCTTCCTCCCCTCCCTGTAACACCTCCCTCTGCCTTCCCTCTCTGTAACACCTTGCTTCCTCCCCTCCCTGTAACACCTCCCTCTTCTTTCCCTCCCTATAACACCTCCCTCTTCCTTCCCTCCCTATAACACCTCCCTATTCCGCCTTTTCCTCTAATACCTCCCACTGCCTCCCTTAACGCAGGAGGTTAAAAATAAACAAAAAAATAATTCTACTTCAATATCGAGTATGCAAATTAATTTTGAAGCTGCTTAGTTATTGTACTCTGATATGTAATAAAAACGTACACACACACACTAGGGGGCAGAGACTACAAACCTCAATCAAGGAAAAAGATCTTGGGGTGAGTATAACACCGAGCACATCTGAGGCGCACATCAACCAAATAACTGCTGCAACATACGGGTGCATAGCAAACCTAAGAACAGCATTCCGACATCTTAATAAAGAATCGTTCAGAACCCTGTACACTGTGTACGTTAGGCCCATACTGGAGTACCCCGCACCAGTTTGGAACCCACACCTAGCCAAGCACATAAAGAAAATAGAGAAAGTGCAAAGGTTTGCAACACGACTAGTCCGGAGCTAAGGGTATGTCCCACGAGGAGAGGTTAAGGAAATCGACCTGACGACACTGGAGGACAGGAGAGAAAGGGAGGACATGATAACGACATATAAAATACTCAGAGGAATTGACAAGGTGGACAGGGACAGAATGTTCCAGAGATGGGACACAGCAACAAGGGGGCACAGCTGGAAGTTGAAGACTCAGATGAATCACAGGGATGTTAGGAAGTATTTCTTCAGTCACAGAGTGGTCAGGAAGTGGAATAGCTTGGGAAGCAATGTAGTGGAGGCAGGATCCATTCATAGCTTTAAGAAGAGGTATGATAAGGCTCATGGCGAAGGGTGAGAGACCCAGTAGCGGCCAGTGAAGAGGCGTGGCCAGGAGCTATGAATCGACCCCTGCAACCACAACTAGGTGAGTACAACTAGGTGAGTATACACACACATACACAACAGAAAGAAAGCAAAACAAGAGATTGAAAACATTGTCAAAGAAACAAGCGAGGAGGACATGACTGAGATAGTAAATTTTGAGAGAATAGAGGGATACTTGAAAGGAAGAAATCGACCGGACAAACTGATTTTCAAGACAGAAATTGTGCGAAACAGGATCCTGCAAGCGAAACCATGGCTGAAGGAAACATCAACATACAAGATCGTGACAGGAACGAGAACAGAACGACAGCAACTGATGGAGAGGACACAGAAACGGAAAGGTCTAGAAAGAGAGACAAGGATAGAGTCAGCAGAGGACAACCAGAATCAGGCAGAGCAACAAGTACAAACACACAGAACCGCCATGAGAACCCCACAGCCAAATACACTATCACAATACAAACCACAATCCACACTCACAGCCCCCACCCCAACCTCCACAAACCTCCCAGAATGCAGTCCTAGAGAGGAAACGTAAGGTAAGGTACATCAACACTGATGGAATAACGAATAAATGGGAAGAGTGGCATGAAGAATCAAAGAAGCATCATAGCTCTCACAGAAACCAAGCTCACAGTAATGATAACGGATGCCATCTTTACAACTGGATATCTTATCCTGAGGAAAGACAGAGGGGGTAAAGGAGTGGCACTGCTCATCAAAAACCAATGTGATTTCGAGGAGCTGGAGAGAGGAGACAGGAGAAGCAAGAGACTACATAACAGGAACACTTCAGTCTGGAGGTCCCAATGTGGTAACTGCAGTGATGTA